>WBNH01001619.1:12482-71038 GCA_013401255.1 Urocolius indicus | reverse complement strand
AAGAACGCTTAATAAAAGTGCTGCACTGCAGAGTCTGGCCTCAGTCTTTCGCGGGAGAACTTGTTTTGTTTCCTACACATCTTGTACCACTCTTACACCTCCTGCCAAGCACTTCAAATTCCCGTCCCCAAATAGTGATGGCAGAGGCGCCAGATTGGCCCAGCCGGGCCGGGGCGTGGGTCTGCATCCAGGAGTCGGGGAAGAGTCCAAAAACGTTTTACCGGGTCTTCACTGCAACCCGCTCCCCCTGTTACCAAGCAAGAGCAGCTCCTTGCTAAACCATGACAATGCATCACAGAATCACATAATCGTTTTTGTTGGAAAAGACCTTAGAAACCATCAGGTCCAACCGCTGTCCTAGCACTGCCAAGCCTAGCACTAAACCATGTCCCTCAGCACCTCAGCTACACATCTTTTAAACATCTCCAGGGCTGGTGACTCCACCACCTCCCTGGGCAGCCTGTGCCAGTGTCTAATAACCCACTCAGTAAAAAAAAAATCCAACATAAACCTTCCTTGGTGCAACTTAAGGCCATTTCTATTTGTCATATCATTCGTTACCTGGGAAAAGAGACCGATCTCCACCTCACTACTGTGTCTTTTCAGGAAGCTGTAGGGAGTGATCATCTGCACTTTGTATGATTCCCAACAAAAGTACCCAAGTAAACAAAAAACAAAGCAAGCATGTCTAGATTGGTGCATTTCCATTGTAGTTGACCCCCAGTTGAGAAGACTTCCACCCCACTGTCTGCCTCAGGCATGATACACGGGCTGATGATGGGGAGGCAGGAGCTACTAGGAGGGATATCTGGGCGGGCTAACGACAGCTGAGCCAGCTTCACCCATCAGCCACGGCTCCTCTAAGCACACAGCCTGGCTCTTAAGTGGGGTGGAGTGGCAAGAAGTATGACACACAGCTCACATAACCACTTTCAAATTGAAAAGCTCTACACACTCCCAGATGACTTCCCTTTACAACATGTCAGACATTAAGCGGATAGCTGCTGTGAGTTCTGTATAAAGCAAGCAGGGAGAGGAGCATAGGAAATGAGATGAATCCCAGCACACCAGGTACAGTCACAATCAGAGGTGAATTTCACCCTCACAGGACACATCTGCAAGAGGAGCTCCACAGGCACCTGGTCCCAACAGCTTTTTCCCCCTCTGTGAATGCTGTAAACCTTGGCACTCTCTACATACATATATATGCATGCTTGTCTGAGACCAGGAACAACAATTATATCTCACTAATGTTCCAACTTTTGCATTTTTTACTCTGGACTGTGGATTACTCACCTTGGATTTGCTGTAAATCAGTTTGTGGAAAGTGGGATAGATTGCACCATAAGACCTTTATACAAGGGATCATTTAATGCATGTGTAAACAAGGAAATTGATAATCTCAAAATCAAGGACCGTCAACTCAGACTTGAGTCAAATAGGTAGTAGAGCTTTTAATAGCTTTTGGTGATTTTGCAAAGTCTGAAATGTGCTATTCCCAAGATTTTTTTCAGTGAGGGAAGTTGTAGCGAGGAGGAGATCAGTCTGTTCTCCCTAGTTACAAGCAATAGAACAAGAGGAAATGGCCTCGAGTTGCATCAGAGGAGGCTCAGGCTGGATATGAGGAGGAATTTCTTTACTCAAAGGGTTGTCAGGCATTGGAATGGGCTGCCCAGGGAGGTGGAGTCCCTGGAGGTGTGTAAGAGACGGTGGATGTTGCACTTAGGGAAATAGCCTAGTGGTTGACAGGGCTGGGACAAAGGCTGGACTCAATGATCTTAAAGGTCTCTTCCAGCTGAAACAATTCTATGATTCTGTGATTGTATTGATATAAATCTAGTGATGGTGAGTTTGATTTACTTAAAAATTTTTGCTCCTCAAAAATTGTCTGTGCTTAATCAAGGCTTGCTCACGACATCACGCATGAAAAAGTTGACCTGCCCACAATGTTTGCCCAGGAATGCCCACAGGGGGAAGGAGTGCCCACTGGAGTTCCTGCAGACACAGCAGGCAGAAAGGCTAGTGGCACACACTGCCAGGACTCGCTTGCTACACTCCTCTGTATCCAAATAGAGCCCATGAAGACAGACCTCAACTGCATGAAAGAGAGCCAAGGTCACCAAAACCAAATACTCATCATACTTCATCAGAGTTGAGCAGCTATTTCTTTTATGGTCCTGTGCAAATCATTTTACTGCTGTGGAGTAACGCTCACTAAAACAGTGAATGGGAAAAAATGGGAAAGTGTGAAAGTGACTTCTCCATCGCATTGTGTTTTTTAGTTACTCCTGGTAGTCAATATTTTGGGAAATTAAAGTTCAAAATGGTTTTCCTTGTTTTTTTGTCAGTGTGTCAGTGATCCAAGCTGAAGAAGTGAGAAATGAGACAGCCTTTTTACACTAGAGACAGTGAATTTTCCAAGAAAACTTCCAGCAGCAAATCTAGGGACATTTTATCAATGATGCCAAACCAGACAAGTTTTTATGGCTTTGTCGAAAGCTCTCCTCCCTCCCTGGTTTATGCAATGACTCACTTAAGACGGTGGGAAAACTCAGTGGATGAGGATGGAGATCAAAGGCCACATATGCAACCAGAATTTTTTATCAGCTACTGTCTGGAAAGGATTGGGAGACAAGACATACGCTGATGCATGAGCACTTGTATTTTGATGGCATTTTAACAAACAGCACGGACGACTTTGAAGACACAAATACAGCACACGCGCTTCCAGCGAGGTGTCGAGGCGCTGGAACTGAAGATGACAGGAGCATCTTGTTGTGCCATCAGTACCCGCAGGTGCCCCGTCAGCATGCGCTGCCCGAAGCCGACGGCTGGCGGAGCTCCAATCTCCCTCACAGCCCGCGCCGCGCTGTGCCAGGCCCACAGCAGGCGCGTTCCTGCCGGGCCCCGCGGCCTGTCAGGAATCGGCGGCTTCAGCTCCACCCGGCGTTGCGGTTCCGGCCGCCGCGCTGCCGCCGCTCCCTCGGACGGCGAGGCCGTGCGGGCTGCGCATGTGCGGTACCGCGTGGCCCCCGCCGGGCCGGAAGCGCGGTGGCAAGATGGCGGCGCTTCTGGCGGGGCTTTGTCGGAGCGTCTCCGGCCTGCGCGCCGTCCGCTTGCCCCTCGCCGCCGCCGCCGCCGCGTCACCGCCGCTCCGTGGCCCCCGCTCCGCGCCGGCGGGACCCCCGCGGCCGCTCAGCTTTTCGGCGGCTGAGCTGGTGCGCGCCGCGCCAGGCCCCCTGCAGCCGTACCTGCGGCTCATGCGGCTGCACCAGCCCGCCGGTGAGCAGCGGGGCGGGCCGGCGCCGCGGCCACGGTGACGGGGAAGCCGCGGGGGCGCGGTTACCGTGGCGACGCAGCAGCCGGGGGAGGGGCACCATAACCATGGCAACGCGACCGGCACGGGGCGCGGTAACCATGGCGAAGCGGCAGCCGCTGCGAGCACGGGCCCAGCGAGCTGCCGCCTTGTCCCGTCCCGTTGCGCCCCGCTGCCCCCCGCTCCCGCGTTTACCTCTCACCCGCACCCGCGCGTTTCGCCTTCCCGCAGGGACGTGGCTGCTGTACTTACCGTGCACCTGGAGCATCGGCCTGGCGGCCGAGCCGGGCTGCCTTCCGGACTGGCACACGCTGTCCCTCTTCGGCGTCGGGGCGGTGCTCATGCGTGGAGCCGGCTGCACGATCAATGACATGTGGGATCGCGACTATGACAAGAAGGTAGAGAAACCTCCGTGGGCTTGCAGAGACCCAGTGCAGTCAATTGCAGGTTCATGAACCAAGTACGTCTCCATTTATCTCCAGCATTGTCGGTGACTGCTTGCTGTGTGCAGGCATAGGGCTTCAGGTTGAAAAAGCCCTCTTGTGTTTCTAGTTGAGATGTGTGCAATTAATTTGGCTACATTCCTCCTCATAACTTTGTCTGGGATTGTAAAAAGTCTTCTAGAGGACTTACCTCTGTGCAAGACAAAATTTTGCTCGTTCTCAGCTGTAGGTAGCACTTGAACAAGTTCATTTTTCAACTTTGTTTTGCATGACAGAATGAAATAGATGACTTCTTTTCCACACTTGCTAGTTACGATCTACCCAAGAACCACTTGGGGACTTTTTGTATTTTCAGGAGCAGGATTTCCTTGACTATTATTACATTTCTTTGTGGGAATGGCTGTTAAGAGTTATCATGCCCAATCTTGAGCTAATCCTCTTCTATTGTGTTGTAATTTTCATCTTGTTTTTGTTCAGAAGAGAAGGCAATGCCCTGTGTCAGATGTTCAAATGTATGTACATGCGGGCTTGGATCACGGTGATGAATCTCTGTTTGCTTGTCCTGCTTTCTGTTCCTATCTTGTTCCTCTGGTTTTGGGGTTTGGGTTTTGGCACTGGCAAGAGGCAGGGTGATGAGCCAATCCAATAAGTGAAGTTCTTCCTTACAGCACCATTGTGTGTGTGCTGTTGGGGAGGCAATGAATCCGTACAGGCTTTGTGGCAGCTTTGGATGGTTTAGGATTTGGAGGTTACTAACAGCTACATATGCTAAAAAATATTTGACAGATTGGGGTGTGTGATTGGTAAGATGGAATTTTCAGTACAATGAATTCACTTATGCATTAATGTGATGTCGTTAGATGTGAAGTTTTTTTACTTCCTGACCTATCTTAAAAGAATATCTTCCAAACAAATGCTATAGAGCCCGGGTCAAATAGCAGGATGTTGGCTTGTGTTGGTGGTGGTGGCTTTGGAGCTTAGATTTTATATTTCTAATTATTTGGTAAATCTTTTATTTGAATTGAACATTCCATGTTTGGTTAGGGTGTGCAGAGGAATGGTCACAAAGATGTTAAGTACATGTTTAAACTACAAAAGCAGTATTTGACATTTAACATAACCTGATTGAGTGGGGAGAATGAGCTAAAAGAGTTTGTTTGCATTCACATTATTGAAGCATATGCAAAACACTTTATATATACGTAATATTCTTTAAAGAGTTGGCTTCCAAACCTCTTCAAATAGGGGTCACTATTTTCATCAACATGCAAAACTTTTGTCGTAGTTTGTTTTTTTTTTTTTCTCTTTTGATGGTCAATTACCTTTGGCAGGTCACTCACTATACATTTCAGTTCAACTTTTTCTGATACTTGTTTCTTCCTTCAGTTTGCCCTGTATCATTTCTTGTTCCAGACAGAGTTTCTAAACTTCATTGTATCCTGACCAGGATTAAATCAATTGTCCTTTCATGGTTATTAACAATTACATAGAAATCACTTTAAAGCATTTAAGCACAGATGTGCTGCTTTAAGTTGGGATAGTTAGCTCACAGTTTTTAAGTCTGGGCATTTTTTACCCTAAGGTAATAAAATTCACATGGAAGATGTCTACAGTGTTTCTAATCAGCCTTGTTGCACTTGTGCAGGTGGCAGTATAAACTGTGCTCTAGGCTTTAAAGCCTGCATGCTTCTATTGCTGGTGCTGCTGCTTAGAAATACAGGTCATGTCTGTGATGACATGCTAGGTTTGGATCATTCAAGAAACCACATCTCATACATGCCGTGACTCGTTTCCATTTATTTTTACAGTTCTATGCCAATGATGTGACTTTTAGTTTTAAGATAGATTGAAATGTAATGTTGGATTTGATATTAACATTATTCTTTCTGGTTTTAGGTTGTGAGAACAGCAAGTAGGCCCCTGGCAGCTGGAGATATCTCCACTTTTCAGTCCTTTGTTTTTCTTGGGGGACAGCTTAGCCTGGCGCTCTGCGTGCTTCTGTGTCTGAATTACTACAGGTAACATCCAAGTTGTTTGTTTGTTTGTTTTTAATTTGATTCTGGGTACAGAGTTAAGCACAGATATTTTCAACAGAAAAGGTGTTAGAGGCAAAGGGGGGAGGTTATTAGTCATGGAATTGTGCTTGAAAGTAAAAGAATTAGTTCAGCCTCATGTGCAGCTCCTGTAATGCTGCACTGTATCTTGTGATCTTTAGACTGGCAAACAAGAAAACTCTTGGTACTTTTTACAGTGTCATTCTGGGAGCAGCCTCTTTATCTCTTGTGATCACCTACCCTCTGATGAAGAGAATAACATATTGGCCACAGTTAGTTTTGGGTGAGCTGGAAATATTCTATTTTTTTTTCACTTCAGATGTAGTTTTTTGGGTCTTTTACAAATCAGCAGTCTGATTTTTTTTAAATTTCATATTAAAATAAAAATATAGGCAAAGTTCTGTTGTGCCAGAAGCTGCTTAAAAAAATTATAACACATGCAAGAATTGATGTTTGGGTTTGGGCTTGTTTGTGTTAAAAACCAATTCCTTATTTTGACAGAGGAGTAAAGGGAGGGAGAAAATAACTATTAGTCATTTGAGAAGCAGCTTTAGTTTTGGGGTTATCTTAAAACCTTCCTTGCATTTGTCCTACATTTAATCTTCAGCCTCTCAAATAACTCCTGTGCAGAAACTGATGGTGCTTGTATTTCAAGTTGAGTTGCTAAAACATATCTTTGTAGCTTGGCCTTCACATTCCATCTGCTCTCAACTTTTTTCAGCCAAAATTGTTATTTTCAGCCTTGAAGTACCATAGTTGACTGCTGTGAATCTTTTGCAGCCTCACATCTTTTGTGGTACTGACATCTGAGCATTTGAACTTTAGAGCGCTTGTTTGAGTACTCTGGAATAGTTCCATGCAAATGTTTCCCTAGAATAGTGAAGTCTCTAAGCTAATTTAAGCAAATTTCCTTAAGATAATTTAAATGGGGAGAAAATGCGTGATCGTACGTATTTGTCCTTGTATGTCCAGAGTACTTGTATTTATTACCTGCCTGAAAATAAATGGTAGAAAAATAGAGATACCAGTGTTGTGCAAAAAGCTGCTTCTGTGATATACACCTAAGCAAGCAATATTTAATGCTATCTATGTAACTTAGATTACTCCTGGAAGTCTTGTAACTTTTTCTTTTTTACTGTCTTTATGTTTTTAGGACTTACGTTTAATTGGGGAGCCCTTCTTGGCTGGTCTGCCATCAAAGGGTCTTGCGAGTGGTCTGTGTGCTTGCCCTTGTACTTAGCTGGAGTTATGTGGACACTGGTATACGATACCATTTATGCACATCAGGTAGAGGAACTGTGGGAAATTGTAGATATCTATGTGTGTTTGAGTGTTTAATTTATGAGTTTGCTGTCAAACAAAGCTCAACTTACACATTGGCATTGTGCAATTAACGTCGGTGCTTCATTCTGTAAATAATGTCAGCATTAGCTGTTGGCTGCTAAAGCAGCAGTAAGCACCAACCTTCTCATTTAAATTTTAACGTGGGGACCCACAAATATGCTTAAGTTGAGTTCTTAATAAGAAGCTTTGGAAACTTAAGCAAGATGCTCCCTCTTATTTTCCATATGAAGTGTCAGCTGGATTGTGGACTTTTTGCCAATTCATCTTTTCATTCCAGGATAAGAAGGATGACATCATTATTGGTGTGAAGTCAACAGCATTACACTTCAAGGAGGCTACAAAGCAGTGGCTCAGTGGCTTCAGCCTTGCAATGCTTCTGAGTTTGTGCGTGGCAGGAATGAATTGTAACCAGACGTTCCCTTATTACTCAGCCATGGCTGCTGTAGGGGCTCACCTAGCACACCAGGTTTGATGGATTTATTTATGCTTTTCATAGAATCATAGAATGGTGGAGGACCTTTAGATATCTACTCCAACTGCTCTGCCAAAGCAGGATCACTTTGATCAGGTCATACGGAAACACATCCAGGCAGGTTTTAAAGACCTCCAGAGCAGGAGACTCCCCACCCTCCCTGGGCAGCCTGTGCCAGGGCTCCCTCACCCTCTCAGTAAAATAGTGTTTTCTTATGTTTAAATGGAACTTTTTGTGTTCCAGCTTCATCCCATTACGCCTTGTCCTGTCACTGGATACAACAGAAAAAAAGTGATACCCCAGCCTCTGGACACCCACCATTTAGATATTTGTAAATATTAATGAGATTCCCCCCTCAGTCTCCTATTCTCTAGACTAAACAGCCCCAGTTCCGCAGCCTTTCCTCATAAGGAAGATGCTCCAGTCTCCTGATCATCTTGGTGGCCCTGCACTGGACTCTCTCCATCAGTTCTCTGTCCCTCTTGATCTGAGGGGCCCAGAACTGGACACAGGACTCCAGATGAAGCCTCACCAGAGCAGAGTAGAGGGGGAGCAGAACATCCCTTGACCTGCTGGCCACACTCTGCTGGATAAACCCCAGGATGCCATTGGCCTTCTTGGCCACGAGGGCACATTGCTGGCTCATGGTTAGTTTATTACCAACCAGGACTCCCAGGCCTCTCTCCACAGAGCTGCTCTCCAGCAGGTCAATCCCCAACCTGTACTGGTGCATGAGGTTGTCCCTCCCAAGGTGCACTTGCCCTTGTTGAACTTCATTAGGTTCCTTTCTGCCCAACTGCTGGCTGAGATCCTGCTGAATGGCAGCACAGCCTTCTGGGGAATCAGCCAGTCCTCCCAGTTTGATTCCCATGTGGAAGTTCTTGATATGAAATCAGAGTGCTTTTCAATCCCTGTCAATTTGCCAACTGCATTAGAAAAACCCTCAAGAAATTGCTTACAATCCAAGCTCCCCTGCCCTCTTCTTGAGGGCTCATTCCAAGAGGAATATTTGAGTCTGTGGTCTTATTGTTCCTTTCTCTGTCTCCAGACTGCTCCTATTCTTATCTCTGAAGTCTTTACTCGTGCAGTTTTATAATCCTCTCATCTGCATTTGAGTGTCTGTGTGGACAGTCTTTCCTCAGCTTCAGTGTCTTGTCTGCATCTGGGTGTCCTTGCTGATGTTAATCTCTTGTTAATTTCAGGAAGGACAATTTCCTCCCTTTTTCTTTAGAGAGTTCCCTTGAAGATTACTCCCAGTGCTTTGTCATCCTGAAGTTTGTGGCCTCACGCCTCAGGACTGAAAGTTGTTCAGCTTTAGCAAGTCTTGGTTTATCCTGATTTTGCAAAATTAATTAAAACATTTTATAATCAAGTGATTTTAGTTCCCAAAAAGCACTTATCCCAAGTTAGGCATTTTCCAGTTTCCCGAGGTGCACAAGAAGTTGGGAAGGAGCATGGCCAGGAGAGTTGACCCATATAGCCACAGGGTTATTCTGTAGCATAGAATACTCGGCCCAATGTAGAAACTGGGAGGAGCTGTTGGGGAGGGGCAGATCACAGCTTGGGCATTGGTCAGTGGGTGGGAAGAAATTACATTGGTCATCACTTGTCTTTTCTTGGGTTTTATTTCTCTCTTCTTTTTGTTCTATTCTCATTCTCACTGCAATTATTATTACTATTGTTACTATTATATATTTTTAATTGTTATAATATTTTATTTCATTTTAGTTATTACACTGTTCTTAGCCCACACGTTTTACTTTTTTGCGATCCTTCATGAGACTTTTTCACCAAGTTTTGTTTCCAGGAATATTGTTCAGTAGCCTTGTTCTTGCTGCACTGTGTGGGTTTTTTCACCTTTGGTTATGACTCACAGCAGACAGCTGCCAAGCTGGGCAAGGCTTGCTTCTAGCTGTGGTTGCAGGTGTCCTGGTTCTTTTTTTGTGAGAGAGTGGAATGGACCTGGCTAAGACTAACTGGACTAAATGAGCCCAGTGTGACTAGGCAGGGCCAGGCACCTTCCAGTTAGCCTGGTTTGCTCCAGCTCTGTAGTGTATTGGCCCTTTAGAATTTGAGATTTGAAGTTGTAGACCTTTTTGTGTATTTTTGTGATGTGTCAAATATTTATCAGTCTGTGGGAAAACGATGATAGAATGTTATACTGTGCTTTTGCAGATTTACACCTTGGACATAGACAAACCTGAAGACTGTTGGAAGAAATTTGCTTCAAATCGTACTGTAGGAGTTCTGCTTTTCACAGGGATTGTGCTTGGAAATCTCTGGAAAACAAAAGACTCAAAAAATGTGGAAGAGCCTTTAGAAAACAGGTAGTTGAAGTTACTGTGAATGCTGATATTTTTAGTCCAGCTAAAATGTAAGTACTGGAAAGGAGGAAAAACGCTTTTAACATAACTATAGCTGCTTTATACTGTTTATTTATAAAAGCTCATTAAAATGTTCTTGTTTCTAAAAACATGCAAATGACATTTATTATCTTTTGATGACTTCAACCTCTGGAGAAGCTGCTGGTCCTGTGTAGTTCAAGCAAACTTCTGTAAAGCTCTCAGGACTGCGATTTGAAGATTTCAGCTGTCTCTTACTGACAGCATGTGGGAAAATGCCAAGTGATTTCAGGATGGAAATAAAAACTGATTGTACACGCTTGGTGTTCTAATTGGTTACATGAATAATTTCCAATTTGAGTTGGAGCTTACTGCATGAAAAAAAATGCCATAACTGGTTTTCTTATCCTAAGGTGTCTAGAAGCAATCAGAACTCTGTAAAAACAGTCATAAGCCAGAATGTGAGATCCAGAATAAGAAGTTGTCAGATAAGTGTTTAGAATTTCATTTTGCTCTTGCTGTGATTGATGGCAGTGATCCTATCCACGTGAAAAGAACGGGCTTCTGCAAAGTTGCCTGCACAGAGTGAGTTGAGCCCATTTGTCAGGAGTGATTTGAACACAGACTACTGACCCCAACTCAAAACAGAGCATCCTGGAGCTATTGCCAAGCGAGTCTGACTGGTGATTGACTCCAAGCTACAAATTCATTGAGCAAAGTGATCCTCTTTTTTGTTTTTTTTTTAATCGTATTAATTTTGCCTTGTGCCTACTGGTTCTATCTATAGCCTTACAGGAAGAATTTGGCTATAGGAAGATGCCTGTAAAGATACCTGGCAACCATAGGCTAATGCTCATATTGCTTCAAACCATTTGTATTTCCAACCATATGCTTTCTCAGTGGCATGATTTGCCCTGTAGTTCACCATGCCTTTGAACCACAGTGTTACAGAGCTTATGTGCCGTGTTCTGGAATTCATTTCCATGGAAGGGGTGGCAGCCACTCCTGTTCTGGCAGGATTTTAGTGGTGGAGCTGACTTCAATGTGCACACTGCCTGTCTCCCCAGATGGTTCTGACCATGTCTGCCTGGAGCGTGCCCAACAGCTTTTCCTGCTGTCTGCCCCACACCCATGCCTGCAGCCTCACCAAAAAGAAGGCTGCACCCTGCTCTAGCTCCAAAGGTGGGCATCGTATTTTCAGGTTCTTTCAGCTGATGTGATGCGAGACATTGCAGTCTCAAGCTACACATTCAGGGTTTGCTGGCTGTCGTTCTACATTACCAGTGCTGGTGAACGGGCAAAGAAGTTCCTGCTGCAGGGAAATGAGAAAGCACATAATGAGTCACCAAAGATACTTTCTGGGGTTGGAGCAGACTTCTGTGGGTTCTGAACACTTCTTCTTTCTAATGTATAATTTGTAAAATTGCTTTTTTTCTTTTACTATTTAAACAAATTATGTCAAATATATTTTGACTACAATTAGAAAGAGTAGGTTTTTCAGCCTGGCTGGCTGTAAGATAAAACTATGTGAAAATGTTAGGACTCCTTACACAGAAGACTCCTTACACACAAGTTGTTATTAAATTGGGTTTATAATTTTGGGGTGGAGAAAGTATTAAGTTGAAGAAAAGCAGTTATAAAGAACAATAGAATATAAAGAATAATAAGGTGCTGAACAACTATGTGCCAAACTTGCATTTTGCAGATGTATCCAACTTCATATTGGACTCCAACTGTGAGGCATTTACTAGTAATAAAAAAGTCTTGTGATGTAATAAATTAGTATGGATCAGTTTCTTAATACTTGTAGTATTACTGTAGAGAGGTAGTGGCAAAAGTTATTAATCTGTTCTTAACATCCCAAAGTGTCTTTAAGTAGCTTAGATTTGGAAAGAGCTCAGATTTTGTAGTGCCTTTGAACATACTACTGTCCTTTGTCCGCTGATAACTTGTCACAAGCACGTTTGTCATGTAATGAGAAGAGGAAGAAGATGTAGCTGAACAGAGTAAAAGTTCAGGTTTCAAAACAGTCCTTGTGTCCTAAACTTGAAAAACATTGCGTGTTTTGGGGAGTGTGGGTGTGTCCAAATTCATCTAGAAGGGCATTTTAAAAGATAAGTCGTAGTTGTATTTTAGATTCATTGCCTGAGAAATGAAGAAAGGTTTATTGGCTATAACAGAGTGTTATTTGCATGACCATTTTATGATTATTACACAGAAAAATAAATAACTGTTTAAGTGCAAAAGAGACAAAGGCTGAACTACTTGTGGCTGTTTGTATCTGCCGGCAAGTATTTGTGCATATCCTCTCTTCTCTTTCCATTCCCAAACTATTCTGTTCCAAACCTTCACTAAGTCACTCTCTGCTCTATTTAGATAAAGCCTGTTAAAAAATTCTCAAATACACCTATACCTGAGCAGCAGCTTCTGCACAAATAGGGTCCTCTGGACATTTCTTCTCCAGTGTAAAATGTTGCATTTCTCCTCTGCTTCCTTTTCCAAATGTGAGGTAAAGATTTTGGAAGCAACAGGGAGGTCAAATATATGCCTTGCAGAGGCCAACCTGAAACTCTTGACAGTTTTTCAGTGAAGCAAAAAACTCTGTAACCAGCACAAACACTGTAACTAGCACAAACGCCTTTGTGGCTCCCACTGTACTTTGTGGAAGGATGTATCAAAGCAACAGCAGCTATTTGTGCAGGACAGCTATAGGTAGGGGTGCCAGTTCCTGTGGGGATATAGGGAGGGGGTGCCAGGGCATGGACAGCCCTCTGTGGTGGATCGTTAGCTCAGGAGCCTGCCTGGGACAACGGCACACGGGAGCTTTCATACACATCTTTGCTGGGGGAGGCACTGGCCGATAGTGTAACTGAAGGCGAATTGGGCTTTGGTTTGCCACTTGTGTATTTCTTGGTAAGTACAGCATCATTGATGCAAGGGGAACAGATTTTTCCCTCCCTCTCACCTGAGGAAAGTATGCACCACAGGCTCCTGGCTCAGGGATGCTGGTGTGCAAAGAGGCCAGGGCACATGTGGCTGGTAGGCAGGTCAGTAGGTCAAGTGTATATAACATGGGAACAAAAAGTGGCTAAACTCAAAGTCGGAACAATGTGTCAGCATGTAGAAAGATGAGAGCATCCTGTGGGCTGAAGCTGCTGGGAAGCCAGGTGAGAGTTAAGGCAACCTATTAGCTGCAGCAGCAGAGCATTGTGGCTCGCTGGTGTCCCCAGAAGGCTCCGAAATCACAGCTGTTGTGAAAAAGGACTGGTGTGAGAGGCAAAAGTGGCAGAACATACTTTGTGGGGGCTGCTGCTTTTTTCCTTTTAGCAAAAAGAGGGAAAGGGCTGTTGATTTGTTTCTAAGTGCAGCACAGTACAAATACCAGGAGAGAAGATCCGTTTAATCTTCCAAACAAAACTGACAAGAAAAAATGTGGATGTTAACCAGCCAGGACAGTGTCAAGTTTTGGTACTAGCTGAAGGTTCCTGGTGTGCTGGAGAGGTGACATTCCTGCAGTGCCTCCCAGTAGTTTGTGACGCAAAGGGCCAGACCAAATTTTAACACATGTGTGTTAGATGCAGTACTGGAATTACAAAGGAAGTTGCAAAAAGCCTCACTGGTTTCACAGCACTTTTTCTGGACAGAGTTTTTGCAAAAACACCCCTACCACCCGCCAGTCAGCTGTACACCCCTGATTTGGTCTGAGCTAAACAGGAAGATGTCTACTACAGTTGAAAAACCAAAATGAAGACAACAACAAAAAACAGTGTTCAAATGCCAAGTTCAACACTTCTTAAAATACAGGTTAAATTTCTGGGATAGTGAGTGAAAAACAAAAATAAAACTCACTCCTGAATGTTTACATCAGCAGAACACAGTTCCTCCAAATTGCAGAGTGAATTGTCCATGACTGATTGAGTAACAAGTATCTAATGTAAAATAGGTTTCTTCAAGTGCATCAACAGAACGGAATCAAGCTTGTAACAAGCTGTGAGGGTGTGTGGAAAGCAACTGCATGCCCGTTCCACCATACCTGGCGTTATTTTCCTGGACTGGCATCAAAGTATTGTTCAGCTCTGTATGAAAAGTATATTGAAGGGAAATAATTTTGTCTCTGAGTTAACCGTACAGGCAACAGCGTGTTCATAGCACGAAGGGCAGTTTTGAGGCAAAACTTCTACAGCGTTAAGTGAATGCTTAACAGAAACACCTGTGTGCACTTTGTGTTGGCTGCCATGCTGTAACCTGGCCAAATATTTGTCAAACATATTTCTCAGCTTCATCAGGGCCTTGTTTTCCCCCAAATGCTGTCATGCTACTAACCACTATGCTATTAACCATTTTTTTTCAGGAAATAGATAAATGGAAATTAAAGTACTTGAGGGAAAAATTAAGGAAAGCACAGACACCTTAATGTGCTTTTTTGGCAATATTTGCCTTAGTGTTGTGCTTTATTTTTTTATTGGAAGGGACCTCAAAGAATGTATTTGCTTAGTGTTGGCAGCAAGGCAATAAATGAAAGATTTGACAGGTCACTGGGAAAGATGTCATGCTGACTGTCACCTGTCAGAGGGGCTGGAAGGTCTCCTGGCTAGATTGAGGAGAATGCCTTCTCACTCCTTCCTATGATTCTTAGCCTAGTTGTGAGCTGCAGTGCTGTTGGATCCTCTGAGCTCTTGGGACATCCATACAAGGGAGCCATCCACAATGGAGCAGGTGCAAAGGCGGCGACTATTGCATCCACTGTCTTCAGGCCTTGTTTAAGAAATCAGTGGCAATGCAGGGAGAAACCAAAAACCTTGCCTTCAAGAGTCTGAGCTGCTCACTGTTAATTTATTTATGCCATTAAAAATCTGAAAGTACTTCAAGAAACTAGAGGTTTAGCACACAGAGAGCTACCTTGAGAAGCCATCAGGGTGAGTATGGTGTGTGCCAGGTGGATGAAATCCCACAGAAGAAGTCCTGTAATACACAAGAGGCACGATGTGCACAGGGAGGAGAGAAATGAGACTGCCATAGGGCAGAAGGTGAGCAGAGCTCTCCCTGGAAGTTGTGGTCATGCAGACACAACTGGTGTGGAGCTGCATAACTTCCCCCTCTCACACATCATCTCTCCCAGTCCAACCCTCTCAGGTGACACCCTTGTCCGTAGCTGCGAGCTCCCCACTCTGCACTGGACCTTGCTGCAGTTTGAGAGGTTGGGGCAGCTTGCCTGGATGGCAGTGCACCCCCCCAGAACTGCTACTGTCTAATCATAAATCATGGAAACATAGAATGGTAGGGGTTGGAAGGGACCTTTAGAGATCATCTCGTTCTGCAGAAGCAGATTCACCTAGATCAGGTTGCATAGGAACATGTCCAGGTGGATCTTGAAGACCTCCAAGGAAGGAGACTCCACAACACCTCTGCGCAGCCTGTGCCAGGGCTCCTTCACCCTCTCAGTAAAATAGTGTTTTCTTATGGAACTTTCTGTGTTCCAGCTTCATCCCATTACCCTTTGTCCTGTCACTAAATACAACAGAAAAAAAGTGATGTCCCAGCCTCTGGACACCCACCATTTAGATATTTGTAAATATTAAAGAGATTCCCCCCTTACTCTCCCCCTCTCTAGACTAAACAGCCCCAGTTCCCGCAGCCTTTCCTCAGGCCCTTGATCATCTTGGTGGCCCTGCACTGGACTCTCTCCATCAGTTCTCTGTCCCTCTTGAGCTGGGGAGCCCAGAACTGGACACAATATTCCAGATGAGGCCTCACCAGGGCAAAGTAGAGGGGGAGTAGAACCTCCCTTGACCTGCTGGCCACACTCTTCTTGATGCATCCCAGGAGGCTATTGGCCTTCTTTGCCCACGAGGGCACATTGCTGGCTCATGGTTAGTTTATTATCAATCGGGACTCCCAGGTCTCTCTCTGCAGAGCTGCTCTTCAGCATTTCAACCCCCAGCCTGTACTGGTGCATGGGGTTGTTCCTTCCCAGATGCAGGACTCTGCACTTGTCCTTGTTGAACCTCATGAGGTTTCTCTCTGCCCAACTCTCAAACTGGTTGAGAACCTGCTAAATGGCAGCACAGCCTTCTGGGGAATCAGCCAGGTCTCCCAGTTTGGTGTCATCAGGGAACTTGCTGAAGTCCCCTCATCCAGGTCATTGATGAAGATGTTAAACAAGACTGGCCCCAGAACTGAATCCTGTGGAAGTCGACTGGCCACAGGCCTTCAACTCGATTCTGTGCCATTGATCACCACCCTCTGGGCTCCGTCATTCAGCCAGCTCTCAATCCACTGTCCACTCATCCAGTCCACACTGTCTGAGCTTTCTGATGAGGATGTTATGGGAGACAGTGTCACAAGGTCGATGACATCTGCTGCTTTCCCCTCATCTAGCCAGCTGGTTATGCACTCACAGAAGCCTATCAGGTTGGTCAAACAGGATTTCCCCTTGGTGAATCCACGTTGACTCCCCCTGATAACTACCTTTCTTTCTTATGTTTAGTGATAACATTCAGCATGAGTTGTTCCATCGCCTTTCCAGGGATGGAGGTGAGGCTGACCGGCCTGTAGTTTCCTGGGTCATCCTTCCTGTACTTTTTGAAGACTGGAGTGACATTGGCCTTTCTCCAGTCCTCAGGCACCTCGCCTGTCCTCTGTAATTGTTCAAAAATGATGGAGAGGGGCTTAGCAATCAAATCAGCAGCTCCCTTAGCACTCTTGGATGCATCCCATCAGGACCCATTGACTTCTGAGTGTTAAGCCTGGCCAATAAGTCTTTAACCTCTTCCTTATCCACCCAGGGCAAGTCCTCTGCTGTCCAGACCATCCTACCATCCTTGCTGGACTGTGGTTCCCGAGGACCGGCCTTGGCCGTAAAGACTGAAGGAAAGAAGCCTTCCTGATTGCACCCCTGCATGCTCTGGCAATGTTCCTATACTCTTCCCAAGAAATCATGCCCTGTTTCCACCTCTCATGGATGGCTGCTTTCTGCCTGAGTTGTTCCTGCAGATCGTTGCTCATCCATGGAGGCCTCCTGGCTCCTTTTCCTGCTTTCCTACATGTGGAGACACACTGATCCTGAGCTTGGAGAAAGTGGTGCTTGAAGATCAACCAGGTCTCTTGGGCACTTCTACCTTCTAGGATCTTATCCCATGAGATCCCTCCAAGCAGATCATTGAAGAGGCCAAAGTTGGCTCACCTGAAATCCAGGGTCACGGTCCTGCTTTGTGTCCTGCCTCTTCCACACAGGATCTTGAATTCTACCATCTCATGGTTGCTGCAGCCAAGGTTGTCTCTGTGACCGCAACGAGGTCGTAGCCCTGCATCCACATGTCCAGTTCCTCCTGCTTATTCCCCAGGCTGCCTGCATTTGTATAGAGGCAGCACAGGGGCTTACTCAAACACACAGGATTCCCTGGATGGATGCAGGAGGATCCTTGCCAGTTTGACTCTCCCTTAGGGTGACCAGCCTTCTGCATCTCAACATGGTGTGTGTATCAAAGGCACTTGTCATGGCATTCCCTGTCCTGCTCTGTTTTCCTGCTAGACAGGATATCTTGTTCTATGTTACTTCTCCCTCCCCTCTCTCAAGACCTTTAGTTTAAAGCCCTTTTTATCAAGTTGGCTAGCCTATTCCCAAAAATGCCAGTGCCCTTATGGGAGAGATGAATGTCATACACCAGCTGAGTGCACCCACCTCTCTGCATGAGAGGGATGAGGGATGTGCAGGCGTGGGCAGGAAGCAACACTCTCCTTGTACCAACTGCCATTGCTTCAGTTTTGGGGAGATGCAAGCCTGAGCCTTGGACATATTTCTAAAGGTTGTGACAGCTTCCCTTAGTACTTGCTCAGCACCTTTCTCCCCTGACTTCTGTAGCTGTAGGGATCTTCCTTTAGCCTGAGTCATTCCAAGCTGTGGGAAGGAGGCAAGGGTTGGAGGAGAAGTGCTCTTCCACTGAACCAAGTGAGACATCCATGAAGTCCCAAAGTTTTAGATGCAGAGGCTTTTTTCCACATCTGAAACAAATGCCAACTGAAACCCTGAGGTTGTTACTCTGACTCTTGAAAGGACTGGTGAGACCAGAGCTTTGGAGAGAGGCTCCCCCAGGCACCCCCCTCTTCCCAGGCAACCTACCCCAACCAGCACACCAGCAGGCTTACAGCAAACCCTCTGTAAGCAAACCTACTGCTTTCCACTGGAGAGGCCATGTTTGTGGAACTAGAAGCACAAGGCTGAGTAGTGCAAAAGACAGCTTTGCTCATTTGTGATAGTGTTTTGTGTGGTGGATTTAAGTGGAGTGGTGAATGGTGGGAATTTTTGCATGTTGATGGCCTTGGTGTAAAATGGAACAAACTAGTGTCTGGTTGCCACTTCTCTGTGAAGTACAATGGGAGACCATGTAATTTATACTTTATTCTTTGCAGAGAAAGCAAAATGTGTTCAGGGAGTATTTGAGTCATGAATTTTTATCAAAATTACATTTACTCTACTACACGTTAAATTGATAAATGTTAATTTCAGATGAATTTTTCCATTGTCTGCATGGAAATAAGGTTTTTTTTCTCATCACCTGGAAAAAGGCACTACAGGTTTGGTTTTGTTAGCAGATTTCCTTTCTTTCATTGAGATATTTTGTTTCCATTGTCTTGCTGTGGCTAAGAGAGGTGTGTTCTGCACCCAACTGCCCGGCTTCCCGCAGTGCCCCTTTATGGACCTGATGCTGCGTGTGAAGGGGAACATGGCCACCAGCCAGGCCCCATGGAGAGCTGTGGCAGGAGACAATGAGGGTGATGCTCTTGCTGTGAGTTTCAGGAGTTTGTGTTTTGGTTTCACTGGTGAGATTTTTATCAGGGCCTTTTGCCAGGCTTTAATACCAGGTGAAGAGAATGAGCTGAGGTAGGTGTTGATGTGGTGTTTTCTCAGGGTGACAAAAGGCAGTTGCAGGTAGAAGCAGGCTGCTTTTCTGCTGAAGAAAAGAACTTGCAGGGCCTGGTTACTCAGATAGACAATGTTGCCCTGGCTCTGAAGAGAGGTGTCATGGCTTAAGCTCAGCTGGTGACTAAGCACTACACTGCTCCCTCCACCAGCAAAACTCATGGGTTGAGATAAGAGTAGTGTAATAATTAAAACGAAATAAAATATAATAATAACAATAATAAAACAGATAATAATTGTAATGAAAAGGAAGACAACAAAAAGAGAGATAAACAAAACCCAAGAAAAGACAAGTGTTGTCCAGTGCAGGTGCTCACCATCTGCTGACTGATGCCTGAGCAGTGACCTGCTCTTTCCTGCCAACTCCTACCAGTTTATATACTGGGGATGGTATTCTATGGCATGGAATAGCCCTGTGGCTAGCTAGTTTGGATCAGCTCTCCTGGCTGTGCTCCCTCCCAGCTTCTTGTCCACCTCCTCACTGGCAGGGCGTAGGAAACTGGAAAGCCCTTATCTTGGGATAAGTGCTAAAGCACTTGCGATAAAGCACTAAACCATTGATGTGTTATCAACATTAATCTCACACTAAATCCAAAACATAGCCCTGTACCAGCTCTTAGGAAGAAAATGAACTCAATCCCAGCTAAAACCAGGACAAGAGGACAGACTGTTAAAACCTGTGGGAATAAAGAACTGGTTAATTGGCAAAAAATGTAAACCGACCTTCAGAGCATGAACCTGATTGCTGGCAAATGAGATAATGTTATAGAATGCCTGGCTGCGAGTGTGAGAAGCAGAAGCATGAGAGTGGAAAACAGGCAAAGCCTGAAGGTCAGCAGGATGTAAAAGCAAAACCAGATATTATGTAACTTTGACAATAAACTGGGGACTTGCATACAGCAGAGCAGCACTTCCTCATGACAGCAGTCCTGAGTGGGTTTAGTGTGTTTCAGCACCTCGTCCCAGTCCCGACTGGCCAAACGGGCAAAAACCCTTAAAATGTTGCTAATGAGCCTGTTTTTCAGAGTATTCTTCCCACTACTGACTGTGAATTTGGCCTTCCCATTTCCCTTCCTCCTTCCACATCAGACTCTTGGGCTAACTGGCATTTTGCATGAGCCAGCTGGTAGGACCTAGGGTATCTCTTCTTCTAGAAAGCATCTGCTGCATTACAACTTTTGCAAACTTCACTTCCCCCCAGCCTTTTGCAATGTTTCTGAAAAAAGAAAAAGTGTACAATGCAGGGGTCAGCCAGCCAGACACAACACCAAGCAGAGACAACCCCAGGTAAACTTTGGAACTGCTGGAAGCTAAGGGGTGCATTTCAGGGCACGGTTCAGTTTTCTCAGCAGCACTATTGGCAAAAGGCTCCACTTAATGCAATGTAAATATCGGCATGCTGACAAAGCTGGTAAATTGCAGTTTAATCTGAATTTCACTTTCCCCGATGGTGAGAGAAGGCGAACCTACTGTCAGCACTTTAAGTGGGACACTTGGAACTTGTGTTGCTCCTGGGCAAGCAGCCCCTCAGCCCTGCTCTGTGCTCTCTCTGCACTCTCTGCATCACCGTGAAACAAAACCCACTGTCCTGGTGTCAAGACTTCTCTACGCATTGTGGAAGTGCATCTGAAACTGTAAGAAATCTGCACAGGGCAGGAGCCATTAGACATCTGGGGCAGGTTAGTGAAGAAATAGTGAATACTAGTATTGTAGAAAATGTTTTTTTGGCAGAATGGAACAAAAGGGGTTATGACAAAGAATATCTAACCATATCTGTTTCCTTGTAGTGCTAGCCATCTGTCTGATAAGATTTACATTCAGACAGAGAGGCACAGAGAGGCACAGTGAAGACTGTGGGGGTATGAGTGCTTAAATAAGACTGTGGGGGTATGAGTGACAAGATAAGATCGTGGACAAGAGCCAGACATCCCCTGAGAGGATTGTAGGCATCTAGGGAAGTTGTAAATCTTGGAGTACCTAATCAAAGGGGAAACAAGGGAGGGACCTTGGGATAGGGAATAAAAAGCCAAATGTTGTATCCATCAGGTATGCCTACTAGCTAGGACACCCACTCTTGCAAGAATGCTTAATAAAAGCGCTTGACTGCAGAGTCTGACCTGAGTCTTTCGTGAGAAAACTTGTTACTTACAGTATCTCAATAGAGAGAAATGGATGCATATATATGGTAAGGACTTGGTTAATTCTACAATAGCTGGGCTGTGTGACTTAGCCAGAGTAGCTTAGCTTAGCTAATGCAACAAGCATTTAGGCAATCAGCCTAGTTTCTACAGAAAGCCTCGACATGGGGTGTACTTAGTAATTCAGAAATGAAAACACAAATGCATTCCTAAAAAGAAGCAAGGAGCATGCTTGCTGAAGATGGAGGAGAGGAATAAGAAAAGCAAAGGTATCATGGCACTCTGCTGTCTCCTTAGCTAAGGCTGGATGGCAGTGGAGGACAGTTGGGGTGGGGGCTATGCACCAGTCATCACAGCGTTGTGCACAGGATGCTGACCCACAGGGAGCCATCCCCTGATGCAGATGGGTTTAGCCATTGCTGGCTTTTACTGAGAGGGTCCTGTTTTTCTCCCCCCCACAGCCCCCTTCCACTGCCATGCTGCCCACTCACCATCACCCAAGCCTGGTTGTGAAAACAAGCAGGTCTGAAGAACCCCTTTGTCCGAAGCCTTTTCCATCAGGAAAGGGAAAAGCTGAGAGTGAAGCACCCTGAGGTGCTCTTCATTTAGTCTGGTCGGGGATCCATGAAATGTGTTCTTTCTTTGGGGAAAGATGTTGGCAAAATATCTATTCCAATGAAGGCACATAATTCTGAGCTGTTCCCCCCTCCAAACAGCAACCATATATATTCAGAGTTAAGGGAATAAGGCAATATATATGCAACACTTTTTTTAAGCAGATGATCAGCAGTCTATGAATGAATTCCGGGTAAAGGGGGAGGGCGGGGGGCAGGGGGGAGTGCTCTGCAAGTATATTAAGCCCCATAGCTCCTGACCTCCCCCTCCAGTTACCTCCCACCATTGTTAACTGCTGACTGCTGGCTACCAATAAGAGCCTCTAAGAGCGAGAAAGTTAGTTTCGTCTTCCCTAGAGCCTCTCCGTGGGGGGCACAGGACGGGAAAGGAAACCTGCACTTGACAGAGGCTGCTCATCAGGAGGTTAGTTCTTTTAAAGCATGGAAATAGTAAAAACTTGTTTGCTTGGGAAGAGTGAGATAATAATGCAGAAGTAGAGATTCATTTATTTTTTTCCTTCTTGGCACATAATTTAAAGCAAAATATATGGGACATCCTACCTGGGAAAGGGAGCAGGCTTTTTAAAAGGTATGCACAAAAGCTGGATTATGTAGATGTTCCTTCTTTGGTGCTTTCGCCTGCTACCAGGATTGTATAACTCATTTAAAGGAATCTGGCTTGTACATTGCTCACTGTTCAAACTGAGCTGTCTCTTGTCCACATGGATGCCTAAGACCAGACTCCTCTTAGCCAGGCTGCTTAGCTGTGTGTTTTCTAGGAGGCTCTTGAGGATGTGCTGGATGTAGCTGCTGTCTTGCCAGAAGCTTGGATGTCTGCCGCTTTCATTTGTTGCTCCTGGTCTCCCTGTGCATTTGCTGTCTATTTCGGTGAGGTGTGTGCTATTGGTCACAAGAACATCCTAACTCTGCAACGTTTTCATTAAAGTCTGCAGCTAAGAGAGACGGAACTATGAAAAATGCTCGCTCACGAAATACAGTGAGATTTGCCCCACATGGAAAGCACTGCTGAGTTTTGGTGAGGTAAAGCCTCGAGGCTTTCCAGCTATCCTCGGGACACGTAGTCTGGCCTGAGCTGCCAGGAGTGAGGTTTTTATAGGAGCATGCTTTGCCCCAAAGGCTGGAAGGTGCTCCCCCGCCCCCCAAGCATCACCCACTTCCCTTCAGTTTCGATTCTGGCTTTTGAGCTCAGCGGCTGTGCAGGGAGGAGCCTTGACCGCCCTGCAGGAGGTCCTGCCGCTGCCAAGCTCATTTCGAAGAAGGAAAAAACCCACATGCCTTAATTTGTAGCAAAAAACTCTCAACAAATGTGAGCAGGGAGTAGGCTCTTTTTTTTTTTTTTTTTTTTTCCCATTCTTCCCCTTTCTTTGTGCGTAAAAGAAAAACTTGGTTGTAGGGCCAAGCTTGCTTTCAATTGTTTTAAATTTTTGTGCAGTTTCTTACTTGGCTAAAGAATTGGAGTACAGGGGTTTGGTTTGTTTTAAACCTGAGGCTTGCTGTTTTTCAGTGTTTACTTGCTTGTTTAACCTTTGGAAGGCAAAAATTGCATTTCAGACACGGCACATAGAGCACTTTCTGGCTCTCTACAGCAAGAAACTGGAGATATTAGCTCTCTACAGTGGAGCCCACCTTCATTATGAGGAAAGGTGACACCACAGCTGCTTCCCGCATCCTTTGTACCCATGCCAAAGCCATCTTCAGTAAAATATGTGAAGTTCAATGACCAAAATGCCAGAGCCACTGGCTTTAGTCTATGCTCACTGCCCAGCCCTGCTCGGCCCATGGGAAATTGGTGAGCTGTGTCCAAGCACTGGCAAAGCTTGGAACATCTCTCTTACAAGAAAGGCTGAAAGACTGGGGGCTGTTTAGCCTGGCGAAGACTAAGAAGGGACCTTATCAACACTTATAAATACCTAAAGGGCAGGTGTTCAGAGGGTGGGTCAAGGCTTTTTTCACTGCAGCACCCAGTGACAGGACAAGGGGGAAGGGGCACAAGCTGGAACACAGAAAGCTCCACTTGAACATGAGAAGAAACTTCTTTCCTGTTTGGGTGAGGGAGCCCTGGCACAGGCTGCCCAGGGAAGTTGTGGAGTCTCCTTCTCTGGAGGTTTTCAAACCTGCCTGGACTTGTTCCTGTGTGACCTGCTTTAGCAGGGGGGTTGGACTAGATGATCTTTAAAGATTCCTTCAAATCCCTACCATCCTGTGATTCTGAGTGGGGTTGAGAAGGAGTGGAGTGGGGAATATCAATGGCCTGATGCTATTTTGGAAGCTGGATAAAATGGCAGAAAATGCACAAACCTTGAAAAGACACAAATGCAAGTAAGATATGGTTATGCTTCCTCTCCATCAGTGGCAGCGAGGGAGCTGGGTGAAAGGCCATCTGTCAAAGAACAATGTCAACCGGTTGGGTGGAGGGTCAGATCGGCCACAGTTGCCTCACTCATGGTCCCATTACCCTCCTGTCCCTTCCAGAATTGCAGCAGGAATGGCTGTCCCTTCTGTCGTGACAATCCAGCCGCAGCATGGCATGGTCATGCCGGCTGTCTCGAGGAGCATGTGGCAGACGGGGTTGATGAACTGTTGCACCGACTGCAGTGTCTGTGAGTGCCTCAGGTGATCCTTTCTCTGAGCTGTCAGCAGTGATATGCTGCTTTTGGTCCCATGCCCTCTTGGGACACTTTTCTCACCACTGCTACTCGGATCGGTGGTGCGATTAGCTACAGCCACGTAACGTGGTCCTCCCCGCTTCTCCTCTGGCAGCGGCAGTGCCAAGTGGGCAGGGAGGCCCTTACCCAGTGCTGCCTTTCTCCCCTGCCAGGCTGCTGCGGATTGTTCTGCTTCCCCTGCCTTGCCTGCCAAGTGGCTGGGGACATGAATGAGTGCTGCCTATGTGGGACCAGTGTGGCCATGAGGACCCTGTACCGCACCAGATACAACATCTCGGTCAGTGGTTAACTCCCCTTCACCCCACTTCCCCTCGCCCATGCTGCAAGGCTGAGGTGCCTCCAAGGCCCCTCTCCCTGCACATCAAGGATGAGCATGTGACAGCACCGCTCCCCACTCACCCTTTCTGGGAGCAGAGAACAGGGGTTGGGATGCCTTCAGCCATGCTGGTCCCACGCCTAGTGACCAACAATGCACGTTAATTGGATGCAGCTTCTTCCCAGCACCCTTCAGCACTGAGTATGACGTCTGGCAGAGCTTTGGCTGCTGCTTCCCCACACCATCCTGTCTTTGAGATGGGCAAGATTTGGGATAATTGTGAGCAGACTAAAGAATAGATTCAGTTACACAGATATCTGTAATTGGATGGGGAAGAAAGATCCACATTCACATACAGTACACGTGTGAAATGGTTTCTTTCCATGGAGGTTGGGGTTAGTGCATTCCCCAGTGCAAATCGTGGTGGCCTAAGTTCAATTTGTCCAAATTGCCTCTTCCTATGGGCATTTTGGTTCTCAGTTTTAACCTCTGAAGCCAAAAGATAAGCAGTTATCTGCAGCCTGTAGAAAGGGATGCAGATTTTAGGGTCTGCTACTGGGGATGCTGCAGCCAGCCAGGAAGCAATGGGCATACGATGTGGAATGTGATTAGCCGTTTCCTATCTGAAACATGGCTTTTGAGAAGCCTACATCCCTATTACATCTAGTGTTAGTAAGATTTGGTAAGAAGTGAATCCTCTTGTGTTCTAGCCAGATTAGAGGGGCTGGGGTCACTGGACTAAATAGATAAGCCAATTATTGGCCCAACACCAGACCCATGGACAGCCTGTCTGCTGCAGGTCTGGCTGCATTCAAAGAAAGCAGTTGGGTGCATGAATAGTACAGTTTATTCATATGCAACATATACAGATTCTTTGAGCTTGCTGGTGATAGAGGCAGTATGCTTGCAGGATGGTTATGGCCCTCAAAATACAGTTGCAGTCACATGCTTAATCTCCTGAGGAATCTCTTGGTGTAGCTGAGGTGGCAGATCTTACCAAAAGGCACCCTTCTGGGGTGGGCGAGGAGGACAAACCCCTTGATCTCTCCCCATGACTTTGTGTTGAATTCTCGTCCCCAGGTTAGGTACAAAATCAGAGTAATAGTTATACCTATTTATTTACTAGTGTGGAGAGTGGGTGGGTAGGACTGTGGTCAAGTCATTGCTCTTTACAAAGCTGTCATTACTTGTAAAACTGTCAAAAACTGTTGATTTATCAGCAGTTGTTAAAAATATCTCTTGGTATTTTGCACTAAACACTTCCTTGGTGGCTTGTGTGAAGCAGAAGAATGGGAAAAGAGGAACCTCCCCCTTGCTCCTGCCAGTGCCATGACAACCAACAGAGATCACCAGGTCTTCATCCAGTCCCATGTTTATTCTTGGCAATGGGATGTTTATCAGTGATATGGATCTTTTTTTTCCCCAATGTTTGGTGCTTCCAACACTCTCTAACCAATATCTTCCTAACAGGGGTCCATTTGCTCTGACTACTGTGTCACCCTGTTCTGCCCTGTGTGCTCTGTTTGCCAAATGAAGAGAGACATCAACCGGAGGAGGGCTCTGGGCATATTCTGGTGAGCTGAGCGTGCAGGTGATGGTTAATAAAGCCAGCACCACACGCAGTCATGTGGCTTCCCCAAGGCTTTCTTGCCAACACCTGACAGAAGACACAGGGTTTCTGCAGTGGAGAATGTCACAAGAGTGACCTGTCCTGCACCCAAATGTTGCTGGGAATCCTGTACAGGACTGTGGGGGGAGGACCGGGAGGCTCAGACAGTGTGGTGAGGCAGGGCCCCGCTCCCTGACCCTCCTCCCCCGTTTCATTGCAGATGCTGCTGTCCTTGCTGCACTCTGCAGAGCCACAGCGGACAGGAGTCCTGGCTGCCTCGGCCTTGGCAAAACACAACATGGGGGCTTTGCCTTGATAATAGTTTATTCCCCCTTCCCTGAGTAATACCATGAATAAACAGCAATTTGCTTTCCTGCCTGTGTGCATGTCACTCTTGCACTTCCTGAGAGCACCCGTCCTCCTCACAATACATCCGCCTCGCAGCCCCTGGTGCAGCCGAGATTTCCCTGCGCCCACAGATTCTCAGTAGTATCTTGTTATTTGCTTAGCTTTTCAAAAGGATGTTTGATACACATGAGGAGTCGGTGTTGATCATCCAAGCTTGTAAAATCTGGAAAAGTAACTTCTGCCCCAGGGCAGAGCTGGGGCTTCCTGCAGGCAGAAGATAGCTGCAGGCTACTGAGTGCATGTTGTCCCTGCTACAGTGGCCTGGGGCTGCTGGCTGATCCAACCTTTCTGAACATAAAGTCATGAGGATGTTTGGTTGCCTGCTGCCAGCCCACCTCCTGCATTGCAGAGACATGTTCCTCTGTGAGCCCTGAGCTGGAATTCCCACCTGCCGGTGATTAAAAAATCTGTCTGGGTCATGGGTTGTCCAAGCCCTCTCCATGGGCAAACCCAGCTGCCTACCTGCACCGCATGCCTACCTGTGTGCAGGGCTCTTAGTCATTATGCTCTCTGCCCAAAAGGCATGCACCATTTTATCACTTGAATTTTTTTTCCCTACAGATCTTGTCCAGTTTCTGTCTCTTAAGGAAAATTTGATTTTCCCTGTCCTCCCGTGCCTTCACCTTCACCACAAACATTGTAAAGGGTAGGAAGAGGCTCTGTCGGTGCTGTGGGGGTGGGTCTGCGTGGTGGCACTCCCTCCTGCCTAAACGCCAGATGGCCCAAGTGGTCCTGTGGACGACCCCTGAAGTACAGAAAACTACATATTTAGCCTAATAGAGGTAAAGGCTGGGAAGCTGGAGAGAGAGAGAGAAGAAATACTATGCTTCCCTCTCACCCCACCTGGAACAGCCTGGTATGATTTCACCTCTTGTCACCCAATGGAGCCGCAGTCAGTTCTTGCTGATGCTCAGGCTTAAGGGCGGGAAAGGTGCTGTACCCTAGCAGCAGTCACCAGGAGACAATCTGTCCTGTTCTGCAAACTGCTAAAGAAAGTGGTGTGTCCTGCCAGGGTCCTGCACTGGGAGATGGGAAGAGGTGAGGGGCATCAACAAGAGCCCGGCAGAAATCAAGCTGCATTTATGCAAAGCAGCACCTGAGCTGGTGTCTGATCAACCGACAGAGGGAGCAGAGGTTGTTTGCCTGGGAGTACCCAGAACATATAAATGATGAGAACCAGGAAAAGGCCATGCATTGCTGAGACAAGGGTGACTTGACAGGTACGTATGGCTTGGCTTTGCTTCAGCAAGGGCTGCTGTACAGAACTATGGAAACAGCTTGTGGCTGAGGTGGGGTTGCTGGGGAAGGGGAAGGGGTGGAAGCAGAAGTGAGGTTTTCTACCTAGAAAACTACTTTGGAGCTAAACCAGTGTGCCAGGTGCTACTTATGGGCTTCTCAACAGCAGTGCGCAGCAGAAGTAAAAGACAGCAGCTTTTGCACTGTATTGCTCATTTGTGCACACATACATGTGGCTATTAAAAAATCCCTACTGCTTTATAACCTTGGATACTGGTGAATTGCAGTTGTGTGCACCTCAGGGTTGTTTCACTCCTGTCAGCCATTCCAACACTGGCAATGGTGCCACAGAGCTGTAGGTTTGGGAGCACTCGGGGTGATGTGCTGAGTGTATGGGGCCCAGGGCACCTCTCAGGAGACGAGGGTGCAGTGGAGTTTCTCTGGGCTGCTGCCTGCTCCACTCTGCTTTGCAGCCTCCAGCCACACAGGGCTGTGGTGTGCTGATACCTGGGGAGAGGGGAGGCAAGGCTGTGGCAAAGGGCACAGTGCCTGTGTGTGCTGCTCTTCATCTCAGTATCTGGCAGCAAGGGACCACCTCCTTTGACAAGGGAGACTGGTGAGGTCCTGTCTCTAAGCCTTTTCCTTCTGCTGTTCCCACACACACTTCTCCCTGTGGTCCCAGCCTGCTGCTGGGCATCTCTATCGCTGCATGGGGCCTCCATGCTGTCCCTGCCCAGTGTCTCACTGCACAGCCTGCTGTGGTCTGTCCACTCCCCTGCCCCTCCTGCTTCTCAAACCCTCAGGTGCCCAGGCTCCCTGCACAGCCTGCGATTTCTACAAGTCATGAGGTGCTATCTCAGCTGCAAAGGTGGTGGGAAGTACCTGGGCCCCTTACATGAACAAGCAGGGCCATCCGGCCAGGGCAAGGGCAGGAGGTGTCCAGGGAGAGATGGTAGGTCCTGCCACACCCAAGGGTGGTGGAGCTGCCCACACTGGCTCCAAAGGTCTCTGGCAACAGCTGGGTGTCTTTCCCCTAGAGAGGGTAGGGCAGCATTTTTACTGCTCAACGGTCTCATTCATTAGCAGCAGGAAAATGCCCTGGCCTTGGCAGGGGCTGGTGACTGAAGCAGTGCCACCAGCTACTGGTTCACCCTTCAAGGTCTCTCCTCACCTCATGAGAGCAGCTACCAGTGTCTCAGATAGGGCCAACCCAAGCACGTTTCAGTTGCTTGCAGAAAGATGCAGAAAGTCATGAGCAAATCACATGAAGTCTTTTTCAAAAGTCTCTTTACCCTCTTATGGCATAATTCAATATCTCTTTTTGTCTCTGTGGACTACCAGAGGCCAATGGCTGGTTGTACAGCAAGAGATTGTGTCTGACAGCAGAGATGTGTCTGGGCTGGTCTGTCAGTGCCAGGAGGCCTAGGCACTGACCCCTGCACTGTGTATTGACAGTAGGTGATACAAATGCTGTGCCACAGCCCTCACCTCAGCTGTGTTGGATGTGGCTAATGCACTCAGTGGCATCATCTGACTGCTGTATTCCTTGTGTTTACTACTTAAGTGATGTGTAATTTTGAAGTGAAAACAATCCCATTCACTTAATAGTCTTTTAGCAGTATTTACAAGGAGCAGTGTCATCATCTCTTGCTTCAAAACATAAAAGCTTCCCCTATTTTTCTTTTTGCTCCTCCCAGAATCCCAAAACTCAGGCGCCCTCCTTGTCACACAAGGGCAGGGAAAGAATGGCTGCTCAGCTCAGCAGGTACCCTGGTCACCAGCCAAACAGGTAGTAATACAGGACAAAGGTGTCAAAGCTGGGCAGGGACAGCAGGACACAAACTGTCAGAAGGTACCGGGTTAACCCCCTGAAATACCTGTCATGGAAATGCCTGTGGGCTGTGTGGCAACTTGGTGGCTGCAGAGAACTTCTCTGGGGAGCTGTTCCAGGACTCTTCCTAAGGAAAGGAGCAGTGCCCCACAATTATGGAGTCCAAAGCTCAGGCTGCTGTCCTGCTAGTGATTTCTTTGCTGAGGATGTGTGGCTGTGCATTGAGAGCAGGAGAGAGCCTTTGTAGCTGTAAGACCATAGGAGCCTTTGCATTTCTTCCCCATGCTGCTTAACAGAGCAGTATTGAGCTCAGGCACAGGGCAGGCAGCTTGTTTGTATGGGATTTTCTTTGGGAGTACCTTCTTATTTTCTTTTTATTTTTTTTAATTAAAGCTCTAGAGTTGAAGTGAGAATAGCAGAGGATGGTGCTGTGTTTTGAAGGGGGTAGTGGGGAGAGAAAGGGCCACAAGTGGAAGTAGAGATTGAAGGTGCAGGTGGGGTTGTTATATGGGTCAGGTGGGTTTGGGGGAGGGGGGGGGTGTTTCTGTGGAGCAGATTTAATGCTCTCAGAGGATGAGTGGGGTTTTAGGGAACTCGAGGAGAGGTGTTGGTAGAGAGAGGTAAGTTTGGGATGGCTGGCATTGGTGCTTGGCTTAAGGTGATAGAAAGGAACAAGAGAAGCTTGAAGCCTGTTAAGAAGGAAGAGAGGGATAAAAATCAAGCTGAGATGTTCAGGGAACAAAGCCAAGATTAAGGTGGCTACTGAGAGCTTGAGAAAGGTAGGGCTGAAGCATAGTAGCTTTAGGATGCTGTGGGTGTAAAGAAAAAGACACTATTTTAGGCAGATAATGGTGAAAGATGACCTGGGAATGAAAAAACAGGACTGGAGTGTTGAAACATTGAGGCCCTGAAGACCAGAAGGACCTCTGTTTTTTTACAGAGACATTTTACTTGCATAGGCAGGAGGATAAGGTGCTTCTGCTTTGGGTGGGGAGGCTGATTTGGTGGAGGGCTTTTTGCTGTAAAAGACAGTGGCGTTGTCTGACACAGCTGTGCCTCTACTCTGTGGTGGGGGGTAGCAGTGCCCTGGCAGTGGGGACTCTTCAGGGACTTGTGCTGCCCTCTGTGTCTTCAACTGCAGCTGCCTGAGCAAGATACTTCAGAAACACCTGCTGCAGCTTTCTCTGATAATGACTTTTNTTTTTTTTTTTTTTTTTTTTTTTTTTTCCTTCCAGACCACAAACTGCCTGGAGAAACCTGTCCCTGTGCTGGCAATGGCCTCTCACCATGCAATCACAGTCCAGCCCCCGTTTTCCCCTGCCCGGCAGGCCGGCGAGTGGCAATCGGGGCTGCTGAGCTGCTGCTCTGACTTCGGTATCTGTGAGTACATATGTCCCCCTTGTTGCTGGGTGTGGTTTGTCCTCTCGTGTCTTTTCCACTTCCTTTGCAGCATCACCCCTGCTGCAAACCCCACTGCTGTGGGTACCAGCAGGGGAGTGGCTCTGAGGTCAAGAGCCACATCTCCCACGGCTGCAGCCCTGGCTGGCTTTCCTCTCCTTTCCTCTGTCGTTCACAAGCCCATGTCTCACTGTCCCCCAGGTATTTGCGGAGCCTTCTGCTATCCCTGCCTGGGGTGCCAAGTGGCTAGTGACATGGACGAGTGCTGCTTATGTGGGACCAGTGTGGCCATGAGGACCCTGTACCGCACCAGATACAACATCCCGGTCAGTGGCTTCCTGTGGGGCCTGTCCTGCTGGTAGTGTGGCTGTGAGCTGGGGCTGTGCTGTAGGCTCAAGGAAGCAGAAAGGGCTGCCTAGGGGAAAGAGCAGCAGTGAGGAGCTTCACAGACAGCCTTGTAGGCAGGGAGTCAGGGATGCATCTGCTTCCCTGCTGTCAGCCAGAGGAAAATGTAATCCAATTGTACACTGCCTCACCCCAGTCCTCCTTGTGCTGCCCAGGGGTGTTGGCAATGAAAAGCAGGAAGCCTTGAAAGCTGATGTGGGAAGGAGTGAATCATGTGAGCCTCCTTGTTCTGCAGGGCTCCATTATGGATGACTGGATCTCCATCCTTTGCTGCTCCTGGTGCTCGCTGTGCCAGCTGAAGAGGGACATCAAGCGGAGGAAGGAGCTGGGCATATTCTGGTGAGCTGTGGGTGCTGGCATGGCCCTGCAGTGGGGCTTGGCACCCGCTCTGCAGCCAGCACAGCTTACCCATGGAGGAGAGATGCTTCTTTTATAGATGGGCGTTAGCCTGTGATTCCACAAAGCTAGCATATACAAGTGACTAACTTATGCATTTGTATCCATACTTTTGTTCACTTGTTCCACCTACTTAGACATATTTATTGTTGTTCACTTCTCGCCTCCATTTAAAGGTACAATACACCTTAAAACTGCTATGTGTGCTGGGTGGGTAGGGGCCTGTGCTGAGAGGTGGGTATGATGATACTCAAGAGGTGGAGCCCTCACATTACACTGAGCTAAGTTCAACTAAAGTTCACTTGTTAGAGTTGGCTAATACCTACTTCTAGATTACCACAAACAAGGAAGCTCCTTTGTAGCTTGGTTTGTGACTTGGAGATTAAAGATTAGCAATACACTGATTCAGCAGCATCTCTGATCATTGACCCTCCATCCTTCCTGGGGCTAACTCCTTTAGACACCTGTTATTTTTTTAGGGATGCAATTTTAATTATCTTGGTAACCTTTATCTTAAGGTAGACTATGTCAGTCCATCATCATTAGTGCTGGTTTGCAAAATCACTGCTGCACAGAGCCGAGGGGGCTCCCAGACACTCCCTTTCCACCAGCACCTGACTTCAGATACAGGCTTGCTTTGGTGCTAAAGCAGCAAGGGGCTAGTGAAAGGGTGAAACGCTGCTGCGAACCTCTTGCAGGACAGGGAATCTACTTGGGGCCCATCCCAGGGTGCAGGCAGCGAGGCAAGCCTGGGAACATGTGCACACAAATGGTGTGGCAAGACAAGGCCTAACTCTCTGACTCTCCTCTCCCATTCTGTTGCAGATGCCGCTGTCCTAGCTGAGCCCTGCAGAGCTGCTCCAAGCAGGAGTCATTGCTGCTTCGGCCCTGGGGAAATGCAACATGGGGGCTTTGTCTTGATTATAGTCGATTCTCTCTTCCTGAGTAACACCAGCAATAAATAGCAGTTTGCCTTCCAGCCTGTGTGTTATTCCTCTGTGTCTTCCCAGGTCAATTGACAACAATGTTCTACTTGTATGCTGTCAGAGCCATGCTGTGGTTATCAGATAAAGGATCTCCTGCAGACCCACACTGGGATGAGACCAGGCCACAAAGCGTAGTGAGAAGATAAAACAACAGTCTGCTGCAGCCAGCTCAGCTCCTCCTTAGACACCAGCAGTGGGCGGAGCTGGTGACAGCATTGCCCTGTGCTGTCATACGCTCAAAAGCACTGCTCCATCTCTGGACTGTCCTCAGCACTGAGACACTGAAGGCAGCAGCAGTGAACTGACAGTGCCAGCATGGGGAATTGCAGTCCCACTCAGTTTCCTATGCACAGATAGTGTTAGGAGGTTGCTGTGTAGAAGCTGCCTTTCTGTGGGCTGAGGCCCTGTGGGTGTAGGTGCTGGGTGCAATTGGCTGGGGTGGAGGAGCCTGGGGGTTGCAGGGCTCACCTATTCCCTGCCATAGTGAAAAGGGAAATGCTATCCCTGAGGCTGAGATAGCTCTGCATCTGCCCACTGCTGGCTTAAAGTACTTTAAGCTTTGTTGCTTTTAACAGGAAAAAAAATGTTTTGCCCAGAGCGGGCAGGGGGCTGCCCAGGACCTTCAGGCTCTGCATGTCTATGCTTCTGCCCTGGCACCTTCAGACAGGAGTGGGCTTTATTCAAAACTAGCTTTTTCACCCCTTCATGCCCTGTTGTCTGTCCCCTCCCATCCCTTCCCCCATTTTCCCCACTGGAATTACCACTGCATTTTCTGTGGTGGCCTCAGCCCAGTAACATCCCTGGTGTGCACCTACATGTGCATTTGCACACTCAAAATGTGTGCACAGAAGCAGGTCATGTTGTGGCAACAGCCTGAGTTGGCAGCTTACAAGCAAGTGTCTGCTGTGGGAACAGATGTGTCTGTGTGTTGTGGATGACAGTGAACAATGTTATGATTGTGCAGAGTGGAAGGCCATGGGAAAGCAGAAACAGTGCAGAACCGAGACTGATTGATGCCAAAAAAAGTATCAAGATATGTAATTTGGAAACAGAACAAGGACATGAAAGACAGAAGACTCCTTTAGCTAATGGCTAATACTAGTTTAATCAGTAAATGCAGTTGTTACTTATGTAAGGTGAAAAGTATATAAGAAGCAAGGGGAGAGCGATAAAATGATTCCTCTTGTGCACACATTCAAGGTCTGTGCTGTTTATCTCCAGATCTGTGGTGGTCTGTGTGTGGCCCATGGGCATGCTGGGTCATTTCTGGGTGCTCATCCCAAATCCCCATCGCCTAACGGGGCTGGGCTGGAACCTCCTCCTGTGGCACAGGCAGGCATGTGATACAGGGTATCTACTTCACTGCTGGCCCTACTGCTACCCCTATGTACCATTTGAGGTATTATCAACACACAACTCAAAAATCCCAAACTACCGTCAGGAATGGGAGTGATGGAAAAGCCACATCACAAATAATCTGCTGGGAAGTGAGGGGCTGGCAAGGGAGGGGGTTCAGGCAAGGTGATGCGAGAGCTGCCAGCGTCCGACCCAGCTGCAACCCATGCAGCATCACTGCTGCATGCAGCAGCAGCAGCCCCAGCCCTGCTCTGAAACGCGCCGCATGTAGCAGAGGGGCTGCAGCAAGATGCTCTTTCTCATCCGCCCTCCTGTGGCTGGGGAGGGGACAGGCATCTCCAGAGAGGGTTTCTAGGGTGGGCTGTGCACCCTCAGAGCTCCAATTGTGTTGGACGGAGAGAGGAGACTATCCCGCCGTGCCTCCGGGCCCGCTGCGCCTGCCTGCACTCCGCAAAGCAGCGCGCAACGCCCGCGGACACCAACCGGGGCCGCCCCGTCCCGCGCGCGCCCTCCCTGCCCCCAGGTGGCCCCGCACACCTCCGTCCCGCCAATCCCCGCCGTGCCGGTCTCTCGTTCCGCCAATCCGTGCCCCGCCGGCTCCGGTCCCGCCTGGCTGCGGCCCCACCGGTGCGGCGCCAGGGGCTGGGGCAGCGCAGCGTGGCGCCCCGAGGCAGAGTACGTTATCAGCCGCCTGCCCCGGGTAGCCCGTCCCAGGAGGCTGCCACCGCAGTGCAAAAGCTGCACCTGTCCCGGCGAGGCAGCGGCGGGCCGGGCGGCCGCCTGTCCCAGCCGGCGGGCTCCCCGAGCACCGGGCACAGCCGCCATCGCTGCCGGGCCAGGCTGCTGCTCCCGCGCTGCAGCAGCACCCGCTCCCGGGGCCTCCTGAGGACACAGACTGCACATGTTAGCATAACAGTATATAAAGTTAGAAGTAGTTCGGCTAAGGCTCGAATTTAGGCCTGATGAGTAGTTAGGCCNTAGTCCTCAGGTCCCTAGGGCCCTCACAATAAAGCACCCCATAAAACAGCTACGGTTGTTTTGCGTTTTCCTACGGGAACGGGCAACACACATAGTCACAGCTGAGATTTGTCTAACATATGTTTTTACCTTACATTTATTCCCGAGTTTACAATCTCGGCCGATGCACGCAAAGAGTACTGGTTGTACCTGCGCAGGTACGGACTCACACCTGAGCACTTCCTGCTCAAAACAGCCAGTCACCGACTGCTGGCCATCGCGCCGACAGAAGACGGCGGCTCCCGCCGGGCAGCATGACAGCGTCCCGCCACAAACGAGCACCCAGCAACGTGGGGCGGGCCTTCAGGGGCAAATGAAAGGCGTGGTCAGTAATGACAGCCGGTGAGAGCAGAGCACAGGACCTGTGGCCAATAGCCGCTGCGGCTGCGTGGAGGGGGCGGGGTTTCCACCGGAAATAGCGGCGGGACGAGCTTTTTCCGTGTCAGCGTGATGCGAGTGTCGTCGAGCGGTTGTGGTACTCGCGTCCTCGGGCATGTCGCGGTGCCGCTGCACTGGGGCTGTTTCCCCTCCCCAGGGACGCTGTGGTGCCACGGGACAGCTGCTGTCAATGCAGGGTGCTGCCTGACCTTCTTTAGCACTGGAGGTGCCTTGGGGACCTGGTCTGTGGGGCTGCTCTGTCGCCCCTGCTCCGCAGCCACGGGCCAGCGCTGCTGAGTTTGTGTGAGGCTGCCGTGGCAGGGTTCCGTGAGCTGTTGGTGGTGGCCGCAGAGCCAAGCCGCAACAGGGGAGCTTCATCTCGGGTTGCCTCGTCCCGCTCCCGCAGCTGCGTCTGTCCTTTCAGCTGTGTGGGCAGCCAGGGACGCTGTGAGGAGCAGCCGGGCTTCGTAGGGGGCAGCGCTGTACTTCAAGTTGGGGAAACCTTGCTGGTGCTGAGTCCTTGCAGTACCCTTCCTGTCCTCGATGGTGCTCATGTCCACACGTGTGATGCTGTGGCAGTACAGCCAGCCGTGAGCTAGGGTGTGAGACACCAGTGCCAACCTCACAGCACCTCTAGGTGAGGCACTTGGGTGGCAGAAAGCCCCTGTCAGAGCTGCAGTCCCCATGCTCAGTGGCGTGTGCAGCATAAGTGAGGGCCAGGATGCATGTTTTGCTGGTCCTAGCGTGTTTCTGGTGGTGATATTAAACCTATGTGGGACACCCAAATCTTGGGTTCCTGCATTGTGCTTCCCCACTGTCTTGGGTCACCACCAGCCCACTGGGGCCAGCATTATTGTCATTCTCACGTGAGGCCTGAGCCCAAGCTGTCAGCAGGTGGTGCAGAATGCTCCCAGGAAAACAGGACACAGATAGAGCCACTTTGTTAGTGGATTAACAGCTACAGCCACACAACCAGGAGAAACAGGTACCAGCATCCGTTGTTCTAACCACTGCAGTAAAGACCAGAGTACCTGGTTGTCCTCACTGAGTGAACTTAATTTTTCCTCTGGTGGGGGAAGCAGATCTCATTAACTCACATCCGTCAGTCTAGATTACCTCAATTTATCCATAGTTTTCTCCTGTATTTGGCCTGAGTCCACAGCCACTCCTCTGTCCAAGAGAGAGGACAAGAGTCCCACCTCTCCTGTCTCCTCCAGGCAGCCACGACCATAAAACTATGACCATAAAAAGTGAGAGCAGAGCAGGTAATAACTGCTCACACCCAGGGCAGGCAGTACTCCTGTTCCCAGGCTGCCAGATTCCTCACTATGGACTTCTTGGTGACACTTAAGTCTTCCCACTGTGGTTCCCTTGACTTTCCTTGCTATTCCTACATTTTTGTTTCGCCAGGGGTGAAGCAGTGGTGGAGCGCCTGTGTGAAGCACAGGATGCTAAACCAGACCACTCAGTTTCACATGCCACAATGTAACCCACAGGCAGCCTCAGTAACTACTTATTTCCTTCCCTTGGCCTTGGCGTCCAAGCAGCTATGTATTTTAGAAATCCTCTGCAGAATGAGGCAGGAGAGCAGTGTCAGTCACTAGAGGGCATCAGGGAAGGATGCTGAAGAGTCCCACTTGCTTCTCTACTTAATAGCCCAGCACAAAGAGAAGAAAGAGTTCTCCAGAAATCATAGAATCATAGAATGGTAGGGGTTAGAAGGGACCTTTACAGATCACCTAGTCCAATCTGTCTTCAGATGTCTAACTCCCCTGCAGAAGCAGGTCCACCTAGATCAGGTCACATAGGAACATGTCCAGGCAGGTCTTGAAGACCTCCAAGGAAGGAGACTCCACACCCTCCCCGGGCAGCCTGTGCCAGTGCTCTGTCACCCTCACAGTTGCCTGTTCTGCTGTTTGCTGTTTGTGACACAACATTTCTGCACAGGCACAAGGTCACAGCAATTTAACAGTGGGAAGGAAACATGTCAGTCCCTGGTACCTGTTAGAACAGCAATGAATGGATTGAAAACTCTATCAATCAAGTTGTCTTTGCCCCTACCGGTTTGTGCTTGTGACAATTCACAGTCAGTGCAGTGCTTCAACTCCTGCCATGGGATTTGCCGTCTCAAAGAAATCAGGCAGCTAGGAGGCAAAGTGTAACAGCAGACACAGAGTGGGGTTATTAGAAGGAGCTTGAGGGAGGGACTGCTCCAATAAAGGAGCAGCATTTCCACACAAAGTAGATGAGAGTAACTTCTCCTGGTGGTCATATTGTCTACTTCACCATTTCCAGCGTGGATAGCAAATGAGGTTCTGTGTCCTGGGCCCTTCAGCATCTCTTATCTCCTCAGCTGCAAGCAATTCCTGGAGGACTGTCCTCTACTCAGGGTTGTGGGAATACATGCCACTGAGTGAACACAAGGGAACCATGGTCTGCTGAAGGCACAGTTCTGTATCACACTCATCTCCCCCAAGTGCCACCACAACCAGAATGCTGAGGCTGGCACAAGCAACAGGGTGGTTAGGTGCAATTTCATCAGCATGAGTGGTAGCAGCTCTAGGGGATCTGCAGTCTTATCACTGAGGAACCATGTTCCTACTATTTATTACTAATTTAAATGTAAATAGCTCTGCACTATCTGTATGCAAGACTACCAAGCATCTCAGTGGCTAGCAGAGTTAACTACACAGTCCCAGCAGCCTCATGGTATGTGTGCTCAAAGAAAGAAAACTTCACTGTGAAACCAAGTGACTCCCAGCCACCTCCCAAAACTGCAGAAAGACAGGCTGAAGGTATTTCACTCTGTTTCAGAGTGTAATGCAAGCATCAACTGTAGCTTTTCTTCAGCCTATGTCTGAAGACAGGAACAACTGTGTATTGGCCCGCTCAGAAATGATCTCAAGGATACTTGTGACCACAACTTAAAACAAAAAATTCCCTGAGTTTTAACAGTAGTGCAAATATCTGTGAGAACCAAATACCTACAGTTTTTCATCTGCATTTCATTGTTGTTTTGTTTTGCTTCAGTATGAGTGCCAGTCACACTGACAATGACAGCCACCTCTGGCTGCACTCTCCCTGCACCAATGCTCTGCTGTTTTCTGACTTACCTGAGAACAGCCCAGCTCTGATACTGTGAACTGTCTGCTGAGGTTTCCAGGCCAGACTGCAGACATGCTTGCATGTACACCTTCTCAAATGCTACCAGGACTCTGCAATGGTCTTCACCAGCTTCTAGGATGCTTACAAGTAACTGGTGTGGTACCTGCAGCTCTTTACATAAAGGAAACTTATAAGCCCTGTATAAATACAGTAGAGAATTAATTACAATAGAATTACTGATAAAGATGCAGATTACTGAACATTACTGAACATTACTGAAGATTACTGAACAAGATCCCAGGATTGTGATTTCTGATTGATGACATACTTTCCCATCCCATGGTTACAGCCAGCTAAAAAAGCCAGCCTTGTGATGCTCTGACTCAGACAGTTCTTACAGCAGCTGTTTGCTAATTAATGATGAGTCTTGCTAGAAAAATGAGAGCATAAAGGTCAAGCTTTTAACTGGAAACCACCTGTAATGAGTGCTTTTCTGCCAAGGAGAACAATTGCTTGTTCGTGCTCTTGTCAAAGTGCTGGCAGAGCTTTCCTGCAGGATGGTGCCTGGGACGCTGCCCAAGCACAGGCAGCCCAGCTGAACTGAAGGAGTTCTCCTCCAGCATCTCCCAGAGCCTGGCAGCCCTCATCTTACTGGCCTCAGAAACTACAGTTGTCATGGCAAGCACAACAGTGCCAGGGAGCAAATTGATGAAGCAGCGTGCCTGTCATCACTGCTACTCCAAATGTTAAGGCAGCTCCAGGAAAGCTGCAGCCTGTGGTGCTCACTGGACCTATGTGACAGCGACCAATGCCCCTACCTCATAAAATGAAGACTGTGTCAGCTTTGCTTCCCTCCATAGCATCCATTACATGCCCACATAGTATCCCATGAAAACCCACTCTGATGGGCCTAATACAGCCTTTGATTATTGCAGGTACTTTGAACTGAAGGAAAACATACCAAGGTAGTACCTATCTGCAGGCCACTGGGGTAGAAGCTTTCACAACCAGCTGTGCCTTGTCCAATGTGCCATGCTGGGATTCAGCACACTCTGCCAGCTCTGTGAGACTCATCCATCACTGTGAGCCCCTGGCAGGTGAAAATGATGCTAGATTTCATTCAAACTTCACTGCTACCAACACGTTTGGGTTTCAGGTGGCTCCCAACAAAATGCTAGGCTGCAGCTCGCTTATAACACCTTCAGCTAAAAGAAAAGGTGTTGAAAGTTGTGGCTCATCCTGGCCCTGCCCTTCCCACAAAGTCCTCTGGCTTCCCCAGCGGGCAGGGAGAGGGTGGAGACTCCCCAGGGTGACGGAGCACAGGGAACCCAGCTCCTGGCTCCCTGCTTGCCAAGGTTTTGCAGCAGAAGTGATGACACGGGTGGGATTGCCCTGCCCTGCAAGCTGAGTGAGCCATTGGGGCTGTGTTCCTACACACCACGCTCTTCTCTTCCCTGGCTCCTGCTTCCCTTCCAACGCCTCTGCTACCTCCTCAGCAGCCCTGCAGCACAGACCCAGACCTGCTGCTGGTGAGTCAGTAGTAGCTGTTCTGCCCTTATGTTTTAATAGATTTAATTTGGTGTAGTGGCTTGCTTCTTCATCCATTAATCGCTTACTCTGCCACCGCTAAGGAATTAGATTCAGCAGCACTTTTCTTCCAACAGCCAAGGAAAAGACAGCAAAATGCTTGCCTACCTTTTCCCATCTTTTCCAGTGTCTTTATTGAGATATTTAGGAAGAAATGGGGGATGGAAGCTTCAAGGCTTAAAGCAGAGCAGGTAAAAAAGTGCAAAGTTATAATATTTTGCAGGAACTCCCATACTGGGAGTTTGTCTATGCATGTTAATGCACTGCAGATAACATGCACGCAAATACCCGCACGCACAGAGCGCTGCTTACTTTGTCCCCAATTAACACACAGGGCTCTTTTCACAGAAGGTAGGTTACAAATCCCTAGTAAATCAGTTGGCAATTAACTTACAGATTGCTTGAATAGCATTATCATTATTTACTCGAGTGGTTTTAATTTCCCGTGTGTGTTCCTGAGAAAGAGGACTGTACGGTCCCAGGCTGGCAGTCCTAGGCTGCACAGCCCTCCCTGCATGCCCACATCCATTCTCTGGCCACTCTATGCCCCTGTAAATGCACACAACTAAAGAGGGGGAAGAAAAAAAAAGTATACTTGCAACTTCTGTGAATTTATATGTATCCAAAGTCTAAAACACACCTTTGAAACACTATATACTTGCAGGTGGCAGGTTGAGAGACTAAAGTCTGTATCCATTAAATCATGATTTCTCTAACAGGTTTTATTATTTAGCACAAAGGAAACATGCTATTTTTAAAGAAGTTTGAGACAGCTTCCTTTAGAAAAATTCTGCTGAAAGCAGCTTGTGTTTCAAAAAGCAATTTCCTCAAGTTATTTCCACACTTACTCTCTGTAGAGATAAGCTACTGCCTGGATTTTAAAAGGGACCAATTAAAACGCACTTCTGAATTTTGCCATTCAAAATTTTACTACTACTCCTATAGTATTGCTTTTCCTGTTGGAACTGCAAATCCCCCGGTGGCAAAAGCTTGACAGGAAGACTGTCAGGAAGGACTGTTCTTTGGCTTTTTATATAGACAAATAGGTTTGCTGAAATTGCCTGAAAGACCCCAGGTATGATATTGGTGTGGTTTAGGTAGGTTTAAGTCAATATAATTTTGTAGCACATTTTGTTGCTGGTTTACGTTTTATTTAGTGCCAGTATGTATGTATGGAGAATGAGACCCTGCACCTTACAAGTCTCACAAGAATACACAGGAAAGGGAGTGACTGTACCGAGTTTCATTTTCTGTGCATTGAGCAAAGAGATTTCATGATAGTTTTCAAGAAAGTAGTTCCATTTTGCCATTAATAAAAGGTTAAATCTCAAGATCTAGTACTCTTGACAAAATTTTCTGAGACAAAATATTCTGAAGAAAAGGTTTTCCTACTAAGATTGAACCAAAATTGATACTGAAATCAACATCAATAAAGGTATTTTAGAAAGATTCAGGAAAACAAATGAGATTTGTTAAATTTCCCAAAGAGGTCATGAATACTGTATTTCTCTGATGCAAAAATAAAGTCTTATACCCAGAGCTGATACAATGAGCATATGAAACACGTTATCACATTGATGAGAATTTCTGAATGCAGCAGGCAGTACATTTGAATCTCCTGCTCATTCCTGAACTAAAATTGCTACTTGTGTGCTGTTAGCAATGAATTCTAGGAAACTGTTTTAAAGAATTTTAGTTTGCATAGAAGTGGATTTGATTAATGTTCACCATGATTGTTGCTTTGTCCTGCACATGCTCTGACTTAAAATGTTTCATGGTTGTACATCATAATAAATGGGATAAATAATTTTTTAAACAAAGGCTAAAGCAATATTTTAAAAAAGTCCATTTCTAAGGAACTACTGCAAGCTGTTGACAAGAACATTTGCAGCACAGGAGCACGGGTTTTTATTTCTATGGTGAAGTTTATTGCTAGATCAGAAATGGAAAGGTTAGTTTGTAAAATATCAAACTGTCTCACTGCAAGTACTTACTCCACAGTGAAACAATATATGTGGAAAAAAAAAAGAGCAAATCAAAAGAGTTATCTAGCACATAGGCATTATTTCTGCTGTTAGCATTTCATCTTCTCTCAGCATACTGTTAACCAAGGTTCAGATCACCACTCCATGAGTTAGTTACCCAGGAACAGCCATGATTGCCCTAATCTCCTGTCCGTGACAGTCCTCCTGGGAGGGAGAAGCTGGGTTATGGGACTTCCCATGGTCCCTTCACACCAGCATACTCAGAACTCTGTCACTTTGTCATCCTGAGGAGCTCCTATGACAGTCACAGCTATGCAACAGATAATAATCACTCAAGTTTTAAGCCATAGGGTATTCTGCAGTTTCTTTCTGCAATAAATTCTAGCAGCTCTGAAAGTGTCAGTATTAATCTAACATCTAAAGTAGATTTTTTTTTTACTTTGATACATGGCATATGCCCACAAATACACCTTTGCCCAAAGAGCAGCCATCAGGAGGGACAGCACATAAATCCATGTCTTCCACCCAAAGCATCCCACTCTGTCACTGCAAGTAGCTCAAGTGCACTGCAGCCATGAAGAGCCATGCTGATTTACATCAGAGGTACTGCTAGACCTGAATATAGCTTAATAGCTGCCAGCAGCCAACGTCTTTCAAGGAACAATATCAGAAGATACTATTTTTGTCTGGCAGATTTGGCCAACTGGTGGGCTTGAGCCTTCCTGAACTGAGGGTTTCCTGCTGACAACGGTACCGTCTGCTATGGATATGTCTAATCTTTCTCATAGTTGATTTATTTATCTAGCTTCTGAAATGTTATTTGCAAAGATGTGTACAATCTAATAGTAACATAATCAGTAAATTAAATTTTAGTTCAAAGTACCATCTGTTCTTCAGCATGACTCTAATCAACTAAAATGTTGATCTAGACAAGTTATAGGTGCAGTGATACATCAAATCCTGAGTCATGCTGTCTTCTGAAGAATTCTACACTCACATGCTGTTGGTTATCTAACAGTTCAAGGAATTTTGTAACGTCTATCTGTGGTGGTGACTCAGTGCTTGAGTGTTTGTTACCTTGCTTGATATGCTAACAAATACCTGCCCAGCATATACTGAGACTTTAAGTGAAAAGTCCCACCGTGGTTCTGAATGCACATCTCTACCAAAGCATCCTTTCAAATGATAAGGGTCGATGTCCGACTAGATAAGCCCATCTATATAAATAACACCATAAAATAAGCTGACTTTCTGCAGGTAGACAAGTCTTCTCTGGCACAGGTAGAGTGTAGGCAGTTTATCAATAAAAGGCCTACAGGCTTTCAATGTTGCACATTTAATTGACGTTCAACTTCTACTCAAAATCCATTTTAACTTAAATTACAGCTAGTTCTGCATAATTATATTTGGAAAACATTTTCTTTTCACTATAGGAAGATCGGGCCAAGATTAGGGTTTACTAAAACTTTATATTTTTGCCAGAAAGACTGCAGTTTTGTCAGAAGAGGCAACCTTTGACTAGATTTGGGACAGCATCACCGGGACACAGATGAACCAATATTTACATGCCTGTTGCTGCAACAGAGAGTTCAGCTATGAGTCAAACAACCTTAGCAATGCAACAAGATAAGGGCTCTGTTTTTTATGTGACCATATGACTGTGTCAGGTTTGTTTTTTTTTTTTTTTTCTGTGAGGTTCATTTTAGTTACTGCTCTTCAGTTCATTCAGTGTGTCTGAAATGGTCTCATAGTTTGTCTTCTTCCTCGCTGCAAGCAGTATAACTCTGCTACGGTATGAGACTTATCATCTCAGAGCTTCTAGCTGCTCTTCTTCCCTCTTGGTTCTCTTGAAATGCTGCGTTACTAACGTTTCCCCCAGTGACAACTAAAGTAATTAAACTCTTATCAGTTAACATGATATATATATAAAAAAGACCTGATCCTGCCTAACACCTAAATGACTTCATGCCATTTAAGAAGCACAAAGGGGACAAAGGTCTGTATGCATAAAGGGTGCACGTGGGATGTCCCCACCCTGCAGTGCAGGTAGAGGCTGATAGGCAGGAGACTGCCTGACAAGGAAAGGGAGATAACTTTAATTATTCCACAACTACCTTGTAGTTTTTACAAAGAAAGCAAACCCTAGAAACTGGATTAGTTGTCAGAGGTGTTGGTTTCCTTGTTTCTGTACCCTTGACAATATTTTTTTAACTAAAAAAATAACCCAACCATTTTTAGGTTTTGTTACCATTGTGCAGGAGTGCTAGAGGTAGGAGGAGTATCTTTACACTCAAATTATCCCTTTAAAAAGAATATAATGAGTAAACTCTAAGCACATTCAAAACCAGAAAGAAGTCTGACAAAGCAGATGGGCCATGACCTCAATAATTTTGAACTGAACTTTTACTGAGCCACCTGTTGTATCTATGCTTTCCAAGAAGCTTGCGGTTTATATACAGACCTCTGTGCCAGGAGCAGCCCTCCAGAAAGAGCATAATGTCATGTTAGTGCTCACTGTGAGAGGTACCTGCTTCTTCATACTGGGAGAAGAGATGCAGTTGGTGCCTGTGGCCAGGTGCTGCTGCAGAGTGGCTGCTGGGGTGCCTCTGTGGGAAAGGATCCAGGGCTACCTCATGTCCGACACAGCCTTCTCCAGCTTTCGCCAAGCACGTCAGTGATGCCTGTAGCAAAAACCTCTATGAAAACCTACTTCAGAAAGGGTAAAAGATGCTGTACAGCAGCAGCCCTGCAGACACCAAGGTTGATGAAGGAGGGGGAGGAGGTTCCCCTGACAGGATAGCTGTGTGGGCAGGCATCTGGTGGCCAGCCAAGATCAGCCCACTACAACAGACCTTTGCGGTGGAGAGAGATTCCTCCATCCCCCTAACACCGCATATGGTGTGAAGTAACATGGCAGACTCAAGCTCCCTGTCAGCTCCATATTCCTTCAAAGGTCTGAACCCACAAGACTCAAACTTCCTATCTGACAGGGAGAGACCTAGATGGACATCTTGTGAGGCCCACAGTCGGTCCAGTGCCAAACACTGGACCCAACAGATACGTCTTTTCTCTCTATACCTAATAAAATATTCTGCTTTCCTTTTTTATTTATAGAGGGAAAATGGCAGAAGGCCAGCCACACCTATGTATTCAGATGTCAGACTCGAATACAAATGGCATCCCCAGCAGAAAGCAGTCCTCTCCAGACTCAGCCAGCAGCGGAGAAAGCATACTAAGTTTCCACAACATCTGCTACCATGTGAAGATAAAGACTGGGTTCCTATGTTGTAAAAAAACAGCCAAAAAAGAAGTTTTGAGAGACGTCAAGTACGTATTTAAACATCTCTTTAGAGTGGGTATATGTTTTATTTCTGTCCAGACAGTTGAGTTCACTTTTGTCACTGAGCCACTAAGCACAACAGACAGGATTTGAGCAAGACTTTGAAAAAATTTATGCATGTATGTTCGCTTCCTGATTGCTATGAACTGTGCTTAAGCTTCCTGCTAGGCCCCAGTGGTCTCCAGTTATTAGAGTCAAGCCTGTAAAACAGAGAGTTCCTGCTGCTGAGTGCCACTTCCCCTGGCCCCAGGGAGGGAGCACGTTCGTGGCCACTATCAGCACCAGGCACACAAGGCAGTTGTGGTTGCATTATGTTACCTGGCAAGGGGCCCGCTGGGCTGTACTGTGCTGCGCGTGGTGTCTAACCAAGATAGCAACAGCTTGACTCCTTCCCTAAGGTGGCCTTTGGGAAGGTTAAACTGGGGGGGTTTTAACTTGGAACATTTAAGACAGTAATATAAATAAGGGTTAGGTTAACTTTGAAGAGATATGGAAGTTTGTCTATTTTTTTTTTTCCCACCATTGAGCACTACTGCAGTAATGCCCTGGGTTTGTCTGGGATAGGGTTAATTTCACAAGAAGGTGGGAGGGAGCAGAGCCAGGACAACTGACCCCATCTGGCCATGGGGATACTCCATGCCATATGAGGTCCTTCTCAGAATGTAACTGGGAGAGCTGGCTGGGAGAAGGAGAGATTGGGGCTTGGGCAGGGCTGAGCATTGGGTTCTGGGTAGTGAGCAATTGCGTTGTGGATCACTTTGTATATTCTTTAACGATATTATTGTTACTATAATTTCTTATCTCCTTGTGTTGCACTATTAAACTGCCCTTATCTCAACCCACAAAATTTTACCTTTTTCTTCCAATTCTCTTCCCCATCCCACTGCAGGGGCAGGAGTGAGCAAACGTGCTGTGTTGCCAGCTGGGCCTAAATCACAACAATGCTTTTTTGGCACTCAGTACGGGACACAAAGGGTTGAGTTAAAGACAGATCTGACTAGCACATGTTAAAACAGATTTGTTCTATGCATTTATTTTATTAATTAAATAGTCACCAGTCACAATATTGATTTATTTGTTATCATGATGGTGTTATGTAAAATCATTTATCCACCATGTATTCCCCATGGTGATGTTTACCAACTTTGGGAGAAGGATGAGGACCATTAGTTTGCTGTACTGGATAATGTCAACTTACGATGTTAATCATAATGTCATGATGTTAATCTGGTCTTTGTGTGCAGCATTGCTGTCACGCCTGTACCTTGGGTGCCTCTTCTCAGCATTTAATAATAAATGTACTGATCACACAATGGGCTTGAATAGGAAGCCCCAGTTGCCCAGGAATCTTGGAAGTGATCACAAACTGCCCAGAAAGCAAAAGTTTCTGAATATCTCTAGCGAAGGAAGTGACGCTTGCTGAAGAGGCCCCAGTGTATAATAAGCTGCCAGAAAATGAGAAGCAGTGTGCCCTGTTCACTGGTAGGTCCTGGTGCACTGTGGGAAAGCATCGGGAAGACGTCCGCAAGTCACGGAAACAGTGGAAGGAGAAGGTGAACTGACCCAGTTTGTGGAAGTCAAAGCCATCCAGCTGGCTTTAGACATTGCTGACCAAGGAAAATGGCCAGTGCCCATCTATATACTGACTCTTGGACAGTGACAAAAGCCCTGGAGGGATGGTGACAGCACAGAGGTAAAACCATTGGGGCAAGATTTTGCTGCCTGGCTAGAGAAGCTGGTTGTAAAAGTACATCACATAGACACCACGTACCCAAGTGCTGGATCACTGAAGACAATCAACCTAATGAGCAGATGGGTCAGACTGCTCAAATTGAAGTGGCTTGGGTGGATCTGGACTGGCAACATTGGGCTGAATTGTTCAGAGCTCAGGGGGCTCATGTCTTCAGGCCATCAAGGAAGAGATGGAACAAATAGGTGGGCTTTTGTTTGAGGGATGGACTTGACCATGGGCACTATGGCACATGTTATCCACGAATGTGAGGTGTGCTGCAGTCAAGCAAGTCAAGTGGTTAAAGCCTCTGTGGTATGGGGGATGATGGTTGAAATAGAAATGGGGCAGATTGACAGTATCACACTCTCACAAACCTGCCAAGACAAGCACCATGGGTTCACAATGGTGGGAGCAAACACGGGAATACCACCTGCTTGCACCTCTTGCCATGTGCTAACANCCAGCTGGCTTTAGACATTGCTGACCAAGGAAAATGGCCAGTGCCCATCTATATACTGACTCTTGGACAGTGACAAAAGCCCTGGAGGGATGGTGACAGCACAGAGGTAAAACCATTGGGGCAAGATTTTGCTGCCTGGCTAGAGAAGCTGGTTGTAAAAGTACATCACATAGACACCACGTACCCAAGTGCTGGATCACTGAAGACAATCAACCTAATGAGCAGATGGGTCAGACTGCTCAAATTGAAGTGGCTTGGGTGGATCTGGACTGGCAACATTGGGCTGAATTGTTCAGAGCTCAGGGGGCTCATGTCTTCAGGCCATCAAGGAAGAGATGGAACAAATAGGTGGGCTTTTGTTTGAGGGATGGACTTGACCATGGGCACTATGGCACATGTTATCCACGAATGTGAGGTGTGCTGCAGTCAAGCAAGTCAAGTGGTTAAAGCCTCTGTGGTATGGGGGATGATGGTTGAAATAGAAATGGGGCAGATTGACAGTATCACACTCTCACAAACCTGCCAAGACAAGCACCATGGGTTCACAATGGTGGGAGCAAACACGGGAATACCACCTGCTTGCACCTCTTGCCATGTGCTAACACCTGGAACACTATCCTGGGCCTTGGAAAGCAAGTTTTATGGTGATATGGCTCCCCAGAAAGGACCAAGTCAGATAATGGGACTGATTTCCTAAACCTTATAGACACCTGGGCCAAAGAGCATGGCACTGAGTGGGTATATCACATCCTCTATCACCCACCAGCCTCTGGGAAAATTGAACGATTCCATGAACTGTTAAAAACTACACTGAGGGCAATGGGGAGCAGGACCTTTAAATACTGGGACACACATTTAGCAAAGGCCACCTGGTTAGTCAGCACTAAAGGATATACCAATTGTGCTGGCCCTGCCCAATCAAAACTTCCATGTACTGTAAAATGGGATAATGTGCCCATAGTTCACATGAAGAACACGTTAGGGAAGACAGTCAGGGTCAGTCCTGCCTTGGGTAAAGGCATCTACTGGATCACTTTTGCTCAAGGACCTGGATGAAGGAGCAGAAGTTCGATGTGTACAAGGGGACTTGATTTTGGGTGAGAACAGACAGTGAATTAAATTGAATGTTGTCAGTTGCTAAATAGCCTNCACTGAGTGGGTATATCACATCCTCTATCACCCACCAGCCTCTGGGAAAATTGAACGATTCCATGAACTGTTAAAAACTACACTGAGGGCAATGGGGAGCAGGACCTTTAAATACTGGGACACACATTTAGCAAAGGCCACCTGGTTAGTCAGCACTAAAGGATATACCAATTGTGCTGGCCCTGCCCAATCAAAACTTCCATGTACTGTAAAATGGGATAATGTGCCCATAGTTCACATGAAGAACACGTTAGGGAAGACAGTCAGGGTCAGTCCTGCCTTGGGTAAAGGCATCTACTGGATCACTTTTGCTCAAGGACCTGGATGAAGGAGCAGAAGTTCGATGTGTACAAGGGGACTTGATTTTGGGTGAGAACAGACAGTGAATTAAATTGAATGTTGTCAGTTGCTAAATAGCCTTGCCATGGTATGTCATTGCTACTGCAGTTGCTCTCCGCCATATCAATGGTATTACAGTAAGAACCAACCAAACCACTGAAGGATGGACTTTGAGGAAACTGAGCCAAGTGCAGTGGTGATGGAAATTGAATTGACTTCATCAGCTGCTGCCCTGCAACATCCTCAATATCAGTATCTTCAACTCACAGACCATGAGGATGGGCCCATCTTCAGCCTGCAGACTATCGACATGGGCTGTGCCCAATGCACCAGCTGCGAGCTCTGCATGGAGCATGCAACAATCTCACATCACACACTCTCTCCCCTGCCCTGAAAGACTGTTAGGACAGATTGAGCCCCAAAGTCTTAGGTTAAATTAACTCAATGGACCTGTTAGCAGGGTGGCCTGGAGAGTAAGGGAATGATACCTCTGTGTGTGTGTATATACATATTTGTCTCAAAGACAGGAAAAGCGTTGGTGATTAATTGGAAAGTGTAGGATCTGTGCATGACATAGATTGTATAGAGTAAGGGATGGATAATGTCCTGGGTTTGGCTGAGATACTGTTAACTTTCACAAGAATGTGGGAGGTGGCGCAGCCTGGACAGCTGACCCCAACTGGCCATGGAGATATTCCATGCCATATGAGTTCACCCTCAGTACAAAACTCAGTGAGCTGACTAGGGGCAGAAGACACTGGGGCTTGGGAAAGGGACGAGTGTATCGGGTGAGCAATTGTATTGTGCACCACTCTCTTTATATATTTTGTTAGTATTATTGTTATTATTGTTTCTTCTCTCCTTCTGTCACCCTATTAAACGGACCTTATTTTGGTCCACCTTTTTCTTCCAGTTCTTCCCTTCTGGGGCAGGGGAGGAGTAAGCGAGTAAACAAATGGTGCTTTTTTTGCCAGCTGGGCTTAAACCATGACAAGGAATCATGTTGTTATGGCCTTTGTTCAATAATCTATGCATAAAATTTGCCCAGTCACAGTTCAGTAGTTAAGCTAAGTGGCAAGTACTCATACAACATGCCATTTCAAGTCACCCATGACTTTCAGCTCCCTAACTCCACTTTCTATCATAAATATTCACCCTTTTGTGTAGTTCTGTCTTTTTGCCCATTCAATTTCCATACCTCCTAAACATGAGTACTTAAAATCCTTCCTACTCCCCTCAAAAGCTATATGTTATGTTGACTGACATTGGTCATTTGCAGCAATGTGAGCAGAAGGCCCCCGCAGTTAAAGGCCAACATTTAACACACATTACACTTTTCCCTTTTAGAAAACGCAACATCTGCATTTCTGTTACTAGACATTGGGGTTTTTGTGTTAAAACCACATATAATGCAACATAATGTATGCATAATGTGTATGCTTCTTAATTTATGGATCCATAAATGTCCACAGTAAGAACCTGAACAATGAAAATACATACCAGGAAGAACAAATTCCAGCCTCCTGGGCTGCATGCCATTAGACCCTAGGAAGAGCTGTACTGGGCCAGACCCATAGCCAAGTACTCAGATCGCTGATACTTGAATTGCTGATACCAACCAATACCAGACTGAAGTTCAAGATGAACCCAGTATCATAACATACAGACAGGCATTTGTACATGCAGCCTCGTTCTTGTGTACACCAAAGCTTATTGAGTACAGATTTTAAAGGTTAGTTAGGAAAAATAGCAGTGATGCATTGAGATGCTCCAGCAAAAAGACTTTTAATATTTCTATATACTGTATTATTTCTATCTACTTCTCCTTTTCCCCTAGATACTTAAAAACCTTTTAAATCTGGATTTTGAATTTCATGTGGCTGAAAGTGAGATACAGATGAACTACCTACTGCAGCTACAGATAAGTCCCTAGTATGTTATGTCTACAGGACTGTTATTCTCTCTTCTAAGAGGATAATAGCGTTAGAACTAAATGTGGTTAAAGCAAATGTGTGCTTCACTTCTAGAGATCCATGGAGGAAAGCAGGCATACATGGTTTGCTACATCTTACTCAGGTTTCTGTGTTGTCATGAATTACATGAATTACATGAAGGTTAGTTCTTCTTGAATTAGGAATAAAAATTAAAGTGGGGTTTGATTGATCATAAAGATTGTTTGTGATCAGGCAGTTTCATTAGTTCCAAAACTAATGGGATGCAGAAGGTAGTTCTACACCTAATTTACACTAGCCTACCAGATGAAACATTGAGAGATAAAAACACACTATGTATTTTGTAAAAGCTATCTGTTTTGTCTTACAGTGGTATCATGAGACCAGGTCTGAATGCAATTTTAGGACCCACTGGCAGTGGTAAATCCTCGTAAGTGCTCTTGTTGCCCTACACAGGAATTACACCAAGGGGAGAATGAACCTGAACAGATTTAGCAGTAACGGATAATGCTTCCATGGAAATATTTTGGTTTCTCTTAGGTCTATACAAATCTCACTGGTTTCTGAGAAATACCTGAATTCAAAAAAGACAATCAGCTTACATGAGAAAGATGTATTTTGATTACAGTTCACACTTTCCTGATACACAGTCTTTACATTCTAGGTTAAGCTCATATTATTGAATTAATGGACACAAATGCATAATGAAATTGCACAGATCTCACTTCCTTAGGAAATCAGCACAAAAGAAGCTCAGCCCTTGAAAGTTGATTGGGGGAGGGTGTTCTAAATAACAAACATTTAATATGGGATGCTTTTGGGTAACTATTTCATTCCATGAACTGGGTTTGTGGTTCAGAGAGTTTACCTCCTACATGTTCATGTGACAAAGGAACCAACTTTTCTCCTAGTTTGCTTGATATTTTGGCTGCAAGGAAGGATCCCCATGGGCTTTCTGGTGACATTTTGATCAATGGAGCTCCTCAACCTGCCAACTTTAAATGTACCTCTGGATATGTAGTACAGGTAAGTAATTTTTATCATTCTACAGATTTCACTGGCCCCTTCCAACTGCAGTTGTTGCTGCAGTGTTGCAGGTAACTTGCATTTGATGTTGAAATGTCGAAAGAATGATAACAACTTTGTTAGGAACACTGTAGGAATGATTAAGCTTGAAACAATCTGTTATTGTATATGCACGTCAAAAGCAGAAACCTAGGTGGATTAATGGGAAGTAGAGTCAAGAAACTGAGACTAATTGCCTCTAGTGTCTGCCAAACTATGAAGAAACTAGGTACAGGGCAATTGTAGCTGGGGGAGATGGTGACCCCCGACTCATGGACCACTGACTCCAATTACACCTCACAATCAAAAAAAGATGACAGAGAAGGTGAAGTGGGCATGCATGTTAACTGACATGCTAGGCAAAGGAATTTAGACCAATCATTTAGTGGAATATTAATGCATACGTATCAAAAATATTGAATATGTAGACATTGTGTGTATAAATAATCAGTTTTGGGACCAGGCCGTGCTGTCTTGGGACAGGTGCATTCATGTAATAAAAGAAAATACCTCCATCCTGTGTGTGAATTGGTGTCTGCACACGAAGTGGGTGATGAACCCCCAACTTTGGGGACAATACTTTCATCCACAAATTAAGGCTAGTGCAGTACCAAGCCTCTGCATGTCCACTCTTGCTGGGAAAGAGACTCTGCTTTGTATTTGAGTCTCTTTCCTAAATTCTGTACAGTCAATGGGAGTAGATGCTTTGGATTCCTCCTTCTTCTCTATTTGTGTGAACAGCTGTAGGCTACCAATATGGATGAAGTATTTTCTAAGTAATTTTCTGGTAATATACAGCTTGTACCTCTGCCTCCTCAGAGACAATGTCACTAAGTCCCATTCTGAGAAAACCTTTGTCCTGCCAGGGTGGGGAGAAAGACACATGAAGGACAAAGAAGGCAAACCACATCCCTCTCTTCTCTCCCTTCCCTGCTACCCATGCTTAGCAGCATGCTTGCGATTTATCAAGACCTGAAGAGGTGCAGCTATGAAAACCCCTTTATAAAAGTACGGTCAGCACATTACAGAAAAGTAGTGTCTCAAAACAATCACAACTGTCTGTACTTCCTACATCCAACAGATTCCTTTTGCAAGAGATAAGCAGCTAATATCTAAAATACCTACTCTCATTGCTTCTCTGCTGAAACAATCTTGGAAAACCTTCACCCTACCACACATGGACCCAACTTCTCTTCTCCTTGCTTCTCATTGCTTTTACCTGCAGTAGATTGAGGCTACAAAGATAGCAACCTGAGCTGTAATTGCTCCTTAAGTCCTTTTAGCCCTTCAGTATCTAAAACCTGAGTAACGTAAGAATACATTAGGGATAATTTTGAATACATTGCCATTTATGCATTTTGATATAACACATGATGGAAGATGTTCCTATATTATGTTGCTATATGAGTAATGCCAAATATAATTATGTGCATGAAATCAACTCTCTTCTATGACACAGACATTGAAGTTGCATCTTACTGCATGTTGCGGCGGTTGCTACTGTCCCTCTGCATGCAAGAATAGCATCAAACTCAGGTAGATGCAGTTCTCAGTGGAAAAAATATAACTTTATAAGTGGCAATAAACTATCTACTTTTTTTTTTTAATGAAGGATGATGTAGTGATGGGAACCCTGAGTGTAAGAGAAAATTTGACATTCTCAGCAGCACTCCGTTTGCCAAAGTCGGTGACAGAACAGGAAAAAAATGAACGTGTGAATCAGATCATCAATGAACTGGGTTTGAGCAAAGTGGCAGATTCCAAGGTAAAGCATGTAAATGTCATGCTTAAATCATGAGCAAATATTAAGTAATTTATTTTCTTAACCAAATGTCTCAGCATAGCAGATATTTTTTTTAAAGAGTAAAATTAACAGAATATTTCAGTAACACGGTAATTAATAACATTTCTGTATGATGTATTTCTACAGACTGTGCTGATATTGCCATAAGCTGTGACTTTGTAGGGGAGGGGAAAGGTAGACTGGTTGGAGAAAAAGGGAATAGTAATGTTAATAATGGTAATACTAATGTTAAGAAGCAGCTTATGTGTGAAGTAACATTTACAACTGTACCTGAGAGCACAGTAAAAAATTTACAGCTCTCCCCAAATGCTGCCAACAGGATCAGTAGGATACTGTTTGCTCAAGTATTTGTTATCAGGCCAAGTGGGTCAAGTTTCTTGTGTTGTGGCAGGTTGGCACCCAGTTCACTCGTGGGGTGTCTGGAGGTGAGCGGAAAAGGACCAATATTGGGATGGAGCTCATCACAGATCCTGCTATCTTGTTTTTGGATGAGCCAACCACGGGACTTGATGCAAGCACTGCTAATGCTGTCCTACTGCTACTGAAAAGGTGATGGCCTTGGAAACAGCTTGCTGTTTTCACCAGCTACATTTCCATTGAATTTGACTTAAATTACAGTTTGAATGAGCAAATAGGGGAGTCAGATGTGTAATTGCCAATGAGAAAAGACTGCAATGGCAGTATGAAAAAGGCTGTATGAATTCTCTCACTCTAAAGCAGCTGCTCCCAGCAATACACAAAGTGCCTTGCATAAAGCATGTGCGTACCAGGAGGGAAGTTTGTTCATGATATTTATCAAAGACTCGAGCCAGAAAAGTGATAAGAATCACCAGTAAGTGATAAAAATCTGGTAAGGTGACTGATAGTTGGAACACAGCTAGTGGTATCCCCATCACAAAAATCTCAGGCCTGTCTTTGGGAAAATAAACACAACACACTATCTATGTGTACATTGTGCATCATTGTGTATTTACTACAAGCAAATAGGACTCAAATACCTTTCTCTAGAGCTTTCTGTTTGCATCAAAATAATTCCAGCACCTTCCCCTCAAACAACATTCCCAGTCAGAGGGACCTTTTTACCCCTCACAGAGACACTATAAATATGAACTAAATATTTGCCTTTTCTATTTTCTTTTTTTTCTCCTTTCCACTCTCCTCTCTGGCATGCCAAATTAATCAAACTTAATCAAGGCTTAACTGAACGTGCAAAACGCTGAATCGACTTGCAAAGATAACATCTCTGTTGTTCTTCATATTCAGGATGGCAAGACAAGGGAAAACAATAATCTTCTCCATCCACCAGCCCCGGTACTCCATATTCCGCCTATTTGACAGCATGACGCTGCTGGCTGCGGGAAGAGTGCTATACCACGGGCCCGCTCAGCATGCCATTGAGTACTTTCAGTCCATTGGTGAGCACAGCTCGCAGTAGGGCCAGCTGCTGCAACAACTTTAGTTTGTACTAACTTGAATAAAATGCCAATAATGCATAGATCAGAGTTGGACATGGATCAGAACTGGACAGCACATGTTAGCAAGCTTGGGATTTTAATGGGTGCTTCTCTTGGCACTTCAGCTCTTGACCCGTATGTGGGTTTGGATGATAAGACTGACCAACAGTTCTTGGGTGCATCTTGGTTAGACAAAACCCAGGCTAGGGTCAAGGAGGACATATTGCTATCACTGACAGAATTGTCTGTCAGTGCTGTTCAACTCTTGGGTAAGCACAGGCCTTTTGAAGCCTGCAGTTCTAATGGGGCAGATTGCTTGATGGACACAATGGTGTGACTGTGTTTGTGATGGCCGTGCACAGCTTCTGCTGGTCACACAACTGCTGCTCAGGGCTTGTAATGTTGTCATCGCAGGCTACCAGTGCGAGCCATACAACAACCCTGCTGACTTCTTCCTGGACATCATTAATGGAGACTCCACTGCGGTGGCAATGAGCAAGATCAATGAAGATAACACAAGTATGAAGCCCAGAGTCGAGGGTAATTATCACAATGTCTGTTTTGCTAGAAAGTGTCCAGCACATCACAGAAAAATCACTTGCAGGTGTGAAACGACCGATAACTGTGTTGTACAAGCATACAGTTATTGGTATGCATGAGAGTATTATGTACTGCTGATCCACGTTGCTTTAAAGGAGAAAAACCCAACCCCACACTGTTCCTAAATCCTTTTGTTTATAAATGGAAAATAATTAGTATAATCTTAAATAGGTACAAAATTCACATGCAGCCCTAATATGTAAAATATAGTCTAGGCAAGAATAGTTTGCCTCTCATAAACAGGTATTGAGTAATTTATCATTGCTATCCATTTCTTCATAAACTGACCTGACTACTTCTGTGTCACACTCAAATTATGAGATATTAAAGGTGAAAGAATATTTTCCCATGTTGAATATAGGAAACTGTTTTGTTACCTTTCAACACAGAGAAAGAGCTTCTTTCACCCTCAAGGCAAACCAACTGAAGTCCTGCAGAAGCAGGGACTATAAACCAAGGCAATTGTCCAGTTAGGAACATAATCTGAGGCAGTTATGTCTTGAATTGTTTACCTAATGGAACGGTTTATCTGTTATGAGATTACTGTTTACCTTCCTCTCAGTAAGGTGGGAAGAAAGGAGAGATATAGTGCACCAGTGGATCAGTGTTCTCCTGATGCTTCCCTTCAGGTTGTGGTAAGGCAGAAATTATCCCCAAACTAACAAACCAAATGTCACCTACATTCATCCTCCCTGTTGCTATTCATTAATAGCACACTCTCTTTTCACATGAATGAAAAGGGAAATGAAATAACGAATATGCTATGAATATGCTCAAACACACAGCTTCACTGTATCTTTACCGAAGAAGCAACTAGCATTTTCTAAAGATGCTGTGTTCAGAGTCTGACATTTGGCAACAAATGTATTCATTATTGCAAAAGTACACACAAGACTACAGCTGAGGAAAAAAATAGGAGCTTCAGCTGAAATTTCTTTATGACAGAGTGGAAAGTTTGACTGAAGGAGACACAAGCAGGGTTCCCTGGATAGAAAGGTCTGTGAGGTTACTTATATATATATATAATATATATATATATTTATATATATATAGGGTTATTTCTTTAGATCTTGCAAAACCGATCACTTATGGAAACCAGGGGAGTGGGAGGGATCACTTTTTGATCACAAGTCAGACTGCTGCCAGTTTCAAATGCCACCAGCAGACAAGGGTTCACCTAGTCAGTCTGCTGTGAAGCTGCTGCCTGTGGGAGAGGTTGCACAGACAAAGACAAATTTGGTTTTATTTATGCCAGCTCTTTGAATTGCAATTCTATGAAGCTGAGTACGATGAATCACTGGAGCTAAACGTGCATATGAATTCTTCTGCTTTGTTAGTAACTCCCCCACTCCAACACAACTTTCCTGGATTAACTCCTCAACAATCTTACCATTCCTTACAGAAACAGTTGTATTTCTTTTTAATCTCTTCATCAGAGAGCACTGAAGAACTCACTGAATATGATAAAACCTTGCCTGAGAAGTTAGCAGAAGAATACTCTGACTCTGTCTACTACCAAGAAACAAAAGCAGTATTAGAGAAGATGTCTTTAGGAAATAAAAAGAAAGCAAAAGCAATTTTCCGACAAATCACGTATGCCAATTCCTTCCTTCATCAGCTGAAGTGGGTGTCCAGGCGCACGTTTAAAAATCTGATAGGAAACCCCCAAGCATCCATAGCTCAGGTAAGACTACCTATCCTTTTGGGGTATACGCTGAATTTATTTCCCACCAGGGAAAATTAACAGACTGCACGTGCGTATTTGTTTGGTCATTTGACTGTTCAATGATGTCATCTACCTTGACTTCAGCAAGGCTTTTGGCACTGTCTCCCATAACATCCTCATCAGAAAGCTCAGACAGTGTGGACTAGATGAGTGGACAGTGAGGTGGATCGAGAACTGGCTGAATGACAGAACCCAGAGGGTGGTGATTAATGTCACAGAATCGAGTTGGAGGCCTGTGGCCAGCGGAGTTCCTCAGGGATGGGTTCTGGGGCCAGTCTTGTTCAACATCTTCATCAACAACCTGGATGAGGGGATAGAGTGTACCCTCAGCAGATTCACTGATGACACCAAACTGGGAGGACTGGCTGATTCCCCAGAAGGCTGTGCTGCCATTCAGCAGGATCTCGACCGGCTTGAGAGTTGGGCAGAGAGAAACCTCATGAGGTTCAACAAGGAGAAGTGCAGAGTCCTGCATCTAGGCAGGAACAACCCCATGCACCAGTCCAGGCTGGGGATTGACCTGCTGGAGAGCAGCTCTGCAGAGAGAGACCTGGGAGACCTGATTGATAATAAGCTAACCATGAGCCAGCAA
>WBNH01001619.1:0-12328 GCA_013401255.1 Urocolius indicus | reverse complement strand
AGGGTCTGGAACATTTTTCATACGAGGAAAGGCTGTGCGAACTGGGGCTGTTTAGTCTAGAAAAGAGAAGATTGAGAGGATATCTTATTAATACTTAAAAATACCTAAATGGTGGATGTCAGGAGGTTGGGGCATCCCTTTTTTCTATTGTATCTAGCAACAGGGCAAGGGGTAATGAGATGAAGCTGGAACACAAAAAGTTCCATTTAAACACAAAAAAACCCTATTTCACTGTGAGGGTGATGAAGCAGTGGAACAGAGGTATTGTGGAGTCTCCTTCCTTGGAGGTCTTCAAAACCTTCCTGGACATGTCCCTATGCAACCTGACCTAGGGTTGACCTGCTTCTGCAGGGAGGTTGGATTAGATGATCTCTAAAGGTCCCTTCCAACCCTACCATTCTATGATTCTATCAATGATGATGTCCTCCGGACATGTGAGAAGACCACAATACGGTCTAACACCTGCCACAGAAGATGAGCATGTTCTACATGACTGACTCTGTTAAGTGTTGCTTTTTCAGAGACATCAACAGTAAAACTGTTGATTTCTTCAAAGCTGCACATCTGCCTTCAAAAATAAAGAATGCCTGGCTGACCACTGTGGAATGACTAATCCTTGGGAATTCCCAAATTCATGAGCCAAATTCTGCAGTTCCAGCACCAGGAAAACTTCAAAACAAAACTGGTCCTGAGCCAGGGATGTAAATTATTTTCATTGTGGTTTACATAATGAGTGAATGAATAGCCAGCGTGATGGGGAAATGAGTCCAGAATCCCAAGGTTAAAAGGCTTTGAGTATGTGTGTGTGTCTGTACGTTGATACCATGGAGATCCTTAATAATTGCTTTGTAAGAGCTTGACCTTGTGACAAGAATTACACTCTCAAGGATCTCCAATACCCCAAAGTTAATGGTCCTGACTTGTTTCTCACAATCTTTTCTATCTCCCCAGTCTCATTAGGGATGGATTTTGCAAACATTCTTTGAGAAGTACACGCCTCATTAAGCCTTTTTTCATTAATCTGCTTCAAATTGGTCCTGATATGATCCTTGTTTTCCACTGCAATTGGCTTAAGAGCTGAATTATCCCTGACATTTGCTCCTTTTGGCAGGATCTTAGTGATAGATTTATAGTGTTAAGACTTATGTATTGCTCACACTTAAAAATGACAGAAGTGCCTGATACCAGTTTTGCTGTTGTCGTTTGCATTTAGTATAAAAAAAGTGTGATGTACATGCTTCAGTCTTGTAACTTATATCCTTGAGGCAGGCATCTTTGCTATTTAAATTGTGTTCCACCCATAGTCTGTAGTGTCTTGCTCCTGTTAAAAACAATCCCATAAATAAGATGTGTGAAAGAGCCCAAGAATTACATGATGAAGAGCAGGAAAAGAAACTGTCAGTCCCCACTTGGAAATCAGGAAAGACTGTTCATGACTATTGGTTGCCAGACTAAAGTGGCATTGAGATGTCATCAGGGAAAGCCCTGCAGAAGATCTGCACTGAAGAGCTGTGGTCAGCCCTAGTGCTGTGGTTACTCTTGTGGGTGACAGCAGATGTCCTGAGGAGGATAAGAGGTGGAGAGTATTAGAAGGGACAGAGAGTGATGTTCCAACACATTAATTAACTTAATTACAACATCCAAGTATGGCTGAAACAGTAGTAGGGAAAAGGTGCTTGCTTGATGTTCATGCAAAGATCCCTTTTTCACATCTGCTCCATGGAGCCCCTGCTCCTGCCTTGGCTGGTACCAGCACCATCCCAGCACTCCCAGAGCAGTTCCCTCAGATCACAGATCTAGCCTGACAAGAGGTGAGGGAAAACCTGTGATGTTGCTGCAGGGATGTGCCTCCTGCTTGTGCCACCACAGAAGAGTGAGCAGCAGCTGAAGCTACTGTAGCACATCTCCTTTCTAGTCATGCTAGTGCCCTGCCCACCTGAGACAGCAGTGGCTGGCTGACACTGAGGGCTAGTGGCCTGGGGCATCTCTCACGGACATCTCTTGAAGGACATCCTAGTGCAAGACTCCAAGCACTTCCATGCTGCAGACTGCTAACTGCCCCATTGACCCCTTTCCCAGCCGGGATAGCTCTTCTCCTTTCTGAAGAAGCTTCCTGTTAATCCACACTCACTCACTATGTATTTTAAAAAACACTGCAGAAGCTTTGGAAGCAATGAGAATAATGCTTTTCCTCTTCTCTTTGTTACTTCTAGGTGTGCGTTACAGTTCTCCTGGGACTGGTTGTCGGTGCCATTTTCTTTGGACTTGAAGAGAATGAAGCCGGACTACAGAACAGGTTAGTCATTTAGCTAACACTTGATAAAGCTTCCTCATCATTGTGATAGGTTAACAAACAGCTTGGAGGCTGAGAAGGAACCCACAGCTCTTTATGAAATATATCTGCCTCTTTAAAACAAATACTTCCCTTCACATCCTGGGTAAGGTCAAGCCTACTTAAAGTGTCTTCGAAGGGAGGATGTTGTTCTGCCTCTAGGAAGGTCCCTGCAGAACTGAGAAGGGGTTGCAGTTCTGCCCTGCCATGCTGTAACCTGAACAGTCTGCCCAAATGAAGCGAGTAATGCTACTTCTATAGAATTACAGTTTTTAAAGCCAGTCAGGTTGCTGAAAACACTGAACAGCAGACACCCTATTAAAAAGGCTTAATTCAGCTTGGCAGCACTTTAACTTCTTTTCTGCAAAGATTTCCTCAAGAGGAAACGACTGAATATTAAAATATATAGACTTGGCTACATAAACTTGAGTTACCAAAGCTTTGATCCTGAAGCCACACAGCAAGTGTGCAGAAGGTGCATAAAATACTAGATTTAAAGAATATTCTGATCTATGTATCATTTTGACAGCTGTATGTACATGACCCAACAAATGGGTTTCAAACTAAGAAAGCTATAGGCTCTTAGCTGGAAACACTTCATAGCATTTACTTAAAGTGGCACAGCTTTAAATTGGATATCAAGGTGTGAAAGCAAAGTCTTGAATTTTAGTGGAGAAGGTGAAAACAGCTCCTCACATTGCTTATTCAGTTCCTCACCATTTGAGTCATGCCTCAGGGACTGAGAATTTTTAATGTGTCAGGAAACCATAAATTTTAAAAATAAAAAGAAGGGAAATCAGTTCATTTTTTATCTTTCAACTGTTTCAGAGAAATCACTATCCTTGCATGTGAATAACCGATACTGGCTATACTACATCTACTCAGACTTGTAGTTAAGCCTTTTCCATTGGAATTTGGGATGGGAGGTCACATACCGCTGGAGCTCCAGGCATTATGGTTAGATTTTACATACACTGTAGTGGAAATACTACATTATATCACATTTTTACTAACAGTTTGCTATTCTGCTTTTTGTAGATTGGGTGCAATGTTCTTTCTGACCACCAACCAGTGTTTCAGTAGCATCTCAGCTATTGAACTATTTGTGGTGGAAAAAAAGATATTTATGTAAGTAGAACATACAAAACATACAAAAAGTTTATCCAGAATTACTCTTTGTTTGTTTGCCCTGATATAGCTAATTGTAATTTAAGTACACCTAGGGCAGAGTTTTCAAATTATTTCACTGTTAGTGCTTCTTGCAAAAGTACTCCTTTAGCCTATTAGTGAATTGCCTTCAAATCCCCCCCAAAAGGCAACTTTGATTGCAGACAGATGGGAGCTTAAAGTTATTAACATGTGTAGGAAAAAAAAAAACCTGAATACTCAAGGTAGGTATTGATTAATAAGTTTGCAACTTGTTAATGAGTGCAGTAAACACTCTCTAACTGGATTATTTAAAGCTATGCAGATTACACTGTACACTGGGCATTTACATTACAGCCTGTGACAGAACTCTTTTTTTGTTGTTCCAAATAGAGCTAGAATGCATTTATCTCCAGGTGAAAATAATCTCACTGTTTTTAGGTGATTAAACTTGTAATATGCCATATATATTTCTGGGTTCCAGACATGAATATATCAGTGGGTACTACAGAACATCGGTATATTTCATCTCAAAGCTACTGGCTGATTTATTACCCATGAGGACTTTACCAAGCATCATCTTCACCTGTATCATTTACTTCATGTTAGGCAAGTGTGGTTTCCTACAGTTCTATTACAACCCCCTCAATAAATCAACAAGGTATTCACTTTTTTATACACGTGCATGTGTACATGTTTATTTATCTAGGCTAAAGCACAAAAATCAGCATGGTGGTGGTTACTCCACTTGCATTTAGCATACTGTGCTGTTACAGAAAAGACACACTTTCAAAGATGTAATCAATCCTGTCAGAATCTATGACATGTCTCATCTCTGCTGTCCCTAGAAGGAAGTGCTCTGTAACCGTTACTACATAGGTTTGATTTATTCCTCTGAATTTATGGCCATCTTAGCTTCTGGTGACTTTTACAAGCTACTATCCTTGCAAGAACAGCTATCAAAGAAAAAGTATGAAGAACTTAATGTTGCGTGAATTAGTATCAGCTCGTTCATTTTGGTCAGATACCTTCTGGTTAGCGAGTAGACTTTGAAAATTGCTGGCACCAATATCTGTAACCCTAGAACACCCTCAAACATCACCCTCAAAACATTTTTCAAGCAAACCATTTTCTTAGGGCAAGGTTTCAGATCACCACATCCTTTTAGGATGTCCCAAAAGCTTCAAAGTACAAGCAAAATTTTAAAATAATTACAGTCTGCTTTGGTCTGAGCTTTTTCCTAGGAAACAAGGCCAACAAGAAGTTCTCAAGCTGCAAAAGTGGACTGAGATAGCCCTTGCTACCAAATCCATAGCCAAGCCAAGGCTGCTAGGTCGATTAAGAAAGCTCTCTGATGGAAGCAAGTGAAATGCTCAACCACCATGGCTTATGGAAGTGCACTAGAAATGTCTCCTTTGGTAGAAGAAGCCACAGTGAAGCCTTCACCTTGGACTGTGTGGAGGACAATACTGTAACTTCTACCCATTCTGTTATTTCCAGTGGTACTGCAGTTACGGGCATACTGTTTACTCATCTTCTGCTGGCAGGGCATACACATATTGGCTGCCACAAGCCTCACTGCAGTCTTGAGTCAGACAGTACATGCTACATGAGTCAGGATGTTGTTTGGGTTATAGCAGAGCTTTTGTCAGGATCATACTGAAACCCTTCTTGTTCTGATCTTTAAGGTTTGAAACCAACAGCAGGAGCCTTCTTTACAATGATGTTAACGCTTATGATGGTGTCCTACACAGCCACTTCTATGGCACTAGCCATTGCAGCAGGACAGAGTGTGGTTGCTGTAGCAAACCTGCTCATGACTATCACGTTTGTTTTTATGATTGTAAGTAGCATTATTCAGTTTTCTAGACCGAATCCTGAAATCTTAGAAATGCTGAAACCTATAAATCCTACCAGCAGAGTTCAACTGAATTCTGCAAAAAGATTGTGGGGCTGAGTGTGTCAAAATACCCTGGTTTATCTGATTTGTATATTCTGATACTGTGGGGTTGAATATTCTGATTTGTCCTTTTAACTAACAAGAACTTGGGGGCTGAGTGTGATGGAGAGGGTGAGTGGTTCTTCTGCGCTCTCCTCTATGGCTCTGGCAGCCAGCATACTGCTTGGAAAGCAGAAAAGTGGCCTAGAAGTACAATTTGGTCACTCTCCTTTAGTCTTTAGCCAAAGACAAATTTGGTTGTCTGAGGACATAACCCTCAGCCTCTTCCTCTCTTGAGACCACTACCCTAGTTGCCCTTCTCAGCTGCAGAACCAGCCATTGGGCATGTTAGATCTGGACAACATCCAAACAGCTACAGGTAGAAAACAGGCACCAGAAAAAATGAGGCAGCACTGAACCAAGAGTCAAGCCCCATGGTGCCTCAGACTCAGGGCACACAAGCAAAAGGGAGTGCACACCCGCAGCAGCTCCGCGCACCCAAGTAACAACAGACAATTCATGTGAACCTGAGTGAGCTCCCAGGTGGGAAGCATATGGGTTTAAAGCACAAGTGAAAACTTCTACATTACTCATTTTGGGAGAAGGACCACACAGGGTTACAGCCCAAAGCTGGGTAACAGAAAGGATTCCTTCCCTGTCCCTTTTTCTTCCAGTGGAAATGCTTCTTCCTCTGGAAAGTCTTCACTTCTTTTTAATCTGAAGAAGCTGAGTCAAGAGCTAGAGAAGAACACACAGTAACAGTGCATGATTTATAATTTGGCATGTTGTTGTGGCTTTTTGCCTCTAGATTTTCTCTGGGTTGCTGGTCAATCTCACAAGCGTCATGTCCTGGCTCTCCTGGCTCAAATACTTTAGCATCCCTCGATATGGAATGACAGTAAGTGCTGTATTTTCCCCATGTCCAGACTTTGAAAAAATTTTCTAGGAAGGAATGTCTTTACTCATGATAAAGAAAACTCCAAATTGTATGGGCTAATGAGCAAAAGGTACAGCAATCTCAGAATGTAGTGAAATATCTTGAAACAAGAAAGGCTTCTCATCAACCCACACCCACTGCTCTTTACAAGAGCTCATCTCTGTAGCTGTCTCTCAGATGAGATACACTAAACAACTATATCCCCTGCAATGCAGTTGGACCAAAGCTATACAGAAAAATGTCATCCCTAAACCCCAATTCTCTCTTCCATCAATCAAAGAAAGACTTGTCAAACTAAAACTTTCCTCCTATTTTTTGGTAATTTAATCCAGGTTGATGTTCCACAGAGAAATTTGGGCTTTAACATGCATGTGCAGAGAGTCTTGCCTAGGGGGGATGGTAAAGCCTGGTGATGGGTGTGCATTACAGGGTGTGGACTGCATACATTGATTTCTCGAAAGAAAAAGAACTGTGCTGTTTGGTTAAAAAATGGGGATCTGGCCAACAGAAGAAATAATGATGTCATCATGTTTTTAGAATAAATTTGAACTTGTTAATATATAATTCCTTTACCTACTAATTTCTGTTGTTTCTTTAATTTTATAAGGCTTTAGAAATCAACGAATTGTCTGGTCTGAACTTCTGCAGCAGCAGTAACAACACAACTTTAAGTGGCAAGGATAACTATCAAAAGGCAGCCCAGATGTGAGTATTTTGGTATCCTAAAATGAATCCCACCACTTACAAAATCCTAGAGTACTAGTCCGGTGCGAGACACTCACTGATAACCATCAGAATCTGTGGGGTTTTGTACGGAAAACAAAGTTTTAACTGAGTTTGTGCATCCTGTCTACCAAGAAAGTTCTACTCAGTGTCATATTTAGTATTTGTAACACCAGAAATATCAGGTATTATGCATCTCACTTTTCTTTAAACTGTGTTTACTGAAACACATGCACACACATTTACACACAATTACACAGTCTCACAAAATCCATTTCATCCTCCTACAGGAAACTGTAGGTACAAGAAAAACCATTTTACAGATAAAAGAGTAACATATAGCTGGTGTTTGCCTGGCTTAATATATAAACATGAAATCATACTACAACATCTAGAGCTCTTTCTAGGTACTTCAAACTGACTACATTTATAAATGAATGTGTGTTTATCTGTAGGCTGTGCACTGGAGATGCGTATCTGCGAAGTCAAGGCATTGAACCAACTAGCTGGGGCCTGTGGCAGAACCACCTGGCCCTCGCCTGCATGATCGTAATATTCCTTATCATTGCATACTTGAAACTGCACCTCATGAAGAAGTTCACTTAAAACTAGAACAAAAAATGCAATTCTCACTGTTCAGCAATTTGATAAACTGACTGTGCAACTGACCTGACTCATTTTTAAGAGGCCTTCTCTTGTACTTTTGGTTATAATCACACAAATCAAACAATGTGAATGGAATCCTTGTATATGAAATATTATTAATGAACTTTGCTGAAAGGTCTAGCATGCCTCAGTTCTCCTTGCCATAAAAAGTATACAACTGTTCATCCATTCAAGGGGCTATTCAGTATTTCTGCACATTCCAGCTATGAATTTCTTAAACAATGAAACTAATATTTAATGTCTGATAAAAAAAAATAATGGTTCCATACTTCAACTAGTATCTAAATTCACTGGCAAGTAATTGAATCCAAAGTGGTGATGATCAGAGCACCAGTGCAGTCTCAGCTGCTAATGTTGATGTTAAAACATCAAAAGAATGAGGTCATCTTTGCTAGGAACACTGTGCAAACGATGGCTGAGCTTGAAACAATCTATTATTGTACTTGCATGTCAAAAGCAGAAACCTAGACAGAATAAATGGAATGAAGAGTCAAGAGACTGTGACAAACCACCTATATGAGACAAACTATGAAGAAACTCAGTAGAAGGTGATTGGGGAAGGGGGAGATCATGACTCATGGACCATCTACCTAATTCATACCCCAGACCCAAAAGAAGAGTGCAGAAAAGGACAAGTGGGCATGTGTGCTAATTGACACGCTAGTTAAAAAAAATTAGACCAATTGTTTAGTGGAATATTAATGCATATGTATTAATGTATTGAACACGTAGAAACCGTGTGTATAAGTAATCACAGTTTTGGGACCCGGCTGTGCTGTCTTGGGACAGGCACATTCATGTAATAAAATACCTCCATCCTGTGTGTGAACTGGTGTCTGCACACTGGGTGGGTGACGAACCCCCAGTTTTGGGAACAACAACATGGTCACAGCCTATGTGAGACAATGACAAAAGCATCCTCTCCATCCCAGTGCACGTCTCATGCCCTTGTCTATTTGGGAATCATTACTCCTCTAGAGTGTACTTGATTGATACCATCAAGTTTTTTCTAAACAAGGCCAAGTGGGAGAAACACTGTTTTTTTGAATAAAGGTGACTGTGAACTTTCTTATTCTGTCTGTGTAATCCTTGTACTGAAATTTGCATGTTTTCTGTATAACTGCAAATCATGTACTACTATCTTGTTATTATTGCTATCACAAGTTTTCAGTCTTTTTTACCACCTATGGCTTTTGCAAGAGTCACTCCATTGCAGTAACTCTTTCCTGGCAAGCCAGCTTTTCCCCTAGCAATACATGATGTACTAATTTTCCCTTAAGCAAGGTCAAGAAGCCAAGTATCTTGAGAAAAAGGCTCTGGCAATTAAAAGAAAGGGTTAATACCAAGGCTACATTTTAGGTTGAGATGACCATGAATCAATAGCCTCATTGTGTGAACGTCAGTACTTCATAGCCTTCACGAGGGACCAGAGGGGATAATGAGGGAACCTCCTGCATCAGCAGGCCCAAAGGCTGGATGGTTGCTGCATTATGGAGTCAGCAAAAATCTGCAGTAACTGAGGGAAAAGTAACTATGGCAAGGGGAAATTGCAAACAGTGACTCACAGCTCACCTACCCAACTCATACCCCAGACCCAGAAGAGGGTGAAGGGAACTAAATGTATACTCATTTACACACCAGTTGAAGGACCACTACTCCATCACTAATCAGAATAGCAGTGCATGCGTATTAGAATATAGAATATCGTAATGTTTTGGGTATAAATATAGCATAGGAGGTACTGTTGTGGTTTCCTAGCTTTGTGGATTACCACCTAGCACCCCTATCTGCACAACTATGCAATAAAATACCTCTGCTCTGTGAGTGTATATTGGCATCTCACACACTTGGTAAACAACTCCACTTTTGAGACAACATATACTGCCATGGTATGGTTCCACTCGACCCTCATGCAGCAGCATTTCCAACAAGGACCTCTGCCCTTATCACTCACTGTTGTTATTTCACACAATAGAGACTCGCTGCTAATTTGGGCTGTGACCTACAGACTCCTCACCACTCACTCCTCTTATTTAGGAAATGCGGGTGCAGTATAGTAATGCTATGGGGGAACACTTGTCATCTCTGACGACAGATCCGCACGCACAACTTATCCTCTAGCTTGCAGCTTACCTGCTTGTTACTGACGGAGGTCGGTGCAGAACAATGCTTGTTGTCAGAGGAACAATAAGGTGTCCATGCTCGGCCTGCATTAGTGGAAGTCAGTAACATATGTAAGGAAAGTTAGTAACAAATATAAGGTCAGCTAAAAAAGAATAACAAAGAATAGTGTAGAATAAAGAACAGTAGGGTATTGAAACAACAATGGGGTATTCAAAGACAGGTGTGAAGAATAAACAGTAGGGTATTCAAAGACAAGTGCAGAGTTAGCTGATGTGGCAGGAAAGTTGAAACTAAGAGCGGAGAAAAGTAGATACAGAGTAAAAAGGTGAAGGTTGGCGATATAAACATTGAAGCAATCATTATGTTAGTGAATCAATCATTGTATGTGTGAATCAATAAATTGTGCTTGCTTAGAAGCTTTAGTGTATAAAGAGGCTTGATTTTGGCAATAAATCAGAACGTGCTTTGCATCATATTGGTGTGTGGTTGTTCTCGTCTCACCCTATCCGGAGGACCCCCGGCACCTGCTCTTCTCCCTGTGCATGGCCAGTGCATGCCAGCCACATCCCGGGGTTACGCTGTGTGAGACGAGGGAGGAGAAAGAGGCAGGGTGCAGAGGTGCACCATGCAGCACTGCTCCCTCCTGCACCTGCACCTTCCCCGCGCACGCAGTTATGAGGCAGTACCCAAGGCAGACACATGTACCCGCCGCCCTCTCACCTCCCGTCGCCCTCTCTCCACCTGTCGCAGCCAGGTTGAAGGGCATCCGCCTTCCCGCACCCGTGGGGCCCAGGCCACCACCTGGGCAAAGGCTGTCGCTGCTTGCCGACAGTGAAGATCCTACCTCTGACACAGTTCCAACTCACATCAAATTGAACAGTTTGAAAACAATGATTTTTTTTTTTTAAATCACAAGAGTTATGCATAAAAAGGCACAGGAGACAACCTGACAGCTTTTTCTTGGGCTGCAACATTTGTCCTAGTTTGCATGGGGCATACCGTCACTTTGGGACATTTCTTAGTGATGCCTGGCCTATGTTAGTTTTTGTATCAACTGCTTTTACTAGAGGCCCCTCATTCTAACAGAAAGCATGAAGTTAATCATCATACACATTATTTTTTCTATCTCTAAATTGATTAGCATGCCATATAAATCACAGTCTATGAAAATAAGTTACTCTCCAGGGAAGTGGGCTGTCTTCCTGACCTCTGCTGCTCTTCCTGCATGCTTTCTCCCCAGGCAAATGTCAGTGAGCTCAGCTTCAAGCTGCTCTCACATACTGAGTTCCTTTTGAGTTTTTCTCCATGTACTGAAGTACTTCTAATCTTTTTTTCCTGAACCAAAGTTTCAAGAAACATGCAAGACTTCCTTTCTCTTTCAGACTGCAGCCGCTCCCACCAGCATGGGTGTAGTTTTACGTCTGTTTCAATAATTATGGCAGGCAGAGCAACAGAAATGGAGAAAGCTCCCCTTTATGTTAGAGATATTTGGTTGGGATGCAGTAGTGCAGACCTGGGACTACGACAGGAGGCAGAGGAGTGAGGGTGAAGGAGGAAAAAAGTCTCCCTTGGCAAGCCTTGTACTGAGTACCACAGAAGGAGGCTTTATACAGTGGTAAGTTGTAGCCATACTCTGAAATAAAACAAATAACACAGGTCTGGAGAGTAATACTTTCATCAAACACTACTATTCACACAGTTGAACTGCATGAAAGGAAAGAAACAGACACCTGTAGAAAGGCATTCCAAATATAACAGCTAGTTGACAGTGACCATCTTGACAAAGACCTCTCCTTGCAGCGAGGTCCCTGCGCTGGATCAAGTTGTTAACTTTTACTCTCACAGCCTTTTCTTGTAACCAGCAGTGATCGTCCTCGGCTGTGATGCAGAAGCAGCTCTGCCGCAGCAGCTACGGAACTCAGCCCTGTCAGCTTGCATATTACAAAGAGCCCTGAAAAGCTGAGGAAAGGAAACAGTATTTCTGTACTTCGTTATTTGAATGTGCTCAGTTTTCAAAAAAATAGTTTATGACCCTGTCATGGTTTAAAAATCTATCTGCCTGATTCTTGCATTACAAAACACTACACTATTAATTTATACTTCATTACTTAAGTTTTAACTTAAGTCACCTTAAAACTATACTAACAGACAGATTCTCTACATTTACATTGGTATGTCTGAACTACGTGTCTGACTTCATGTATTTCTATGCGTGCAACTAACAGTTAAAACCAAATACGAATGAAATCATAGTTTTGTAGTATTCAGGCCTTTTATTAGTTCTTGACAGATTTGCATTTTACAATATATCAGAATGAACATATATTCCAATTAAATGAATGTACAAATAGAGTAACTTTGGTTTTGTTTTGCAGTGGCATTATGAGACCCAGCCTTAGCACAATCTTTGGAGTATTTGCCGTGACAATGCATCACAAGTGTTTGTCCTGGTTTGAGCTAG
>WBNH01001618.1:1742-53973 GCA_013401255.1 Urocolius indicus | reverse complement strand
TCCTTTCCTTTCTTTTTCCTATTTTTGTCTTTCTCTTCCTTTTCCCTTTTTTAATGCCCCTTTTCTTTTCCCTTTCCTTTCTTTTTCCTTTTCTCTTTTCCTTTTCCATTTCTCTTTCTTTTTCCCTTTCCCTCTTCCCTGTTCCCATTCTCTTTCCCTTTTCCCTTTTCCTTTCCCTTCCCCCCTTCCCTGTTCCCCTTCTCTTTCCTTTTTCCCTTTTCCCTTTTCCCTTTTCCCTTCCCCTTCCCCTTCCCCTTCTGTTTTAATCACAATGACTCTACAGGTCAGTCATGTAAATCATATTTATTGACTTTTCAGGCAGGCCTGTGTTTGGTCACAGCCTAACTTCTTCCCTGGAGACACTTTTCCCAGCAAAGCCATGTGTAATTAGGGAGGCTGTGAAACTCTCATTATTGACACAAGCAGCTATAATGGCTCCACTTATCACATCAATATGATGTTCTGGTGAGCTCTGGGTGTTCGCTATCATCATGGAACAGGATATTATCTTAGGCCTATTCCCACAGATGCCAATTTGTACTCAACTGCAGGTTGCAGGCAGGTAACATGATTTTAACACCTCATATTCAACCATTAAAAATGGAAAGGGGGATTGCTAAGTGCAAAATCAGGCTCAGCTCAGGGTAAAAAAGGCAATGTAGGTGACTATTATTGAAGGCTCAGCCATTTTCATTACCCTGTAGGCTGCATTTAGGAGTTTTTAGGGTCCCATTACTAAAACTTCAAGTGCTCACGTGGTGTCATTGCACTTCTCAGTCCTTTTCCCATTGCACTGTTATCAACTTCCAACCTGTTGACTTGTATCGCGCAGAACCAGAGTCTCAAAGTTGCTAAAAGCCTACTTGCTTCTCATACAGAGTTAGTGGATAGAGAACAGTTCCTCTGCTGCTCTCACACAGGCACAGGCTGAATGTGCTCAGCCAGTGTTAGATAAAAGTGCAGTGGAACAGGCTGCCTAGAGAGATTGTGGAGGCTTCTTCCTCGGAGGTCTTCAAAACCCACCTTGAAATTTTCCTGTGTGACCTGATCTAGGTGGGACCTGCTTCTGCAGAGGGTTTGAATTTGATGATCTCTAAAGGTCCCTTCCAACCCCTACCATTCTATGATTCTATAAAAAGAGTTGAAACAAGCCACAAGTCCCTAGAAAAGGAGGTTTGATCCAGTCCCAAAGCTTACAGAAAATCTTGCTGTTACCAACTGTTTTGTTTGGGGTTGTTTATTTTTTTTTCCCCTAAAGAAATAGAATCTTGACATTTTCAAATTGAACCTGTTTGACTTTTTGCTTCTAAAAGGCTTCACTTGAAATTGACTTCAATTGGAAAAGTCACAAAAGAAAGAAGGGAGGAAAAAAAAAAAAGGATAAATGATAGAAAGCTCATAAAATAAATACAATGAAGTGTTTTGAGGCTTTAGAATCATATGCTGAGCTGGTGCAAGAAGAAATCTCTTTTTTTCATATTTGATTTAATCCATTGAGATATTAGGAAAGTTCCTCTCCTGACTTGACCTTGCCTCATATTTTCCTTTCTTGATTTTGACTATTCAACTAAAAAAACACCTCCATTGTTGCAAAGAAATGCACCCTCTGTGCTGTTATATTCATAGAATCATAGAATTATAGAATGGTAAGGGTTGGAAGGGGTCTTTAAAGATCATTCAGTGCAACCTCCCTGCAGAAGCAGCTCCCACCTAGATCAGGTCACACAGGAATGTGTCCAGGTGGGTCTTGAACTCTTCTGTGGTGCAAAACTCTCTGGGTGTCACTGGGATGGTATGAATTTCTTCCTTAACCAGTTATTTTCCCAACAGTGTGAAGGAACAATCCTCCTTAGTAACCAAGATTACAAAGCCTATGTTACACACTTGAAAAACTACCAACCCACTCCATGGAGAGCCCAAATTCACAGCTGATTTTGACACCAGCAGAAGCCAAGCTTAAGGTTTGTCCTTGATTTAGACCATGATACCAATGAGATCACCATGATACCACTTGAGGTAGGCTGTGTTGTTCAGTTACAGCCTGCCCTGGGGTTCAGGCTCCATTTGTTGCTTGTTTCATCTTAAAATAGAACAAAAATAGGAAGAAGAGGTGAGGATGACAGAGCACTGGCCCAGGCTGCCCAGAGAGGGTGTGGAGGCTCCTTCCTTGGAGCTCTTCAAGACTCACCTGGACACGTTCCTGTGTGACCTGATCTAGGTGGGAGCTGCTTCTGCAGAGGGGTTGAACTTGGTGATCTCTGAAGATCCCTTCCAACCCTACCATCCTATGATTCTATGATTCTAAGAACAATGGGAATTGCCAAGTGGGTCTGCAAAGCTGTGCACCTTGTGCTGCAGAGACAGATGGAGACTAACAGTGATCATGGGTTTATTATCATCTCCCAGTGGTTCAGGATCTCAGCTATGCCCTAATCCCCTCTCTGCACTCATCTAGCCCTCTCTCCAGCTGGTCTGTGTGGTCCCCCTGCATCACAGCTGTGGTCAAGGGGAAGATGACAACAGAGGAAAAGCACCCTCAGTGAAGACAGGCACAGTGGATAGCAAGCAAAGCATTTCTGCCCCACCTTGACTCCCCAGTTTCTCATGTCTTACATGGAAATTCTCTTTAAGAGACTCACATGCACTATGGGGATTGTTTCATGCCATATGGAGAAACTGATCCTGGAAACCTGGTGAGGAGAGGGCAATACCTAAGTAGACTTTTTAGACAGTACAAGGATTGTTTTAACACCATTCTGGTCGGGAAAGTTCTGGGACTTTATGTACCAGCCATATCCAGGGCAGGGGAAGAAATCCTGGAGCCACTCTACCCTCATTCATGCAGCTAGCTGTCTCCTGGGCTTGTTTCCCATAGTAGTCACTCTTCTGCCCTGAAGACAAGCTCTCGTTGAATCATAGAATTGTTACAGTTAGAGAAGACCTTTAAGATCATCAAGTCCAACTACTCACCTCACACTGCCAAGCCCATCAGTAAACCAAACCACATCCCATCTCGTGATGATTTGAGCAACTGCTGACTTTCTGTACTTATTCAGGCTGAGCTTAGACAGCAAAGTGACTTCTCCAGCCACTGAAAGGCTAGAAAATCTATTAAAATCTGCATGCCTACCACTTCTAGTGTCACTAGGGACAGCTGGCATGTGGTCTCCTGGTTCTCCCAGTGATGGCAGAGGTTAGAGGTAGAAAACTGCCTGTAGACACATCTATCCTATGTAGGGCCCCTGTTGATGTATTGCTTCTGTTGCACATATTCACCTAGCACACGTTGTTCTCACTTCATAGCTTTGGAAACTGAGGCATGCAGCTGAATTATTGGCAAGTATTAGAAGCAGAAGGCAGAGTGGGGATTCCCAGGAATTCACCTGCATTGTTGCTCTGTGCTTTGGCTGCTGAGCAATCAGTTTCCTCTGCAATCACAGAATCATAAAAGCACAGGATCTTTTGGGTTGGAAAAGACTTTTAAGATCATAGAGTCCAACTCCTGACCTCACCCAGACAAACCCAGCACTAACCCACGGCCCTCAGCACCTCAGCTCCAAGGCTTTGGGATCCCTCCAGAGCTGGGCACTCCCCCACCTCCCTGGGCAGCCTGGCACAGGGGCTGACACCCCTTTCAGGGAAACAGTTCTACCTCAGCTTCAATCTCAACCTCCTCTGTTACAACTTGAGACCATTTCTTCTTGTCTTTCACTTGTTAATTGGGAGAAAAGACCAACCCTCACCTCATTACAACGTGTCATTATCTCCCCTCAGCCTCCTCTTCTCCAGACCAACCACTTGGTCGCTCCTCATAAGACTTGTTCCCCAGCCCTTCCCCAGCTCCAGTCCCTGTTTCTGTACACACTTGTTTCTCATGACCACTTAAGGTTCCTAAATCTCCTTGTAAACAAGTAGAAACTGAACCTTAATTTACCCTGTTCCAAAGACCTTTATGTTTTAGGCCTTGTTAGCACACAAACATTCAGAATAGCGAATGCAAACAGAGTCCAGGCACAACTGTACAGCGCATGGAAGACTTTAAGGTCTGTATCTTCAATCTTCTTCAAAATTAAGGTGTCCTTGATGCAACGTGGCTCAGTTCCCTTTGGCTTGATCAGACAGACATGTCTGGAAGCGAATTAAGCTTGGCTGAATGAACATCTCCTTTGAGTCTCATCAGGTTTGTACACACCAAGCTTTTAGTCTGGCCTAAAATTTTATGCTACACATCATAAAAGTCAATGCCACAAAGATTTCCTACACATCTCCATATAGGCAAATGCTACAATGGGTCTGCTGTTCCTCTGCCTCTCAGACTCAGAGCAGAAATGATGGTCCCATGGGGAGCTGCAGACCTCCCTAGACTATCCTAAAAGTTATCAAATGGAAGCACTTAAACCTTCTTCTGTGGGACAGGAGAGACACCACAAAAATCTCCCTCATGCATAGATGTCCTCCTTTCTCTGTCAAAGACAGTGCTGAGGATGTGACTAGAAGGCTGGAAATCTGCACATAAACTGCTGGGAAAACAATCATCTGAGTCAACTTTTTTTTTCTGCCACCAGTAGATTCTGCTCCCAGCCACAATGGACACTCTCCTGGGAACCACGCTGTGATAGTGAGAGAGGATGCACCTTGTCCTTCTCTGTTCCACAGAAGGTCAGACCATGACAAGATCACTCAAATCTTCCCAGGTTCTGCTTTGCACAGGGTATAAACTGCAGCAGTCATGATAAATAGAATAGAGGTTCAACCTGAACTTGGTAAGCATGCAGACTGATGCACAGACTGATGCCCAGGCTGATGCACAGGCTGATGCTCAGATTGATGCACAGACTGATGCACATGCATGCACACATCTATCATGACCTGTCAAGATCATCCACATTTTCTCCTGTCAGTTTTCACTCTTTTTTTTGTTGCTTTGACCTTAAATCTGATGAGATAAAGAGTCTGGGCCCTTTTAACATCCCTACAAACATTGCCTCTTAGGCAAAGCTGGATGGTCCAAGAGGAGCTCCCCCCTCCAAAGGTCTCTGCAAAACTGGGGGACATTGGTAAAGTTTCTTTCTCCTGGAACTACCTACAAGAAAACTGGGACATTTATCACCTGTATCAGCAGAAAACTCTGTCTGGCAACCCTTCTGGCAAGTCAGTGGAGCTTTGCTGGCTGAAAAAACCATGCAGTGTGAAATAGTGCTTAGAAGCAATGAAAGCAAACCAGAACAATGTGCCTGATAATATTCCATTTTACTCATTTTACCCTGTCAGCTCACCCAGAGATGTCTTTTTAGGGACTGGACATAGTTCTTAAATGACTCTATCCTAAACTAGCACAGGGGGTAGACATCAGGGCCATTCACCATCCATGAAGTGGTTCCATTCAATGGCCCCAATTCATGCTAAGCCAGGCAATATATTCAGGCCAGAGAATTAAAACCAATTTCTCTGGCCTTCTCCACACTGTCATGGCTGTAGCTGACTGTCTTTTTCTACTTTGGTGGGAGATCCTTCCAATACTCCACCATTTACACCACTCTCAGGCAATTACTGATTATCAGAATCAGTCAAACAAATATGGTTTTCCCCTCCCACTCAGCTTGTTCTCTAACAACCAGAGTTACAAACCGCCCATTCCTCTGCAGTTTTACCTGGCTGCTGAAAGCAAAATGTGATCACAGGTTCCAAAGCTGTCAAACCAAGCACCTTTTCCATGAGAAAAGCTTTGGGGGGGGGTGGGGGGTGATGGAGAAATCAAGAAAGAAAGCAAAGAAGGGAATGATTTCTCCAATAAATAAAAGGAAACCCTGAAAAGCTCAGCCTGCTGCCATAAGGGGCTTGAATAAACATTCAGACCTTGTTTCTATGACGCTGAGGCTCTACCTCTGAGAAAGGTACAAAGTGTCAGTCAGGATTTCTGCTGCTGGAAGCAGGGACTTGAGTCTCTATGGAAACCAGACGGAGGTGACGGTGCCTATGGAGAGGCTTTCTGCAGAGATTCCCATCCTGACAGCTGACACCTGCTGAAGATATTAATACTACTATAGTTGTGGGAAAGAAACTGTTTGAGCTTCCCTGCACTGCAGACCCTGCCATTCTTGTCCTTTCTCCCTCCTTCTCTCCTCTCTAGCCTCAGCCAATGAGCTGTGCTCTGGTTTTACTTGTGTACCACATTAATGATCAAATTATTGATGTGAGAAATCAAGCTAAGGAGTTTCCCTCCATGGAGGATGTCAAGATATAACAAGGATTTGCAGCCTCCCTTGATGGGTTTAAACAGACAAGTACAAGCAAAGGGGATTCTTTGGAAGTAGTCAGTGCAGTGTATATATTATGGGGGGGAGCAGGATAAAAATGTCTCCCCAGGACAAAGAATATCCTATCATGTCTTCATCCAGTCTTGACTTCTCTGAAACGAAGCCCCTAAATATATCTGTTAGACAAGTGATCTCAGGACCCTCTAGTATCTCATCTTGAGCATCCCCCAGAAGAGCATCCCTGCCAGAGTCCCTTTGCTATTGCTTTGCTTTTCATAAGTCAGCCAGGAAACAAGGTCACCAGAGCTGCTCTGTAGGTGGCTGAGTGCTTTCCCTTTCTCTTTTGTTGCTCAGTTGCTTGTTCTCGAGCTGGGGAAAAAGAGAATGTGGAGAGTTATTCAACATCTTGACTGGATGTGAGGAGCTGAAGGGGTGAGTTTGCCACTGGAGGAAGTGTTGATGAGTTGTTCTGAGTCTGTCATTGTGGAGTCTGGGATCTGAAAAGCCAGCTTGGCTCTGCATAGGCTTGAAAGATTAGAGATAAATCTTCACATTAAAAAGCTCCCACACAGCAAATACTTCGAGGGCAGGACTGTGGAGTGTCAAGAGAGCAAAAGAGGACATGGTGAAAGGTCAAGCATCAGCCTTTCATATCCTGCAAGATATAAAAGGCAGTGTGACACAGCTATGAGTAACCATGCAGTGAAGGTGGACACGGTTGTCCACTTGGAACTTGGCTCTGCTCCTCACAGACTCAGTCAATCTCTGCCAAACTAGGTTTCAAGTCAAGCAGGAGCTATCACCCCTGGGGCACTGGTTTAATAAGCGTCTCTGCAGTGTGATGTCGACTATCAATCCTGCTGCCCTTGGTGCTGAAAGACAGTGAGTCATAACCTGTCACCTGCTGAAACCTTGGCAAATCTCTTCCCTGCAGCTCATCCTTTGCTTTAAGAAGGGAAGCGGCCACTTGCCCATTTACTGTGTTGTCTGGTGTAAGAGTGGCAGAGGTATTGCACTAACAGGGTCTGTGTCATTGCAGAAGGAATCCTGGGGAACTCTGCTTCACTTTTTTGGGGGGGATAATGAAGCCACAGAGTTCTTCAAAGTCACATTGCCCACCTGCTTCAAGAGAGAAGCCTTGGTTGCTATGCTGCAACTCACAGATCACACTCTAAACCATTTTTAAAGCTCTTCTAGTGGTGGACACTACATTTTCTCCAACCAAATTAGCTCCAGGTCTTTTTTCCCAGTGGCTAGAGAGAATAAAACAGCCTCTTCTTGTTTGCAGGAGCTTTTTCTGGACTGAAAGGCTCTTCCTGGCACTCAGAGAGTTGGGCGTGTACAGTCCTGAGAAGAAGAAGCCCTCTGAGACCTTATTGCATCTATTTTAGTATTCAACAGGGGTCTATAAAAGTGATGGAGACGAACTTGGTCTGTAGCAATAGGACAAAGGGTAGAGGCTCTAAATTAAAAGAGGAAAGGTTTAGGCTGGATTTAAGGAAGACATTTTTTTACAATGAGAGTGGTGAAATACTGTCTCAGGCTGCCCAGAAGGGTGGGAGATGCTCCACCTCTGAGAACATTCAAGATCAGGTTGGATAGGTCTCTGAGCAGCCTGATCTAGTGGAAGATGTCTCATCTTACTGCATGGAGGGGCAGAAATTGGACCAGATGACCTTTCAAGGTTCCTTCCAACCCAAACCATTTTACAACTGTCTGATTGAAAGATCCTAGGATACCCCTCAGTGTGCAGATTCAGAATAGGGCAAATTGAGTGGTAAAAATTGGTGTAAATCTTTCCCACATCCCTTCCTGTGATTGACTGTCAGATTCAAGAGGCTTAGTGTGGCTCCTTCCCTGTTTGCTCATATAACTGTCCATGGGATCACCCTTTAAATGAAGGTACTGCTGAGATCCAATCTGTTTCCTTCTTTTATTAATTCATCAAACATCCTTTCTGCACCAAGGCTTTCTCATTGCACATCCCTCTCTTGTCTAGTCTGTCCTCCCACTCATTGGGCTTATTTTACATCCAATAGCATCCTCCTTTCAATTGTATAAAACTCTCAACTTCGCTGAGACCTGTTTCTAAGTCTCCTCAGTAGGTCATTAGCCAGAGAGAGCAGCTGCTATGGAACTGCAGCTATGGTTTTGGAGTGTCCTACAAGCAAATCCCTCTGTTGTGTTAGCTAATATCCTTCTTGAGGAAAAATGGACCTCAGAGAGTAACATGCTATGTTTTTAAGGATGAGTTTCACTGAAGGAGTTACATCACTGCAGAGGACTCCCAGTGAAGAAACCTCATCGTTTTCCACCTCTGTCTCTTCTCTGTATAATCCAAGAATATTCTTCTCTCCACCTCTGCTGAGACTTGTTTTCTGACCACTGAAGCTGAGTTTTCAAGAGGTGCCTTTTGGAACGATGAAGCTGAGGGATTTGTGATGAGGATGAGCTCAAATGTTCACTAGGGAACTCTCTGTATTTCAGGACATGTATAAACATAAAGAGGCCAACTTATCCCTTAGGTAGGACACTGGTGGGAGTGTAAGGGACATGAATGAGTTGAAGAGCTAATCAGATCTGCGTGCTTCCATGGCTGCTGTTGCTAAGGAGACTGCTTCCTTGGCATCTGCATGATGAGAACTCCCCTACCATTACTTCCTTTAGAAATTAGGCCCCCAGGTACTAAGTGACGAAGAGAAAGAAAGACAGAATCAGACTTTTTTTTTTTTAAAGGGAAAATACCCTCAGAGACTCCAAGAAGGAAACAAACCCAGAGCTCGGTGTGCTTTTTGATCAAGCAGAGGTTTCCTCTGTTGTCATGTTTTGGAATCTCTGAGTCAAGCTGCAGGGTGAGGATGATGGAGAGAGATGCTGAGCCACTTTTTTTTAATGCATGGTACAAACCCACAGATCAGTGGCTGACCTGCTCTGCATGCAGGAGGAGTTCATGTCTGATCTCTGCCTTAATCTGCTCAGGGGGGTAAGGAGGAGAAAAGGTCTCTGTATATTCACCCTCCACTACAGAGCTTTGCACACCTCGATAGAATGATTCACACTGTATGAAACAGGCTTTGGGTCAAAGGTTCTGCTCCTTCATATCTCTAATGGAGACGTGACTACAGATGTGCTATAGGTGTGGGACTGACTACACCAGCTCAGGACTCAGTAGGGATGTAGGACAGGTATGGTTTTGTTAACTAGGAGATGAAGCATCATGACTGAAGAGAAGACACTTAGGAATTCAGACCTGAAATTGCACCTTAAGATGCTTTCAGACCTCAGACAGCCTCCCTCTGGAAGAAGTCTTCCCTAAAGGGTCTTGACTTTGGAGTCCATCAGGTTGTCTTTTCCTCTTCTACTGCTGTTATTAGCCTTTAGCCCAGCTCAAGAGTCTTCTTGAAAAGCTATCATGGTTAACAACGCTTTCCCCAGATTTCTTCCACTTACCCAGAGTGACATGCTGAGCATCTCACAATGTCTTTAACCACTGAATCCAAAACCCCTCTCGAAAGAGAGCATTTTGGGCTCTCTAATGGATGTATTCATCTCTGAGTTTGGATTTCTCAAAGGAAAACAATGCATTGTTTTCCAGCTTCAGACTGCCTGCCTGGGCTGTTTTAATCTAACACATCTATTCTATCACCTCTAATTCTCAGCAACAGTGGCCTAATTTGCATTTTGCCCTTTTTTACTTTTTCTGTGATGACACAGTAAAAGCATTTTCTCATTATTTCTCTGGCTTTATCCTCTATCACTAATGCTGTCATGATGACTCAGTTCTATACAAGTCTGAGAACCCTTCGCCAGTCTCTGCACCTCTTAGCTGCCTCAGCTCTCTGAAGCAAATTGCTGATCTGTTGACCTGTAAATCACACACCTTTCCCAGGGCTGATCCACTAGGGTGGTCCTCAAACTGAGAAAATGATGCTGAGAAGCCTCCACACACACTAAATACTCACAAACTATTCATGGTGATGCTGAAAAAAAGGTGTTTGTGTTTAATTACAGGCACCCAGGCTGGCAATTTGGTGTCTCCTTCAAACTCTTTTCACTCCCATCCTGCTCTTTTCTAACTCAGGTGCCTTGAGACAGAAAAATACCTTAAAAGTGATCAATTTATCACCACAAGGCTGAAATCAACCTAATTGACTTACACTGTGGTAGCAGTCAAAAAAGCTAATAGTAATCAAGTGGAGGGTGGTGGAATGGGTTAAACCTTTCCATTTGCTGGCTATGATGGTAATTTGTCTGGGTCTTGATGGGATGCATCTCAGAGTGCTGAGGGAGCTGGCTGATGTGATTGCTAAGCTTCTCTCCATCATTTTTGAACAATCATGGGGGACAGGAGAGGTGTCTGGAGAAAGGCCAGTATCACTGCAGGCTGCACAAAGGGCAGGAAGGACGACCCAGGAAACAACAGGCTGGTAAGCCTCACCTCCATCCCTGGAAAAGTGATGGAACAGCTCATCCTGAATGTTATCACTGAACATATGAAGGAAAAGATGGTTATCAGGGAAGCCAACATGGATTCACCAAGGGGAAATCCTGTTTGATCAAGCTGATGCCTTCTGGGAGAGCATAACCAGCTGGCGACATGAGGGGAGAGCAGCAGATGTCATCTACTTTGGCTTCAGCAAGGCTTTGGACACTGTCTCCCATCACATCCTCATCAGAAAGCTCAGGCAGTGTGGCTGGGATGGGTGGAGGTGAGGTGGATGGAGAGCTGCTGAATGACAGAGCCTAGAGGGGGGTGATCAATGGCACAGAATGGAGTTGGAGGCCTGTGGCCAGTGGCGTTCCTCAGGGTTGGGTTCTGGGGCCAGTCTGGTTCAACATCTTCATCAACCAACTGGGTGAGGGCACAGAGGGACCCTCAGCAAGTTCCCTGCTGGCACCAAACTGGGAGCACTGGCTGATTCACTAGAGACTGAGCTGCCAGTCAGTGGGATCTGGACCGGCTGGAGAGTTGGGCACAGAGGAACCTGCTGAAGTTCAACAAGGACAGGTTCAGGAGGTTTCCAAACCGACCTGCTCATGTTCCTGTCCCTCCTGAGGGGAACCTACTTTAGCAGGAGGTTGACTTGGATGATCTCTAGAGCTCCCTTCCAACCTCCACCATTCTATGATTATTTACCTTGACTGAATTTGCTTGGATTGCCTGTGCTTAAGAGGCTGCATCCCTCTGCATGCAATTAACAGTAGCACATCTTTGTCCTGTGCAGGACATAAGGATGTTTTTATCTCCTCAAATTAAAGTATCTTCAGCAGCAGAAGTGGAAAGTAGGTTGCAGAAGAGAGCTCTGTGTATCTAAGACCCTTCATACACAGTCTGCAAAGCCTCTGGTGGAAGGGGAATCATCACAAAGAGGTGAGAGACAAGAGATTGCAGCAATCCCAGCTCTATGAAAGGAGTAAGGGCAACAGAGAGATAAAGGCACTTTCCACAGGGACTTTTTATTCGACCTCAGAATTTTGCCTAAGGATGCAGTGAGTTTTGAAAGGGATCAAGTTCTCAGCTTTCCAGCAGCTAAACCTGCATGAGAGAAACTCCATTCCTGGAGTCAGTTGAAACAAACACCCTTCTCTTCTTCTCCTACCTTGCTCTATTCAGACTGTGAGCTCAGATTGGTATGTATATGTATAGTCTTGCAATATAGAGCTTTCCTATAACAAAATAGACCTTATTTCATGTGTTTTCAATGGGTACAGGGACTAATTAGAGTTGAGTGCTGAGGTCACATCAACCAGTGGCTTGTGTCCACTTAAAACAGGGGAAAGTCTGTGATGTTGCATCATGGACTTAATATCCAGTCCTAGCTACCTGAGTGTGTGAAATGGAAGCTGGCTGCAAGTGTCTCACTCTGTGAGACTGCTTCTCCAAGTCTGACTGGATGTGTTCCTTGCCAGGCAAAACCAAAACAGTCCTACAAGACGGCAAACACCTAGATTTGGCAGGGATGATGAATTGCCTAGGACAGTCTGAAACTCTTCTCCATGTCCTTTTTAACCAGCCCAGCCCAACTTTCCTGTTTGGAACGTTGCAGCTTGCTAATAAAATCTTCCTGAACGGGGTTGCTGGCAACAGGCTCCTGGTTTTGTCTCTGAGGCATTCTTTGCTTGCAGGGGGCTTTTATTTGTCTGTTCCTCTGAAGCTCACCGTCTGCTCTCTGTTCCCATCTCCCTCTGCTCTCTCTGCCTGACATATGTGAAGCTTCAATACTTCCCCTCACAGATACTGCCTGCTTACTGCAGCCTTCAAAAATAAACCAAGCCAGGCAACAGTCATGATTAATGGCCTCATACAAAGGCAGAGTACCAGTCAGTAATCTATTACCCAGCTTGTCTCTACCAACACTGTGACTGAACCCCCTCCCTTCCTTCCTTACAGTTGTCTTGTCTTTTTGTGTGTGTGTCTGCATTGCCTTTTGCTGGTTTTCATTCTCAGATGGCTCCAGCAGTCCTTCATTATGTTCTGAAACTCTTCTTTCCCTCCCCCCTGGGACAGATGGAGCTCATCAAAATGATAAAGGGGAAAACAAAGCAACATGAGTTCGGCTGTGTAAAGGAAAACACAGCTCTGGACTGAGTATGTGCATGAAGAGAAGAGGAAAAGGGCAAAAGAGACCAGGATGTTCTTTCCAAGGGGAGAAAGGGGATCTTACACTAGTCCTAGAAACTTTAGCTGCTGTATCTGTTTCCTTCAAGGTCGTTCTCCAAAATGAGTAGAGGTTAAAACTGAGCAGGGAGAGCCCTGTGGGTGCTCTCAAGTGAGATATCACCTAGCACAAAGCCTCAGAGCAGCAAGACCAGTAGAAAACAATGTCATCTGACAGCCTTGGACGGAGTGAGGCCAAGATCCAGACCCAACATTTCTTGTTTGTCTCTCAATTTCCACTGGTCCTCAACTAGGCAGGAGAAAGAACAGCATAGGGGCAGATGGAGCTGCAGAGGGAACAGGAAAGTCTTCCTTGAACATGAGGAGGGGATGAAAGAAGTGCTTGAAGGGATTTGCCTCCTTTGCTACCTCTGACACCATAATGCTCTGAACTCCTGGACAAATCACTTTGTCTCCTGGTTCTCTATTTTCTCTCTTCATCTTATCTACTCAGATGGCTCTGTAAAGGCAAAAAGAGTCTTTTCACTGCACATCACCTGATCCTACACAACCTTGGTTTTGTCCTGGGCCATGGGATGGTCCTGTAACACCTACAGTAGTAAGTGGAACTGAATTCCTCCATCCCTAAGTGAGAGGATAGTCATAGGCAGCAGAGAGGGTTCCATTTTATGCTAAGAAAAGCTATGCATTCCTTCTGGTGCTTCTCACCAATGATGGTAGGAAAAGGTGAAAGGGAAACAAAAAAATCTGAAGAAGAATAGACTTAAGCTTTATTAGAAAGGTGCACAAAGGTTACACAGAAGGCTTTCCAGAGAGCAGACAGCCTGTGAGCTGGCAGAAACCAAAGTTCAGCATGCAGTAATTAAAGAGCTCCCATTGTTTAAAAGATGATTTTGGTGAAGAGGAGAAACAAGCTAAGAAAAAGCTATTTTATCTCCCTTTGCTACTCATCCTCTCTGGAGGAAAATAACACTGCATGCCACAGCCTAGCTGTACCTGCTTCTGATTGCAGGTCTGGATGCCAACAGGAGGCAATGATATAGTCAGTATGATATAGCCTTGTTCAGCCAAGGTAGCCAGGCTTAGCTGGATATCAGTGTGGATAATAGAACATCAAAGGGACCTTGTTTTCCAAAAGATATTTCAGTCTAGTGAGTGGCAAAAAGGAAAGATGTGGGGCACACCCTCCCTGGGCAGCCTGGGCCAGGGCTCCCTCACTCAAACACTCAAACAGTTTCTCCATATGTTTCAATGGAACTGTTTGTGTTGCAGCTTCATCCCATCACCCCTTGGCCTGTTGCCAGATACCATTGAAAAAAATTACTGCCCAACCTCCTCACACCCACCAGNATCACCCAGCACTCCCAGGTCTGTCTCTGCAGAGCTGCTCTCCAGCAGGTCAATCTCCAGCCTGTGCTGGTGCAGGGGGTTGTTCCTTCCCAGCTGCAGGACTCTGCCCTTGTCCTTGTTGAACCTCAGCAAGTTCCTCTGTGCCCAACTCTCCAGCCGGTCGAGATCCCACTGAATGGCAGCTCAGCCTCTGGGGAATCAGCCAGTGCTCCCAGTTTGGTGCCAGCAGGGAACTTGCTGAGGGTCCCTCTGTCCACTCACCCAGGTGGTTGATGAAGATGTTGAGCCAGACTGGCCCCAGAACCCATCCCTGAGGAACTCCACTGGCTACAGGCTTCCAACTTCATTCTGTGCTATTATCACTGGTGTATATATATTATATACATATATACACATACTGTGTCAGCTCCATACAGAAAAGCCATTCACAGTGTATAGTCACAGCACTTAAATCAAAATGTTTTGAAGACACTTGACATTCCTTATGTATGAAACTTCTTCTGGCTTTTACAAATGGTAGAGAAACATGTCTAAAGGTAAAGTTTGTATTCAAGGAAAGAGAAAGTGAGAATGTGACCCTGCAATTCTCCATTACATGTGTTTTCTCAAGGAGGAAGAACAAGTCAATATGTAAGTGCACTAATGATATAAATGCAAACAGGACTGGTACACTCTGTTCCAGGCTGGATATAGACAGTCTTCAAGAAAGAAAAATACATGTTGTGCTACTAATGTGTTTGTCAGCACCCAACACACACTTCCAGCTGGCATCTTATGCATATGGAGAGACAGGGATTGTCTGGTACAAGGAAAGCTGGTAAAGCAAATGATTACTATTGTAGCCTTCTTAAATGTGTCATATCTCAGAGGGAAAAGTAATGAAACAGTGCTCACTCCATTTCCAACCTTGGCTTTAGGTTTTGCTTCCTAAAACATGGCTTGAACACTTAATTCTGCCAGGTAACCCTCCATCATATGGTGCCTGTTTTAACCAGTGAGGTCTCCAGAGAGAGTCAGCTATGGGTTTGATTTTTTTTTTGATTAAGTGATGACATGTCATTGTCACTAGCACTTCAGGTAATATTTCTCACTTCAAACTGAGGAAAGAATGTGAGCTGAGGCAGATGTTACACAGAAGAGTCCCTGATCCTTCTCTTTCATTGCAAGTGAATGTTCTCTGCTGATTCTAGGGAGACAATTCAGTTGTCACCCATAAACCTCTTGACTGGTAAATTCAGGACAACATGATAGCCTTGGTATTTTGAATGGTATTTGACAACTGAATCAGTTGTTTGTTTTCTACTCACTGTAACAGATCGTTTATAAAAATATACGGCAGAAGCTCACCTCAGCTGTAAAGCTCAATAAAGGCAAAGTCATCCGCGTTGGGGTTGAATCAGGGCTTTGGTGTAACATTATAACAAAAAAGCACTCCAAAACAAAAAATCCAGCCCAAAGGAAGGGTGAGTTTGACTTCCATTTTCACAGAATCACAGCATGGTGGGGGTTGGAAGGGACTTTTAGAGCTCATCCAGCCCAACGCCCCTGCAGAAGCAGCTCCCACCTAGATCAGGTCACATAAGAACGTGTCCAAGTAGGTCTTGAAGAGCTCCAAGGAAGGAGCCTCCACACCCTCCCTGGGCAGCCTGGGCCAGGGCTCCCCCACTGAAACACTGAGATCATTGTTCCTTATGTTTAAGTGGAACTGGTTGTGTTGCAGCTTCATCCCATCACCCCTTGTCCTGTTGCTGGATACCATAGAACAAAGTGCTGCCCCAAGCTCCTGACACCCACCAGTGAGATATTTGTAACTATGAATGAGATCCCTCCTCAGTCTCCTCTTCTCCTGACTAAACAGCCCCAGGTCCCACAGCCTTTCCTCACAAGGAAGATGCTCCAGTCCCCTCAGCATCTTGGCAGCCCTGCACTGGCCTCTCTGCAGCACTTCCCTGTCTCTCCTGAGCTGGGCAGCCCAGCACTGGCCACAGGACTCCAGATGAGCCTCAGCAGCTCTGGCAGAGCAGAGGGGCAGCACAAGCTCCCTGGCCCTGCTGCCCACACTCTCCTCAATGCCCCCAGGCTGCCATTGGCTTCTTCCCCACCAGGGCACATTGCTGGCATAGAGGGGCAGCAGAAACTCCCTCGCCCTGCTAGACATGAAGAGGTAGATTTGATTCATCAGCACTAGCAGATGTCTTCCAAAGTGCAGGGTCAGCTGGAAGTGTTTCATTGAGAAGACCTCTGCAGATCATGAGCTTCCTACATGAACTGTTTTCATCCAGCCTGAGGAAAGTGCAAAGCTAGAAAAAGTCTTGCTGACTTCATAACAACCTCTCCTAACTTTGGTACATTCTGGCCTGACCTACTTCATGATGCAGGTCATTAAACTCTCTCAACAGTTGCTCCATGTACCCAGCAGAGAGTGCTTCTGTGGCAACTGTCTTCTGAAATACCCCCAGCCTTTACAGAAAGCCTGGCTGAGAGAAAAGGTATTGTGATCCCACAATAACAGCTATGTTTGCAGCACATTTTTAGTCTGCTTGTATCTCTGCTTAGTTGCCAGGTCTTGGATTTGGATCCAAGTTGATGAGACAAAGGAAAGATTACCCCACCTCATTGAACTTTACCATCTCCCTCTACTCCTCATGGGACATGTCTAACTTAAGCCCAGTTTAACATTATTGATTGGCAATTGCTCCTCCTCCTGACTCCTCCTAAAACAAGTTAGGATGAAAAGTTACTGGGAAAACCAGTTACACAGAGGATTGAAATCTCTTTGAAACTGTTATTACAGGAGTTGTAGTTGCTTAGAGTGACCTTCAGTGCCTCCTGTTTCTGATGGGGTAACAGAGGTGAGTAAAAAAGGATGTCACTCCAAAGCCATATCCTACCCACACTAAATGAAGGAGGCTCTCCTGGATGCTCCACAGACCAAGAGCTGCATGGCTTGACACCTCCTGAACTTTGCTTTTTAATTGCATCATCTGATGATCACTGTCAGCGCTGGGCATCCCAGGTGTGCTTAGCTGAAACACAGCTCTTCCCAGGAGCTGCTCAGCTCTGTTAGAGCTCTGCCACCTCTCATTAGCACCTTCCCAAAGGTAATCCAAACAGACAGCACTGTCCTGGTGCAGCCCAACATGGATCATTTTCCATGATAAAGCAAGATTCATTATAAATGAGAGCTGGAGAAATCCCCAGCAGGTAGAAGATAGAGAAGTAAATGAGGAGAGACATTAGAGCACATCTCATGGGGAATGAAAGCTTTGATGTGATTTTTATCCCCTCTCCTCCTCCTCTTGGCACAGTAAGTCTCAGTCTCTATTCACAACACCTTCCACAGGCTCTGAAATGAGGATGAAAGCAAATTCTACCTCAGTCCTTGGTATGCAAAGGCTTGGCAGCTGAGATGACACCATGCTTGGATGTTCCTCTGGACTTTCCAGACTGAAAGCATTGTCTTTTGAGTGGCAGGAAGAGACAATGAGCTACAGCTGCTTGTGGAGGGAGGTATTTCTCTTTCCACTTACAGCCAAGTCTGAGTGCAAACGGCCTGTGATGCTATTCAGAAGTGATAAACACAGAGGGAATTATTGAACTCTATAATCTAAGACATCCTGCAGAGAAATTCTGTGTTCTTTACACCTACGTATTGCAGTTTCAAGGAAACCTCTCCTGCTCTGGAGATGGAAGGGTCCAAAAACTAGCCAGGCTAATCAGGTCAGCCTGAAATTCTTCCTCCCTACTTCAGCAGGCTCACACCATATCCCAGACTCCTCAGGCAAAGACTTACCCCCAAGTGAGGTTCCTTTGTAGATACTTTCGTGGTTGTTTTGCTGTGTAATTGGGCTCTGGGCTGCAATGATGTTCAATATAGAGAAGTGTGCAGTTTTTCTTTTGCATGCAGCTAGGGTAGTGGATTTCTTCTTAGACAGCGAGTGTCTGGGGATACTTTAAAGTGTTTTCTTGGCTTGAAAAGGGACCCATTTACCAGGCAGCTCTGAAAGAGACTTATCAGGAAGGAACATCCCAAGCAATTAACATACCTGCTTCTCATTAAAATGTGTCACCTGCATGCAATAAAAGGGAGCCTCAGCCCTTCCAGCAAAGCAAGAGGATTGCCCAGGTAGTTATCAGTACTTAACCACCCACACCAAAGTCTTGCTCAAAGCTCCAGCAGGAATTGTGCAGCTATCCCAGCCAACTTGCCCAAGTTCAGTGCCTGTTTCTTATTTCTGATTTGCCCTTTGGGAAGCCAGTTCTCAGAGTCTGTTGGCTGTGCCTTCCTGAGCTCCAGCACATCCCCCTGACTCCTTTCAGAACATCAAATTGTATTTTTGACCCACCAGCAAGTCAGGATCTTGCAGTTTTTAGATAGCTGAGCTTGCAGAGACACCCACACTTGCACTGTTTGTCTTTTCTAGTGCTAACACAAGAGAGACTGACTCCAGCAAAGCAACGTTTCTGGCAGTTGTCTTTAAGAGAGGAAGAAATCAAAATCTCCTGTGGGTCTGTGCCAAGTGCCTACCCCAGAGGAACAGGATAGTTTTTGTTTTATCATGTTTACAAACTGCTTTGTCTGGATGGGAAGTATTTCCTAGGAAGAAAAAAGGCAGCCATGGATGAATCTGACACAGCAAAACAGTCTTATGTTATTTACCCACTGTGTGGTCTATAGCATGTCATCATAGAATCACAGAATCATAGAATGGTGGGGTTGGAAGGGACCTTTAGAGCTCATCCAGTCCAACCCCCCTGCAGAAGCAGCTCCCACCTAGATCAGGTCACACAGGAACGTGTCCAGGTGGGTCTTGAAGCCCTCTAAGAAAGGAGCCTCCACACCCTCCCTGGGCANCAACTTCCCTGCCAAAGCAGGTCCCAGCTAGATCAAGTCACACAGGAACTCATCCAGGTGAGTCTGGAAACCTCCTGAGAAGGAACCTCCTGGGCAGCCTGGGCCAGGGCTCCCTCACCTCACAGTAAAGAAGGTTTTCCCTAAGTTTAAGTGGAACTGTTTGTGTTGCAGCTTCTTCCCATCACTCCTTGTCCTGACACTGGATACAGCAGAAAAAAAGCGATGCCTCAACCTCCTGACACCCACCATGTAGATATTTGTACTCATTCCCAAATTCAGCACCTATGAGAGGACAAGAGTATGTGATTCAGCTCTAATACACATAAAGAAATGCACTGTGGACCTCTACTGCTCAGCTTGCCTCTCCCCTTTAACACAGGGAGAAAACCAGGCATTTTAAAACATGGGATTCACCTCTCCTTGTTCAGCTGGCTACTTTAGGACAAGAGGAATTACCCTCTGGAAATGCCTGTTGACTGCAAAGGGAGTTCAAGGTGACTGTCACAGATGGCTCTGATGAATTGCTCATGCCATGTGTACTCAGAGCCTAACACAACAGGGCCCCAGCCACAGCAAAACGCTGCTGCAGCATCTACAGCAATGAAGAGAAGCTGCTGCAGGGTGCAAGCTGTGCATTTGTCTTCCCTGGGTGATGGGCTGGTGTCTGAGTGCTGTGGCTGCTCCTGGTTGCATTCCCCTTGTTTACCACTGTAGCAGGAACTGTGCAATGTGAGCTGTTCACAAAACAGGGCCATGGTTTAAAACCTGCAAGGAACAAGTTCATTAGGGCTTTGCAGGACTTCTCAGGGGCACCACCACGCTCTGCTTCCAAAGATATTTGTCCACAGCAGACATCAGCAGATGTGTTTCTGGATACAAGGGTCTTATCCACACATAACAAATAGGATTCAGTGCTTGCTGCTGCTGAGGAGCCAAGTTCTTTAGAAGTGAGTGACTCTCTTCCCCTTGATTTTGAATGCTTGAAGGACTCGTTGATGGCTCTGCCCTCACTTTTGCAGTCTGCACCTGTCTGTGGGGCCTCATCTGCATGATATGAGTGTAAAGAGTAACCCCAAGGCAGCATTTATGCCCAGGCTGTACCAACAACAGGTATTGCCAGCTACTGCAGTGTGAGCAGAACTGCTCTGTGGGAAGGGAAGACATAGGCATTTATTTCCAGCTTGTATAAACTCCCTTCCCATATAAGCTTGCTCCATCAGCTGAGCCAAACCCCCTCTGTCTTGCTCATGCCTTTGAAAGTCCTCCTCCAACCACTGTTTATTTACAAGCAACTGTTTAAATACAGCACTGCCATTATCCCTCTGCTGTGCTCTGGGATTTGCTTCATGGCATGGAGTGAACCAATCTTTTTACTCTGCTGCTCTCTATGTCAAGTTATCTCACTGTAGCTCTCCCTCTACTCCCCCATGGTGATTATCTCACTCAAGATCAACCCCACACTCTTGGGCTGCTGGATAGCTGGTCTGGACTTTATTAAATGAATCTCTGAACCTCTTATCAGGGTTCCCAACACGCTGCTTATGAATATGCATATGCTCAGTGACTGCTCAGGCGCTATAAAGCAAGACTACAGTGCCAGTCAGCAGCTGCTGCTGAGGCACGTTCCAGCCTTCATCCACTGTTACAACCAGGTATAGGTTGTTCTGAAACACATTAGTACTTTTCTGACTTTTGAATTACAAAGTGGGATTTCACTCACCACCACCAGCAACAATATTTCAGGCTTAATATCCCTCCTCTTCCAAAAGCAATGAATAGCAAGGTGCCTGTTGCATCTTGTGCATCACAGCAGCAGTAGCCCAGAAGATGAACAGTGCAGCAAGGGATGGGGCAGCTGTCTGCAGTGAAATGAAGTGATAAGCATTGAGCTGTGCAGTACTGCTGGGCTCAATCAGTCATCACTAAGTCTTCTTTCCCCCTATGCCATAAATTATAAGGTCTGAAAAGAGATGAAGACAATAGTGACTTTACCTCTCACTTGTTAAGACTGGAGGATCCAGTCTAGAAAAGAGGAGATTTGGTCTAGAAAAGAGGAAACTGAGAAGGGATTTCATTAATAGTTACAAGTATGTAAATGGTGGGTGTCAGGAGGTTGGGGTATCTCTATTTTCTATGGCATCTAGCAACAGGACAAGGGGTGATGGGATGAAGCTGGAACACAAAGAGTTCCCTTTAAACATAAGGAAAAATTGTTTCACTGTTGAGGGTGAGGGAACCCTGGCCCAGGCTGCCCAGGGAGGGTGTGGAGGCTCATTCTCAGGAGGTTTCCAAACCTGTGATTCTATGATCCCAAGTCTAGAATGCCTTCTTAAAATGTTATCGACCACTCACTGTGGGAATTAACGTGCTAGGAAAGGACACAGATTGTGTTATCTTGGATGTCACAGCTTAAAGATCAGCTATCAGAGTAGCCACCCAGATTTAGATCCAAAGGAAGGATGGTGGACCTTGCAATTCTAGACCCAAAGAACTTCACTTGTGCTCTGTCATCATATCCTGAATCACATCACTTGCACTCCATCTTGTTTGGTTTGTTTACTTTCTGTGACAAAAGGAGCTGAAGCTTCTCTCCCTCCTTCATTTTCTTTCCTGAATTCCCAAACTATAATTCAGGCTTTAAGAAGAAATGGAACATTTCCAAGACTCAGGATCAGGAGAGCACTGGCAAACTTGAATCCTCCCTCTCAATGGGGGAAGAGTTAAGGAATGGACTGGTTTACTGTGAGGTGGCAGCCTGTAGTGACTGAGTAGAGTTTCAACATCTGGCCTCTCTTTTTAGTAGACTCATTAATCAGCCTCAAACTTTACACACAGCACTAGACTTTGCATACCTATTAGCCACTTGCAGTAAGTGGTTTGAGTATGGTCTTAAAGGGCAGTAAATTCTGGTGGGGAATATGAGATCAGCATAGATGGATGATGCAGCTCTGCTTCTAGAAGCAGAAATCACTACATGGGTAGAAGAGCCAAGCTCAGACCTATTCTGGCTGGACTGCTTTGGCTCAGTGTCTATTTCAGGTCCAACCATGGACAGTGATGTGATGTGATGCCATTCATCTGTGAGTGATATACACCCCTTTGCAATGTCTGAGCCAAAACCTTTGTTGGAAACTACTCACAGCAATAAGTGAAATGGCTGAGGTAATTTCATGCCTAGTTTGACAGCAGGTCATCAGGTGCTTCATGGTGATTGTTTCACTGTAGCCTGGCAGCTCAAATTTAACTGAGCCCTGAAACTCCATTCCATTTGCACTCAGAGCCAGACTCAGATATGTAGTAAAACATAATAGCTGAAACCATCTTCAAGGTGTTTCAGTTGTGCTGAACCTCACAAAGCCATTTGTGCCAGCCCAGCTAACAGATGGCAACTCAGCAATGCATTGGGTGACACATGCCTGCTATTGATTTTAATGGCTGATAGGCGGAGTACCATTGCAGGACACACTTCTTGGTGTCCTGGTCTTTCATGGATCTTTTTTTCACTGGAAAAAACACCTTTGAGGATGCATTTCTGATATCATCATGTCAGGCTGGTGCAGAGCTATTTAGTTTTGCATTTACTAGTAAACAAGCAGAGCCAAGGATTCCAGACAATGCTGCCTGCTGTAATGTCAGTGCTTCAGAATCACCCTTGATCTCCTTGTCTTTTGCTCCTAAAGATATGATCTGTGTTTCATTTCATGTTTAACAAAGGTTCATTCAGCTTCATGCCTAGAAAGTCTTCATGGTCCCACCAAACACTCCAATTTTGCCTTACTTTGCTTTGTTATTTCACCTTATCCCTGACTGCCCTGACAGATTTCTCTACACCCATGTGTGAGGTCAGTGAGTATTTCATCCCTTCTCCTTAGAGCCTATCTGGGTGATCCATTGTCCTTTTCAATCTTCCAGAGATTTCAGATTGTTCAGTGTCCATCTGATCTTACATGTTATCAGCTGAGTTTCACCAGTCAGATGCTCGTTCAGTTTCTGATCAAGGTGTGTTGTTGCCCTGTGCACTTTGGTGTTTCACTGTGTGACTGACAGCAGATGTTTTGGAGACTTTTAACAGGTTTCCCTCTGTTCTTTTCTTAGTGGAAGCTACAGGTCAATATATTGTTTAGCAGTGATTTGCTATTCTATGTAGACTGGAACAGTGTTGATGTTGAGGACTTATGAGTGACAGAGCACTGGAAGGGGCTGCCCAGGTGGGTTCTTGAGTCTCTTTCTCTGGAGACATTCCAACCCAGCTGGATGAGTTCCTGTGTAACCTACTCTTGGTGGTCCTGCTCTGGCAGGGGGGTTGCACTCGATGATCTTTCAAGGTCCCTTAAGATTCTGTCATTATGTGAATCTGTATATTCCTGGACCTGAACAATTAAAGCATTTCCACAGCTAAAACTACATCTTTCTATCCTACACTGCTAAAACTCATTGCAATTGACTTATTAGAGCCTAGTATCTTCCAAGTAGGAGCTGTAGTGGTCATGAGCAGAATGCACAGAATTCATATTTGGATAACTATGCCTCACTCTGTGGGATGACTCATTAAAACCACTAAAATGAAAAAAGTGAGACAGAATAGACATTCCTGTTGGCAAAACTGTGTTTATAAATAGGCAATACCACAGAATCATGGAATTGTTTCATTTGGAAAAGACTTTTAAGTTCATCGAGTCCCAGCCCTGCCCTCACCCTGCCACAGCCACCACTGAGCCACAGCCCTCAGCACCTCAGCCCCACGGCTCTGGGGTCCCTCCAGGGCTGGGCACTGCCCCAGCTCCATGGGCAGCCTGGCACAGGGGCTGACACCCCTCTCAGGGAAAAAGTTCTGTCTAAGCTCCAATCTCAACCTCCCCTGGGGCAACTTGAGCCCGTTTCCTCTTGCCCTGTTGCTTGTTACTTGGAAGATGAGACAGACCCCCACCTCTCAAGAAGGCAGATCACAGCTTCAGCCTGTCATCTCAGCTCTTTTGGTCCCACACTTACCTAGGAGTAATAACCTAAGTCCTTGTCCACATCCCATCCTCTCATTACACTTGAGGGTATGTACTGAGTCACACAGCACATGAGAATAGCTCTTCTTGCCTTATGCCCATGCAAATGCTCTCCTTCTCCTTCCCCTTCCCCTGCACCAGCAGAGGTTGCAGCTTATAAAGCATCTCCTAGTTTTGGCCTTTTTTCCCTCTCAGTGTCTGCAGCACCTTCCATCCTTTACAACACTCCTTCAGAGATTCTCTGCTTCCTGCATTTGAAATAGCTGCTAATAGAACTTTTCCTCTGAAAAACAATTCAAGCCCAAAGGGGTCTCTTGGAACCAAGTAGAAAATGTTGCTGTCAAAAAACCATTTCTAAATGCAAATTTAGATCCATCTCAGGACTCTCCCTTCTGGGAAGAGCATCCAGATCTCACTTAGCCCCTTCTCTCCATCATAAAGCCCTGGGTGTTTCTCATACCTCTTCAATGGGGGTGATTGAGAGCTGGGAAGAAGGGGATGTGAATAAGATTTTCCCCACCAAGGTTTTATTTATGGACTGGAAATGCTTCTTTTTTGTTTGCAATAAGATATGCAACTGGCAACACTGAGTGGCTTGGAGGGCTGAGTCAGACCGTGCTTTTTCATGCTCTATATCTGCTTTTACTGAATCTTCCTTTGCCTTCCCAGCTCCTCCTTCTTTAGCTTGGGGTTGCACTTGATCTTTCTCTGCTCCTTGTGACTGCACTGATGGAAGGCAGAAATGAGCTGCATGTTTTGCCTTCAGCTGTTCATGGAAAAAGTACAAAACCATCGAGTTTCAGCTCAGCACTGACATCCAGACTTGTCTTCCTTTCCCCTGGCTCATGTCTACAGCTTTATCCTGATGAAAGATTGGAGTCTCTGGACTGTGCTCAACACCAGGAGGTTTTTCCTCTGTGGATGAGGAATCATATCAAACCAAGACCAGAGATTGGGGACAAGCTTTCTTGATTATGAAAACTCTTGAAGAATGGGTGAAATTAGTAGTTTCATCTCAAGTGACCTCAGAGCATTTTGGGAAGGTCAAAATATTCTTCTCCCTCTCTTCTCCTCTGAAATAACAACCTTCTTTATCTTAACTTCACTTGGGAGGAAACTGAGGCACTCATTAGTTAAAGAACAAGATAAAACATAACAGATACCTGCCCAAAGAGCCAAGTAAGCAGCGTTCAGACATCCATCTTCAAGAATCATGTCTTTAAAGTCTTTCTTATGTTGCCTATGGGCTTGAATTGTCTTGGTACACACCTTCTGGTGTCTACAGTTCATTATTCACCTAATCCTAAGCTAATAAGAACTGAAAGCACCAACTATACCAGACGAAATGGTCTTGAAATGCCTATAAGTTTGAGTTTCATGAGGCATTTGAGCCTTCTGAGGGTTGGCACTGAGGGACAGCAGTGACTGCACAATCACATCTCATGTGACCACTCCATAAAAGACAGAAATTAAATGTCTCTTTCCTTTTTTTTTCTTTTCCCAAGACCTATTCTTTCACAGACATGGAACCATCTAGTGGGAAATAAGATCTCCTCCAGGAGCATTTCTAAATGAAGACAGTTCAAAACAACACACTTCAGTCTCATATCAGGATGCTTGTTTTATTTATCTGAGTTGCAAAAGGCAAAATGAAAAGAAAATGTCACTTCTGAGTGAAGAGCTGCTTCTTCTTCTTCTTGTGGCATTAAACAAATCATAATCTAACGCATCTTTATCCACAAAGGCACCAAAACAGTTCTGTAAGAAGTCTTGCCTAATTAAAAAGGGCAGTTTCAAATGAGGTAGAAGCATGAGTTCATCTGTTTGAGGGCAAACAGTCCCAGTGACCTGCTGCCAAGCAAGAAGCCTTGAGAAGAGGTTTCTGCCTTGCAGCCCTGAGATCTATTGGAGTGCCTGTCTTCACTTTCTCCTTTTTCCACCTGTTTTCAGAGCCCAGTGCACAGTGACCTCTGTGCAAAAGAGGTTGACAGACAGGTGATTGTCACTGATGGCTGACAAACTCATTGCATCAACATGCACTGTCTGGAATACATCCTGCAATTCCCACCAGCTTTTCTGAGCCTTCTCTGAAGTGTAAGTTTTAAAAAAGGATAGTTTTTTAGTTCAAAACACAAAGAGCTATGCATATATATGTACAAACACTAAATGACTATTTCTGTCATGCATTGTAAGGAATTAAGGTGAGAATGATACAGCACAAGTGTCCCAAAATGGTGCTAGAGAAAGGTGAATCTCTTTTGAGAGTAACAGGAATGAATCTTTTCTATTGTTTCTCTACCCATTTTCAGATCATAATTTGACTATTTTCTTGGGCTGGTCTCATAACACAGCTGCCATCTAAGTGCCATCTCTGTGATATCCCATGTGTGACAACAGAATCACAGAATCTCAAGGGCTGGAAGGGAGCTGGAAAGCTCATCCAGTGCTACCCCCCTGCCAGAGCAGCAGCACCTAGAGTAGGGCACACAGGGACTCATCCAGCTGGGTTGGGATGTCTCCAGGGAAGGAGCCTCCACAGCCCATCTGGGCAGCCCCTGCCAGTGCTCCCTCACCTCAACAGGGAACAAATNCTGGACACAATATTCCAGATGTGGTTCTCACAAGGGCAGAGCAGAGGGGAAGCAGAACCTCTCTCCACCTACTGCCCACAGCCCTTCTAGCCCAACCCAAGATGCCATTGGTCTTCTTGGCCATGAGGGCACATTTTTGGCCAGTGGTCATCCTGCTGCCCACTAAGAGCCACAGATTGGGACACAAACTTTGTGCAAGTGCCCTGGGACAGGGTAAGAAGTAATGAGCCAAAACTGCAGTGAGACAGGTGTAGATGTGAGGGGAAAAGCCTTGCAAAAAAAAGTGGGTTAATACAAAGGTAGGGAAGGGGATGAGCTTCCATAAGAGGAGAACTTGAGGAATAAACTTGGGCTGGGAGCTCTCCTGCTGGAGTGGGAAGAGACGAGCCTCTCTGAAGTGCAAGGATGGTCCCTTTTGAGTTGTGGTTTGGTTTTAAAACAAACTTTGCAGTGAAATAATGAAGTGGCCTGTAAGATAATTTACTATCAAGTAAATCTTGCTTACGTGTGATTGTCGTGTGTTTTTATCTTCCTCCACCTATGTATTTGCTTCTTTGTGTGAACGCAGTGCACATGTATGTGTGTGCGTCTGTGGCATGGGGAGAGGAAGAAGAGGGTTTCTCTATTGTAGTTGTTTTGCAGATCCTCTTCCAAACCTTACAGAGTTGTTCAAGAAGCAGTAGGTTAAGCCTCTCCTCTGGGTTCCTATTTGCTTTATTTCTGTGATTGACAAGCTGAAAAGGAGAAAAAAAAAACCCAAATAACCTGGATTCACAAATTAATCACAGGCCAGTTTTGAAGCAGAACTGTGCTGAAGGTGTGAAAAAGGTGAATGTGATGCAGTATTACTGTATCAGGAGAGAAGGTTCTTGTAGGGAGAGCAAAGCAAAGTCTTGATGCAAACTGAGAGCTTACTGGGAATGTCACAAACCAGCCTGTTCACCTTCACTTGGGTGCAACATGAAATGGGTGCAGGAAAAGCCTGCAAGAACTGCCAGAGCTAAGAAGAGTTTCTTTTAATAGAAAAGACTAGAACTAGCTGGAACTGAAAGCTGAGTGGGAGTATGCCTGGTCTACACACTCTTCCTCTAGACAAGAAACAGGGAGGAGGAAGAATTATTTTAGCTGCAGGATAAAGCTGGCATCAGGACAAAGAGCTAAAAACTCATCTCAAATGAATCTTGGCTGAAAATGCAAAAAAATCTCTAAGCATCAAAGCCAAAGAAGGTTTTAGAACAGTCTCTCAAAGTACCCAGCAGTGTGTGATCCACTTTTGAGCAGGACTATGAAAAAGCCATAGAGTTCAAGGTGCTGAGGAGTCTGTCCAACCATACATCTGCCTGTGAAACACATCTCAGGCCAATCTCTATGGAAATGCATTGGAGGGATCCTCAGGGATTTAAGAATTCTCTCTTGCATCATTCTCAATTTCTTTCTTTCCATTAATTGTGAGTCCTGTTCCACAATGACAGGAATTCCTCCCCAGAGCTGATTGCATTTCAGTGCTGGGTGGATTTAAGTGAAGGCTGACAATTTCCTTTGCTAAAACACCCTCAAGATGTGAAAATACTAATAGGAGGTCTATTTGCACTATATAAACATCTAGAGACCAGAGTTTCCCCACTCAAAAGCTTGCCTCTGTTTACAGGATACAAACACTGTGACATTTCACAGCATCACCAGGATGCACTTGTCCTTGTTGAACATCATGAGGTTCCTTTCTGCTCAATCAGTGAGGTGAACCTGCTTCTGCAGGGGAATTGGACTGGATGATCTCTAAAGGTCCCTTCCAACCCCTACCATTCTATGATTCTATGATGCTTTCGTAACTGCTCCAGATGAGCTTCTGTCTATGCCTTGGGATGAGTGTTTGATTCTGTGTGAACCTGGGAATCTTCCCAAATGTAGTTTGGGAAGGTTATAGACCTTGTGCTATGTACATGTTGCACTGCCATGTGTGTCTGTATGTTAGCACTTTGCACACTAGATATTTCAAGCCTTCATGCAGTAAGGCTCATCTTCCATTGGATTTATACACCAGTATAAAAACCAGCAGGAGCTCTGAATTCAACATTCTTCCATAAATTCTTTCAAATTAACAATTGATGCCCTGGAGAAACACAGCAGAGGTCATGATCTGGTATATCATAGCAGTGCTCCCCTCTTCATAGAGTCATCATCCTTCCTTGGAGGTTTTCTAGACCAGCTTGGACATGTTTGAGGGTACCCTCAGCAAGTTCCCTGCTGGCATCAAACTGGGAGCAGTGGCTGATTCCCCAGAGGCTGAGCTGCTAGTCAGTGGGATCTCGACCGACTGCAGAGTTGGGCACAGAGGAACCTGCTGAGGTTCAACAAGGACAAGGGTAGAGTCCTGCAGCTGGGAAGGAGTAACCCCCTGCACCAGCACAGGCTGGGGATGGACCTGCTGGAGAGCAGCTCTGCAGAGACAGAACTGGCAGTGCTGGGTGATCATCAACTGAGCATGAGCAGCAACGTGGGCTCGTGGGCAAGAAGCCAATGGCAGCCTGGGAGCATTGAGGAGAGTGTGGGCAGCAGGGCCAGGGAGCTTGTGCTGCCCCTCTGCTCTGCCAGAGCTGCTGAGGCCTCATCTGGAGTCCTGTGGCCAGTGCTGGGCTCCTCAGCTCAGGAGAGACAGGGAAGTGCTGCAGAGAGGCCAGTGCAGGGCTGCCAAGATGCTGAGGGGACTGGAGCATCTTCCTTGTGAGGAAAGGCTGTGGGACCTGGGGCTGTTTAGTCTGAAGAAGAGGAGACTGAGGGGGAAGCTCATTCATAGTTACAAATATCTCACTGGTGGGTGTCAGGAGGTTGGGGCAGCACTCTTTTATATGGTATCTACAAACAGGACAAGGGGTGATGGGATGAAGCCGCAACACAAAAAGTTCCATTTCAATATAAGAATAAGCTATTTCACTGTGAGGGTGAGGGAGCCCTGGCCCAGGCTGCCCAGAGGGGTTGCAGAGGCTCCTTCCTTGGAGGTCCTCAAGACCCACGTGGACACGTTCCTGTGTGACCTGATCTAGGTGGGAGCTGCTTCTGTAGGAAGTTGGACTTGATGATCTCTGGATGTTCCTTCCAACCCTCCCATTCTATGATTCTATGATCATTCATTGCTACCCTGCTCCTCATTGCATAATTACTACATTAATGTGCTAAGAGGAGAGCATCTGGTGCCGTGGCGATTCAGGGTGCCTCTGTATTTATACTGCATGATGTTACAGAGCATTTTTACATATGTTAGGGTGTCATTAAGTTTTGGATGAATTACTCTTTAGGCTGCTTTTTGCTTAGCATGGGAGGCTTCGTGGGGAGACCTGTCACTGTGCATATTGGGGATTATATCTAAGCTTTCCTTTATATTCACTGAACTTGCATTTACAGAGAAGGATTTCACAGATTTCCATTCCATGACAAGTCCAGGGATTTATTTATACAGAAAAGAGGGAAAAAACCCCTCAGTCCATTGGTCTATTTCTTTTACTGATTCATAGCTTTGCGTGCTTGTCATCCAGTGTTCATTGTTGCAAGAAAACCACACAAGAAGGAATATGCAAATGCAGCTCGGAGTTCTGGAGCTTTTCCATATCAAAAGGATTCAGAATCAAAAGGGAAAAGGGGGAGGAAAAAAAAACCAGTGAAAAGCTGAATGAGTTTTATTTGTAAGGAACTCAATTACACTTCAGGATTTCTTTACTTAGAATTCCTGAGCTTCCATCAAACAAAACCCCCACTCATTCCGTAACTGGTCACATTTTTCACCCAGGATGTCTCCAGGTGTTGGAAAAACAAAGTTGCTTTTTGAGTACAGCTGCCAAACCTAAAAGCTGCTCAACTTTGCAATTGGAACATTCTCTTTTTCCAAAACCTGTTAAATCCAGTCCTCAGGCTTTCTTGGTTTTAATTAAAACTTGGGCAATTCTAACAGGTATTAACTGTTTGCAAGAAGACTTTGGTTTGATGAAAAAGGCATCTGTTTTCCATCCCTGTTCCTTACAGCAGTGCTTTGGAGTCGGAGGTGAGACAAGATCCCCCCTTACTCAGTATTGTGTAAAAGCAAAGGCATGTCCTGGTCAGTTTGGTGAAGTTCTTTGCAGATAGGGAATGTAACATCAATTCCTGCAGCACAAATGATAACAAAGGACCTCATTGCACTAGATATTTGATAGCACATTGCAAGAGTTGTGGAGTCTCCTTCCTTGGAGGTCTTCAAGAGCAGCCTGGACATGTTCCTGTGTGATCTGATCTAGGTGAACTTGCTTCTGCAGGGGGTTTGGACTGGCTGAGCTTTAAAGGTCCCTTCCAACCGCTACCATCCCATGATTCTATGATTCTAAGTGTTACTCACACACCCCTCAAGTGTATACCCTAAATAGAAAGAGCAAACAAAGCCTCTCTTTCCCTTCTCCTGTTTCATGATGATATATATGAAGCTTTGGGCCATGAAAGACCCTGCCCATAACTTTTTTTCACCCCTTCAGTAAACAGATTTAGGAACATGATTTTCCTTCCCCTTCCCACAAAAGTGGTTTTGAATAACAGTGTTGGGTGTAATCTCTGCATGGAAGACAAAGACAACCAAATGAGGTTATTCACACAGTGAGTGACTTTCTGTGCTTCCATCCTTTGTCTAGGTTTTATCTTTAGCTTTTGCAGGAGGTTAACAAACAAATTTGATGGACTACAGAAAGACTATACAGAGTAGCTCTGCAGAGACAGACCTGGGAGTGCTGGTTTATCATAAACTGAACATGAGCAGCAACGTGGGCTCGTGGGCAAGAAGCCAATGGCAGCCTGGGAGCATTGAGGAGAGTGTGGGCAGCAGGGCCAGGGAGCTTGTGCTGCCCCTCTGCTCTGCCAGAGCTGCTGAGGCCTCATCTGGAGTCCTGTGGCCAGTGCTGGGCTCCTCAGCTCAGGAGAGACAGGGAAGTGCTGCAGAGAGGCCAGTGCAGGGCTGCCAAGATGCTGAGGGGACTGGAGCATCTTCCTTGTGAGGAAAGGCTGTGGGAGCTGGGGCTGTTTAGTCTGGAGAAGAGGAGACTGAGGGGGCATTTCATTCATAGTTACAAGTATCTCACTGGTGGGTGTGAGGAGGTTGGGGCAGCACTTTGCTCTAAGGTGCCTAACAACAGAACAAGGAATGATTTAATGAATCTGGAACACAAAAAGTTCCATTTAAACATAAGGGAAAAATATTTGAGTGCTGAGGTAAGGGAGCCCTGGCCTAGGCTGCCCAGATAGAGTGTGGATGCTTCTTCCTTGGAGTTTGTCAAACCCATCTGAATACATTCCTGTGCCCTCTGAGCGAGGGGAAGGTTCTACAGGGAGTTTTAGACTGGATGATCTCTAGAGGTCCCTTCCAACCCCCACCATTCTGTGGTTCTATGATTCTGATTAGCACAAACAAGGCCACGTACTCCTGAGCAGAAGAACATCCCCACACAAATACATACATGCTAACAGCCAAGCAGACCTCATGGGGAGATTCCAGTCCATGCCACTCCAGGACCACAATGACATACAAAACCCAGGAGCTGACTCTTGTCTCTGTGGTACAAGTGACGAGCAACACTGGAACATCTGATTCACCTACACAGAAAACAGTTTACTGCTCTGGAATGGGGAACTGAGATCCTGATGGACACATCATTAAAGAAGTTCCATGAGAACCAGCACCAAGAAAAGCTCCCATATTTCATTGTCACAGAGCCTGCAAGAAGAAGTAAGACTGCATGGAAAAATCACTACAGCATTGCTTTCCATTTCTCAGAGAACCTTTCAGGGTTGGTTTAGAAGTGTCACCTTGTTGAGATGAAACATGAAAATCAAAAGGGCTTTGGTACAAGATTGAAAAATGTCAAGTGCTGGGTTGGGATTGGAGTGAAGGTGAAAGGAAAGCTGTTTGTTTTGGTTATTAAAAAGGACAAATCCCCTGAAAGGAGCTGTTTTTCTTACAGAGATATCACTTCTTACTACCAAGCCTAAGAAGTGTTTTATTCCAAGGTAAATATTGAGATTGGCCTGAAACTGGGTTTGAACTGCAAATGCAAGATCTGCCTGAGGCATTGGAGGTTCACTGAGTCACCTACCACCCAGGAGAATCCTCTGAACAACAACAGGCTGAAGTTATGCTTTGCTTCATCTGTTTTCTTTCACACAGCTCACCCTGACTCATGCATCAGCTTCTCTGCAGCCATGCCTGGACTTCCCACATCTCTTCAGTCCAGTTTGTCCCCAACTCCTTCTATACCTACTCCATGTTTACCTCCTTGCAGAGGATGAGGAGGAAAAAGCATGTGCCTAACCGACTTGGTAATATCTGTCTTCCACCTCCAGTTACTGGATATTGCACAGCCTTCATTATTAGAGAGCCAGTTGCTATTGAAACTCTGCTCCTTAGAGACCTTACTCTGCATGGACTGAGCAAAGTCAGTTCTCAGCCTTCTCCTCAGAGCAGAAAGAGGCCAGAACTGCCTGGAGATTTTTCTAAATGAACCTGTGGTTAAGACCAGATGCAACTCACCTGTTTCTAAAGTAACCAATTTGAAGGTCACCTAGTTTTTATGTCCTGGAACATCAAATATGGACACTATTCCCTCTAGAAACTGGTACAGGCTGTTTAGACACTGTTCCAGGCTGCCTAGGGAGGTGAGGGAGTCCCCATCCCTGGAGAGACTGCAAAGTTGTATACCTGAGGTGCTGAGGAGCATTGGTTAGTGGTGGGTTTGGCAGTGTGAGGGGAGGGATTGGACTTGATCTTAAAGGTCTTTTGCAGCTAAAATGATTCTGAAGCCCTGGAAGCCCTGCAGAAGCCATCCTAGCAAAGGTGATTGTGATCCCACCTGGACAGAAAGAAGGGAGAGCATGAAGTTTTGTCTTCCCACCCTTTCTCCAACCTGGCAGGGAGAAGGTGAGTCCAGGCTGTGCTCACAAATGAGTAACACTTTCTAGCATGGGGATTACTGTGTCTGTCTGGTTTCAGCCAGGGTAAAATGCAGTCTGGTGTGTGAGATGAGGTGAGGGTATGACATTGTGTAAAAATATTGCCACAAACCAGAATACATTCCATTCCACAACAGTGTAATACAGGACAGGACAACACTTTTGGGTGCAATGCAGTCTGTTACCAAGCAATATGACATGGTACATTCATGTAAGATACAATAATATGCACTTCCAATCAAGCTTGAGGAAAATGGCAAGTGCCCAGTTCCACTTCCATTCCTGTGTTGCTGGAATGTTCTAGGTGAACCTAATTCTGCAGGGGGGTTGGACTTGATCTCCAGAAGTCCCTTCCAACCCTACCATTCTATGATTATATGATTCTATGAATTTCCACTGGTGTTAAGAAGATACAGCCAAGATGAAAAGTACTTCAAGACCATGGAAAATAGCTCATGGGGATGGTGGAGCTGATGACATATCACAAACTGAGGTCCAACGTGCAGCTGTGGACATCAAGGTTATACAATGATCACATTGATTCCTTGACACACATTTCACTTCTTGGAATCAAACAATCATACAACAGTTTACATTTGAAAAGAGCTTTAAGGCCATCAAGTCTAATCATTCCTCCAGCACTGCCACCGCTAACCCATGGCCCTCAGCCACAACTCCACAGCTTTGGGATCCTTCCAGGGACTAGGACCCCATCATGACCCTGAGCAGCCTGGCACAGGGCTGGATAATCCTGTTTGGTAAAGATTTTTTAACCAATATCCAATCTAAACCTCCCCTGGCATAACCTGTGAATGTTTCCTTGTCCTATCACTTGTTACTTGTTACTGCTGATATGTCCATGTACATGTCCATGTTACTCTTGACACAGATACTTCCATGTCCATGTCCATCTCCATCTCTATCTCCATGTCCACGTTACTCTTGATATAGATACTGCCATGTCCATGTCCATCTCCTTCATCTCCATCTCCATCTCCATCTCCATCTCCATCTCCATCTCCATGCTACTCCTGATTTAGATACCTCCATGCCCATGTCCATGTTACTCTTGGTATAGATACCCCCATGTCCTATAAGCCCAGCAAAGCTGACACTGTACACCTGTGTAGGATAAAATGGCAGAGCAAAAGGTACTTAAAGAACCGTAAGAGGAGCTGTGAGGAAAAGGAGACCTTGAAAAAACTGGAAGGAATTCCTGTTCTGGCTCCTAATTAGGGTTTGAAAGAATCTCTGTGTGTTAATGAGGAGCAGTTGAAATGTCACTTATGCACACTGAGATTCCAGATATTATCTTTCTGGTGGGAATTATTATGTGTCTGAAAACCACAATGGAAGAGAAATCCTCACCTTGGAACTGAAGAGCAAGATGGAGCTTTCTGAATGGTGAAAGGAAGAAAAGTGTCTTGAATACATAAACAGGCTTAAAAGAGTAAAACTGAGGAAGAAGCAATTGGGAGTGAGTTTATGATTAACAGGTAGCATGAACTATCATCCCAGGAAACATCAGAGCACCTGGTTCATTAGCAACTTTGTCTTTCACTCTAATGCTTTTGCTTCAACATCCGCCTCTTTAATGTGGAAAAAGGCTCAGTTAATTAAACTTAGACTCTACTATGGTTGACTTTGACCCTTTAATTGGCTCTGTCCATGCCTTGAAAGTGTAGCTTTGGTGTCTGAAAGGATATCTCTTCAAGGTTTTGCATTTAAGGCAGGAGGTATTTATTGGGCTTAGTGGGTTTGTAATGAGATGTCATTCTGAAATGCTCTGGGCTCATCAGAATGAACATTTTGGACCATGTCTTCAGTTTGACCAGAGTTATTTTATGTGTTCCTGAGATAGGTGTCAAAATCCCAGCAACAGCCTGACAGAGATCTGGAGACTGATGGCCTGGATTCTTCATTCGATGGCACCAAAGACTGTCAAAAAAAAATCTGACTAGCTTTGAATGCCCAGCCCTTGCTGTCAAAAAGTCATTTGGAAATGAGACACAAGAGCAAATTTCCAAGCCTGTAACAAGCATACTGCAGTCTATACTTACTGCTCACTCACCTCCATTTGCAGTTTAAAACCTCCCCAAAATCCTAGCCAATAAATACAGAAAGAGAGCACTAAGATCTTTTGTTAGTTGTGAAGCTTAGTAAAGAGCTGATAAAACAGCCTTCAGGTGTGTAAAAGCCATTTGCAGGGACAAAGAAGACAATTGTAGGTTCAGGAAATTAGAGGCTTTACACCCAAGCATGAGAGATAAGCTTGGAAATTAGCTAAGTGCTTTCATCAAGAAGGCTAATGAGTCACGGGGAGTGATTGTTGGAAAGGGTGGGAAGTACATCTTGTGGGAAGAACAATCTAGGCACATCTCACACAAATGGATCAAGGTGAACAGAGATGGAACTGACCATGCCTCATGGCAAAGCCTGGAATAGATTACCTCAGGAAATCCTTTCCACCTCTGTGAGTTGTGTTGTCAAATTCTAGGTTTGCTTTCCTCAGGGCTTTTATCACTCTCAGTCTTCCAAGATGCTTTTCCATACTGTGCCCCTATAAAAACTGAGAGATATAATTCCCTCCTCAATGAAGAGCTGAAAGATAAAAGGTCATAGAATCATAGAATGGTGGGAGTTGGAAGGAACCTTTAGAGCTCATCCAGTCCAACCTCCCTGCAGAAGCAGCTCCCACCTAGAGCAGGTCACACAGGAACGTGTCCAGGTGGGTCTTGAAGAACTCCAAGGAAGGAGTCTCCACACCCTCCCTGGGCAGCCTGGGCCATGGCTTCCTCACCTCAGCAAAAAAGTTTATCCTTAAGTTTAAACGGAACTTTTTGTGTTCCAGCTTCATCCCATCACCCCTTGTCCTGTTGCTGGATACCNAAGCTCCCTGGCCCTGCTGTCCACACTCTCCTCAATGCCCCCAGGCTGCCATTGGCTTCTTGCCCACCAGCCCACGTTGCTGCTCATGCTCAGTTGATGATCACCCAGCACTGCCAGGTCTGTCTCTGCAGAGCTGCTCTCCAGCAGGTCAATCCCCAGCCTGTGCTGGTGCAGGGGGTTGTTCCTTCCCAGCTGCAGGACTCTGAGTGTTATACTGACATTGACTCAGCAAAGCTCATTTTCCTCACCAAAATGAGTGATGTTGCCTATTTATTTTATATTTTTGTTACCCAGAGGCTCTGCATTGTGAAATTTTCAACTCAGGCTGTTCCTGTTCAAGCAGAGAAATCCAGCCCAAAGGTACTGTAAGCATGCACAGTGCATGTGAAAGCAGCCTGATCACAGGGGAGTAATAGTGTTAAAATGCTGCCTAAGAAATCCAGCCTAAGAAATCAATAATCCATATCTGGAAACTATTAAAGTGACTTCCTTCCTTTAGTAAATGATGGGTGCATTAATAGTATATTAAAAATGAGCTTGTCCACCATCAGTAAGGTTTCTATCACCTGCTCTGTCTCACTTTCATGGCTCTTAGCTTTTCCTAGTGTCTGTACTTACAGTTTTTTGGCAGTTGGTGTTAATTCCCTTCAGATCACCCTGAAATTCTTCTAGGTAACTAGAGATAACTAAAAGAAACTAGGAAAAATAATGATGTGGTTCCCAAATAACAATTATTTTGCATTTCTCATGTTCTTGAAGCCAGGCAGTGGGGAAGTAACACTCCAAACTTCCCTCAAACACATCAACAATAAACTTTTGTAATGTTTTGGAGTTTTTAATTTATTAACAGTGGGAAAAAATGTTTCAGGGAATGGCACTTCTTCTGTACTGAGTCCAAAGAATGATTTAACCTGAGTGTCTCAGCTTATATACCCATCTATTCACCTCCTTCTGTTCCACTTTGCTGAGAGAGGTCTGTGCCAATGCTGCCTGCACCATGTCAATTTTCCACTGTGGGAATTCATTGAAATGACTTTAAATGGTATCATAGCACTAAACACATTGCTCTTGTCTCATCCAATGAGATAGGCACCTGCAAGCAGGTGGGATTCCCTGTTGGCTGTTGCATTTATTACCTGGCACATTTCCTAGACTGTCTGTGTTTAATTAAGGCTGTTCTGCTTCAATTCCCTGGCATAAAACAGGGATGGCCATAAAGCATCAAGGCAGTAAGAGTCACATAGCCTTTCAATTTTTATAAGCACTCATAGAATCATAGGATCAGAATGGTAAGGGTCAGAAGGGACTTTAGAGACCATCTAGTCCAATCCCCCGGCAGAAACAGCTCCCACCTAGATTAGGTCACACTCCTTCTATGTGAATCTTTGAGTGCACCAAGTATGGTGAAGGCAATCAAACAACAGTAGAGTTGGTAAACCAAGACATTTTGAGGTACAGAAGTTATCATGGTCATATTTTGACACTATCTCCCATCACATCCTCATCAGAAAGCTCAGGCAGTGTGGCTGAGATGAGTGGAGGTGAGGTGGATGGAGAGCTGCTGAGTGTCAGAGTCCAGAGGGGGATGAGCAATGGCACAGAATGGAGTTGGAGGCCTGTGGAATTCCTCAGGGATGGGTTCTGGGGCTAGTTTGGTTCAACATCTTCATCAACCACCTGGGTGAGGGCAGAGAGGGATCCTCANGAGTGTGGGCAGCAAGGCCAGGGAGCTTGTGCTGCCCCTCTGCTCTGCCAGAGCTGCTGAGGCCTCATCTGGAGTCCTGTGGCCAGTGCTGGGCTCCCCAGCTCAGGAGAGACAGGGAAGTGCTGCAGAGAGGCCAGTGCAGGGCTGCCAAGATGCTGAGGGGACTGGAGCATCTTCCTTGTGAGGAAAGGCTGTGGGACCTGGGGCTGTTTAGTCTGGAGAAGAGGAGACTGAGGACGGAGCTCATTCCTAGTTACAAATATCTCACTGGTGGGTGTCAGGAGGTTGAGTCACCCCTTTTTTTTTTTTTCTATTTTATCCAGCAACAGGACAAGGGGTGATGGGATGAAGCTGGAACACAAAAAGTTCCATTAAAACATAAGGAGAAACTGTTTGAGTGTTTCAGTGAGAGAGCCCTGGCCCAGGCTGCCCAGGGAGAGTGTGGAGGCTCCTTCCTTGGAGATCTTCAAGACCCACCTGCACACGTTCTTGTGTGACCTGATCTAGGTGGGAGCTGCTTCTGCAGAGGGGTTGGACTGGATGAGCTCTAAAGGTCCCTTCCAACCCCCCCCATTCTATGATTCTATGAACACAATTAAGATCAGTGGTCAGAGCTTTTCTTTCTTATCTTTTTTCCAGCAGAATGTGCAATGGGATTTATTGTCCTCGTTTGAAGAGCTAAATGACCTTATTCACCTTTTTGTGAGTTAGCAAAGAGAGAAAAACTGTAGTATCATGAGTATCAGAGTTAATGAAGCTTATTTCCCTATAGACTTGTGCTTTGTTGATTTCCAGGCATGTGGAAATACAACCTCTGAGAACCTTAGTGATGTCTGCCCTTCTGCCAGTTGGGTTTTAATTCTGATGATGAGTTCAAAAGTCAGAAGGAAGACACACAGAAAGGAAAACAAACACACAGACATGGGACAGCCATGTTGACTATAGGACATCCAGCTCAAAACCACTGAGGAACTGTAGAATACATCAGAATCTCAACAATGGGCTTAAAGAACATCCTTGGAGCAGGCTATGAGGAAAGGTGACCTCCTGACTCTCCCTGTTTATCTTCCACAGGGAGAGCTGATCTATGGTCTGCATTCACAGAATCACTGAGTGGTAGGGACTGGAAGAGGTCTTTAGAGCTCATCCAGTCCAACACCTCTGCAGAAGCAGGTTCACCTAGATCAGATCACACAGGAACATGTCCAAGAGAGTTTGGAAACCTCTGGAGAAGGAGCCTCCACACCATCCCTGGGCAGCCTGGGCCAGGGCTCCCTCACCTCACAGTAAAGAAGTTTTTTTCTTGAGTAGAAGTGGAACTCTTAGTGTTTCAACTTCCAAGATTCCTCTATATTCATCTTAAAAAAAGCCTCTCCAGTGGATCATTCAGACCCTCTTCAATTCATTTCTTCAAGCTTCAAGAGTCTGTAATCTATCCAAATTATTATGGTTTGGAATGAGTGGTATTTTAGCCACCAAAGCATCCAGACTTGGAGCAAAACCCCACTGCAGTAAGTACTGAATGAACAGATTGTTCCTGCACAAAGCAGTTTGCCTGGGCCAGGGCTCCCTCACCTCAAGCAGACAGTCCTGTTAGCACAGAATGAAATGCACGCCATCAATTCCACCTCTGGTACAGTTTTCTATACAGGCATTGGCTATGATGACCATTAAGTTTCCTCCCTGAAAGTCAAATAGTCATAGAATCAAAGAATGGTAGGGGTTGGAAGGGACCTTTAGAGACCATCCAGTCCAAGTCCCCTGCAGAAGCAAGTTCCACCTAGATCAGGTCACACAGGAACGTGCCCAGGTGGGTCTTGAAGACCCAGTAGCCCTATTCTCCATGGGATTTTTTAAATAATTCAGGTTGAAAGGGGCTGGAGAAGCTGGGGAAGGGGCTGGGGCACAAGTGCTTTGAGGAGCAGCTGAGGGAATGGGGACGTTCAGCCTGGAGAAGAGGAGCCTGAGGGCAGACAGAAGCACTCTCTGCAGCTCACTGACAAGCTGATTTTAGCAAGGACCATCTCCTCTCCCAAATAATGAACCATAGCACAAGAGGAAATGGCCTCAAGTTGCACCAGGTGAGGTTTAGACTGGAGATTAAGAAAAAACTGCATCACTGACAGGGTTGTCAAACACTGGCACAGACTGTGCAAAGAGTTGGTAGGGTCCCCATCCATGGAGATATTGACAAGATGTGTAGGTGAGGTGCTGAGTGATCTGGTTTAGTGATGGGTTTGGCAGTGTGAGGTGAGTGGTTGAACTTGATGTTCTCAAAAGTCTTTTCCAAGCAAAACAATTCCATGAATCTATGATTCTAAGAATGGTCATGTTTTTTGTAGCCCATCAGTGTTTTGACAGCCAAAGACCATATCCAAGAGTAATTCACATACCTAGTAACAGGATGCCCAAAGAAACACCTATTGCTATGCTCCTCCATTGCTGCACGTCTCTAACCATGCCCTCTGTCAAATAAATCACCCATGCTCCTACTCCAATTTCTTTCTGTTTCTTCAACGGGCTATCAGAACAAACAAAAACACCCAACTGGTTGTTTTGCACAAAAGGTTAAGAAGGAGGATAACTTTAGACACTTGCTGTGTCCTTCCTACAAGGAGGAGTAATCTGGCATTTTCAAGAGCCTCCTGTTTTTAGTGTTTCCAATTCTCATTCCTCTTCTTCATGTGCCATTGACAGCACTGGAATGCTACTGTAGAGTGGCAATTGTAGCTGTTTGCACAGCAGCATGATACATATCATAGAATCATAGAAAGGTAGGGGTTGGAAGGGACCTTTAGAGATCATGCATTCCAACTCCCCTGCTCTAAGGCTTCTACTTCTTAGAAAGTTTTGGGCAGAGAAGCTGCAAGAAAAGCAGCTTTATTCGACTAATCTTCTGCTGAACACTTTGTCCAAGTGGAACATTCCACTTCAACCTGCTCATTGAAAACAGCAATAAAACAGGGGAGGGCTGGACAGATGGGAAAGTCAAGAATGAGCAGAAATGAGAAGACTCACAGAAAACTAGTGGCCAAGCCTTGTGAGATGTGAAAGGAAAGAGGCTCCTTCTTAAAGACCTCAAAATGCAGTTTTGTTGCAGCTCAGAAAATATTGGGGACTGTTGCAATCATGACAGGAGAAAGGGACCTCTTTCAAAGACAATGGTTAAAGAACATCTTTATTTCCAAATCTAATTATCTTTCCCTTCTTCCCACAAGACCCAAAGGTCAGGAAAGAGTTCTGGAGTACAGAGGTCAAAACCTAACAGCCAGACCTAGAGCTTTGGATTCATTTGAGCTTAATGGATCTACCATCTCCATGGCCTCCAGGGCATCAGGCTTGTATTGTCAGGAGCATCTACATCTCAGAAAGTGTTTAGGGTGTTTAAGTACTGACTTGACAATACACTGTGTTGAACAAGAATGCCACTGCAGCTCTGCCCTTCTGGGATTAGTTAGTAAAGTTTTCTTCTACACTACAAGGTTCAGTCAGGTGGGACTGAACCACTTGATGAGTTGGCCCTGGAAGCCACTTCTCCTTCACCAGCAATACCACCTCTCATTGAATCATAGATTCATAGAAAGATTAGGGGTTGAAGGACACCTTTGGAGATCATCTAGTCCTGCAAGCCTCTCTCATATGTAATAATCATCACTTTTGAAGAACTGGCCTTTAGTCTTTCTCAATCCTTCAGCTCCATGAGGAAACAAAAGGGTCTTTCCTTTGCCTCTCCCATTCACACAGGTTGTAAATTTTCTGCTTTCCCAGGGTATCTTCACCCAGTAACTACACTTATATGGCTTCTATTAGAGCTGTTACTTTCTGTGGCTTGGAAATTGAATTTCAATTGAATTTCAGATTGCTGAACACTGACCATGTTACTCCCATTTTTCCCCCTCTTATTATACTTCTTGCTGAAAGTCTACAGCTGCTCACTGAGTCTTGGAGACAATGTATTGTACCCAAATGAACGCAGCATGATGACTTTTCTCTTCTATAGCACCCAGATTTTGGATGTCATGCTGGAGACACACATTAACTACCATAAGATGATATAAGGTGCATATATAATATGCACATGCACACATAGAGGTACACTCAAGTTCAACACTGAGATGCTTCCCATCAGGCAGCATAAGAACTTGGTTTCTCATGCTCTGATTTAGTCTGATGCCTTATTCCTTTCCATCTCCATTCATCAAGGCTTGAAAGGGATATTGGCTTTAATAGATGCTAATTAGCAATATAAACCACCCATTATGCAAATCAAGAGCAGAATAACACTGGAAAAGGCCCTGTCATAGTAACACTTGGGTCCAATGATTGAAAGAGGGAAAATGCAGTTAGATTCTTAACACTTGAGTGCAATTAAGAAAGAAAGGAGAAATGATTATTTTCCTCATGCAAATTACAAGCAATTAAGCAGAGTGTATAATAAACCTTGGGACTGAAATCACTTTGGCTTTCTTGTGTCAGCTCCTCTCTCTATGCTGTTTTGGGAGGGGGGGATACGCTAGCTGAAACACAGTTGCGTGTGTTTATTGTCAGTGCTTGTTTGATTATGTGCTTGAATAGGAAAGCACAGCTCTGCCTTGCACAGATTTACCACGAGGAGAGCTGGAAACGGGAGGAGGCACATTCTTGGATTCAGCTCATGGCCCTGGTTTTCAGTGGGTGCAGATGTTTTGCTTTTGCTTGGAGGATTGGTATGTGGTAATTGAGCAAAGAACAAGAATTAGTCGGGAAGTGTGGGAGGTAATTTGTCTGGATTCCATCATGAAGAAGAGCTAAGGGGAAAAAGGCAGAAAGGCTTGAGCAGACCATATAAACTGCACTTAAAGGGTTGGATAACTGGTTCAAATAGCAAAGCCTGTGCTGTTAACACATAAAATTTGTGGTATCTTGCCCTAAAACTCCTTCCTGCTCATGTGAGTCGAAGCACCCTCCATCTGAAAAACATGCATTTTGAGGGGAAAGAGGAGAAAATGATCTCTTCTGATCATACCATGAGATTATATGTGTATATCAGACCATCCAAAGGGACTGCATGTGTGTAGCCTGTCCTGTGACTGGGTATAGGCACACAGCACGAAGGAAACAACTGCCTTCTGTTGTGATGTGTCCTAGGTTCATTTTTGTAGCTGGGGGATGATGAGTTTGGGTTGCTCTTACCACAGGCTGATGGAGAAGGGTGAGATAAATGAAACCTGGTTTCAACTGAAGTCCCATCACATGGCTGGGGGAGAATATAGGGAAAGTGTCAGGGAGTTCCTGAAGTTTGACTGAGCTGAAGGGAAGATAGTTAGGAAAGACTGTCTCAAAGTAGAGGACAGAAAACAGACACTTCTGGTCTCCTGGGAGTTGCTGTAGAGTCAATAGGAATAGAAGTAAGAGCTGGAGAGATGTCCCATTTAAGGTCCAGGTTCTCCTTGCAGTGCTTGCACAAGACTTGTGCATGTGGACAAGAGTGATTACCTTCACTTCAACATTACCTGTGGTTAGCTGCTGGATGACTGTTACATTAAAAGAGTGTTATTAACTTCTCTGTGGTTTAAGATGGTTTTAGAGGAGGAGGAGCAGGTTTGTTGGCCACTGCAGAGATCTGATTACCTGGGAAAGACATTCTCAAGCATCATCTCAGTGCTCAATCTTTGAAGTTTTAAGGTGAATAATGTTGCTGTCATATGCTACATACACCATAAAAGTGAGGAAAACAGAGCATTAACTGAGCTTCACTTGGACACAAGGCTGGCCTGAAGTCTTTTGGTGGAGATACCTTCCTCCATGTATTTGGACTTCAAAGTGCTGACTTCAGGAATAACATGAAATTCCTGTAAATCCAAATGTTGAAGCCAATCAGAAAAGAAAGCAGCTTTTTTTTTTCTGGCAAACAGTTTGAAGTGGGGTCTGTTTAAAAGATATTGAAAAGTGCATGGTTCAGATTTGTCTATATCTATTTAACTACCTCCTTATCTACCTGTCTGTGCAACTATTTTTCCTCAAGAGCTTCAGCAAGCATCTTGGAACCCTTTGTATCCACTTATAGGGGGAATCTCAGACCTTATACCAGCAGAAAAGGAATATGCTCTTCCACCATGCAGCATCCTGCAATCCAGATTTGGCAAGAATGACATCAATGATGTCCTATAAAACTCCCTGTGAAGAGCATCAGTTCCCTATATATGAATGTATTTAGATACATGTATGTGTGTGTATCTAAATATATCTATCTCTGTTTGTATATATATAAAGGCAGTGAAGCATTGAACACAGTTTTGGGGGTGATGGCTTTCTCCTGCAGTGAATTTTGCTCTACAGACTGTGACCCATTTCACCTCCTCTGCCATTAACTCATTTATCAACCCTGCCATTAATGCTATTTGTTCTTTGTGATCTTGTTGCTGAGAGGTCTATAAAACAGACTCAGTGTGTGCAGGGGAGCTCTGGGAGCTCTCCTACCTTTCCAGGAACCCAGGTATCAGAGTGGGCTCCAACTCATATAATCCACTTTATTACAAAGAAGACTATAGGAGGCATTGCTTTCCAAATCAGGCACTGAAAGATAGGGCTGGTGGGGTTTTTAATTGCTTCTATTATATTAAAAACCAGGATGACTTATGATGAGCTATTCTGGAACAAAAAATGTGTCTGGAAAAGGCCAGAGTTCTCCACAAAAAGAGAAAAAGCCCATTACATAATAGGAATGTTTACAGCAGAAGACATTAAACTCTTTAAGCAATTCTGCCTATGCTTCCTTTCACTTCCCACTGCTCCTAATAACATTCTTTGTTCCATTCTAAACCAAATTTTTTTTCCTCCTTCTTTGTTGCTTTTACATCCTGCAAATGCTTGTAGACAGTCTGGTCCCCTTAGTCATAGATTAGGCAAATTGTGCAGATTGTTTCCTTTTAATCTAGTCTCCCTCCTGACTTTTTAAATGCTTCTTGTTGTTCCACACCATCCTCTGCAGTTTACCAATGCTTGCTTGATGTTTTGATGGGCAGAACAACCATGATTCCACAGTGGGAGTCAGATGACACTGCTACACTCAGTCCTTTCTGTTCAGCAGCAGTTTTGGGGAGAAGTATCTCCTTGCTGGTTGCACCAGAGCATATGATTTGGTGAAGCTGTTGCAAATAGATGCTTCAGGCACAGGTGATTTGGGCCTCTCAATACATGAAAGACTTTGAGGGTATGGAGTGTGTCCAGAGATGGACAATGGAGCTGGGGAAGGGGCTGGAGCACAAGGGTTGTAAGGAGCAGCTGAGGGAATGGGGTTGTTCAGCCTGGAGAAGAGGAGCCTGAGGGCACACAGGAGCTCTCTGCAGCTCCCTGATAGGAGGCTGTGGCTGTTGCTGGGGAGTCAGTCTCTTCTCCCAAGTAATGAGTGAGAGGACAAGAAGGAATGGCCTCAAGTTGCCCCAGGGGAGGTTGAGACTGGAGCTGAGGCAGAACTGTTTCCCTGAGAAGGGTGTCAGCCCCTGTGCCAGGCTGCCCAGGGAGCTGGGGCAGTGCCCAGCCCTGGAGGGATCCCAAAGCCATGGGGCTGCAGTGCTGAGGGCTGTGGCTCAGTGCTGGCTGTGGCAGGGTGAAGGGAGGGCTAGAACTCCATGATCCCAAAGGTCTTTTCCACCCAAAATGATTCTAAGATCCTATAGAATGTTTCCAATTACTCTAACACTACTCTGATTGTACTTAAATAGAGTGAACTGAGGCAGGTCACACCTGGCAGAAGAACATTTGATTGTTCTTAATAATCTCTCTTTTCCTGGCAGCTGGGTGAGGTGAATTAGATCACCAAGGGCACTGGAGAGCAGCATTGTAGGTTTGAAGGAGTCTATAAGAGAGGGAGTAGGGGGGTGTGGAAGGGTACAGGACCACTTTTGGAAACTGTGAGCTGACAAATTGCCTCAGGTCATCTCACCTAGTTTACTGATTGTTCTGGGTTTAGTTGCTCTAGTTGCTGCATTTTTGCCTTGTTGAGGTTTGAAGAGGACTTCAGCACTTCATTCCTCTCCATGTCACTGGTGACAATATGAGCCTGGCAAGTTGTGTTTTATCAAGCATGTCCTTCAGCTGTGTGGAACACTTCCTCAGGCATCCAGGACTCTCCTCTGCAGTTCCTCTGCTTCACAAGGAGCAGATTGAAGAGGCAGGTGATGAGTATGAACTGAGTCATGAAGGCAGTGGTGAGGGCTTTGCAAGACAGGCAGAAGATTGGCAGCTCTCTACTTGCTTCCCCACCAGAAAGTGACACAATAGATTAACCATTAGCTTAGCATGGGGTTTAACCAATGTAACACCATGAATCAACTGAATGAAGAGGAGAGAAGAAATAAAAACCACTAGAGTCAGAAAAAGAGGAGAGAGAGAATAACTACTGGCATTTCCCCTTAACTCTGCCATCTCCCTTCTTTTTTCTTTCTTTGTTTTTTTTGCTTCTCCCTGTATAAAGTGCTGGAATTTGTCCAACAGTCTGTGGATGGATCAACACTGACATATGCACCAGCTTATGTCTGTGTGAAGCAACAGATCTTTCATCTAAAGCTCAGTGCAAGAGGGAGCAGCTCTCCAGAGATTCTCTGAGGAAGGTCGTCTGTTGGCTTTGGGAAAGGAAGTAGGTGAATAACAGGGTTTAGCTGGGACCAGAAAGGGGACTGAGAAAATTCAGTTTCAAATGGAATGAGAGGAGGTTTTTATTCCCAGAGAAAGTGAGATGGAGGTAAACAATAAATCTCTGAGTGTGAAAAGAGTGGCTCAAAAAAAAATCTAACTGAGAAAGAAAAAGCCAGGGGAAAGAAATGTTCCCTTTTATGCATCTTGTTTTGAGGAGGTTCAGTGGTAATAATTTATTGTATGGTCCTTGCCACTGTGGGGGAGGTGTTCACAGGCTGGGGCAAGGAGAGGTAATATTTATCAAAGCAAACCCATGGCAGAGGGGTAGAGGGCTGATAGGTAAAAACAACCACGCTGAGGATCTCAGTCCAAAAAAAGACGAGCTGAGAGACAAAGAAAGAAGATTTAATGTGCTAAGGAGTTGTAGGGGCATGGCTGAAGCTTTGGAGGTATACCTGGCAGCCTGATCTAGCATGGCTCTAGGTGAACCTGCTTCTGCAGGAGAGTTGGACTGGATGATCTCTAAAGGTCCCTTCCAACCCCAACCATTCTGTGATCCTAACAAAATCATCCCTCACCTGATTAGTTTTATATACATGTATATACACATCCAAACACAGAATGGTAGGGTTGGAAGCGACCTTTAGAGATCATCCAATCCAACCCCCCTGCTAAAGCAGCTCCCACCTAGATCAGGTCACACAGGCATCCATCCAGATCATTATCAAAGTTTTATACTATTATATCATCCCAGAGGAACATTTCAACATCCTCAGTAACTTTACCTTGCTAAAGAATTTCCCAAGCTAGTAAAGAAATAGGTTCAGGATGTCTATAAATACCAGCTGCTTCTGGCCACGTTCCTGGCTGATGCAAAGCTGGTACATGGCTGTGGTTCACATGGTCTTGAGCCCTGGCTAACAAGCCATGTTGAGAGACAGAGGAGATTCACTCGAGCTTGGCATTGCCAGTGCATGTCTTTTGCTTTTGATGGATACAAAGCACTGTCCATCAGAGGCTTTAATGATATGAGCTATTGTGATGGGACACACGGTGCCAGATAAGCAACTCAAACACAGGGAACTGAGCACCAACATAGCAGCAAACTAATGTCCCTCCTGCATTTTATTAGCTTAAAGACAGGTATGAAGAAAAAGAGCAGGAGAGCAATTCAGGGCCCCTTAGATGTTGCCTTGAAAGGTGTGCTGGACAAGCCCTGCTCCTCAAGCTCCTTGAGTAACGGTGGCATCTGGGTGTGGGTGGACATGGGTGACTAAGAAAGGTGTTTTGCAGAGCTCCAGCTGGTGAGGAATGAGCTATGTGAAGCTCAAAGCAGCAGCTACAATGCCAAGGAGTTCCCACTGGGTAACCAGTCTACATTTGGATTGCTTTGTATAAGAATAAACAGGCAGCACAAAACAATCTGCCAGCTTCCCATCAACACAGTCTCCTTTTAAAGCATTACTCTTTTTCTTCCCCCTTTAGTTCTTTTTTTTTTTTTTTTTAAGCAGCTTCTCATGCTCTCAGGCAGCATCATGTAGCAGTTTGGAAATCAATGAGGCGTTTGCCATTTCCCTCTCACCTTGCCTGCCTGTGGCTTGGCACAGCTCCACAGCTCAGGTTTTACATCCACACATCTCTCTTGCTCCATCATGAAAGCAACTGTCACTTTGGCTCATCCCTGCTGGAGAAAGGAAAGGGGGCAGAGAAGTCTGTGATGCCCATTCTGGCAGATGAGTCATGAACTCAGAAGGAGAGCAGAGAGGATTGGGGCAGTCACCACCTACTAAGAGCAAGGGTAGAGTCACAACCCAAGGTCAGGTACCTGAAAGGACTGCTCCTTCAGAAAAGGAGCAGAGAAAAGCCTCTCCACAGCACCACACCAACCAGTACATGAATTAGAATATGTGCTACTGCTCATGCCATGTCCAGTAAATGGCATCCTACAGGAGGGGAGAGAGCTCTCATCTCCCATGTGTGATCCATGCTGGTTGCAGCTGATCAAGACACAAAAGATGCTTGGGGTTCTCTTTCCATGAGTGGGACCTTGCAAGTCTGTCAGACTTTTACTCTCTATCAGCTTGGGAAGGTCCAAGCAAGAGACTAACACTTACAGTCTGTTCAATTGTACTTCTGTAGGAACCCCAAAAGTTACACTTAACACAGGTGTGTGCTGGTCCTCAAACTAATCTTGCTGATGAAAATCATCCTGTTTCTACCAGGGAAGTAACTTCAACCAAGTTACAAGCTGCAAGACTGTCTCACACCCTGTCCAATTGCAGTCTCCAGTGATGGGGACTCTACCGCACACATCCCTGGGGAGGTTGTTCCAGTGGTTAATTGTTCTCACTGTAAAACATTTTGTCCTTACATCGAGACCTATTCTGGTGCAACCTGTACCTGTTGCCTTGGTCTTGTCCATGTGAGTCCTTGTGAAGAGAGAGCTCCTGTCCTCTTTGTGATTATCCTTTAAGTACTACAATACTGTGATGATTTCCCCTCAAGCCTTCCCTAGGGAGGATACAATTATCTCCTTCAATTTTTCCTCATAGGTCAGGTTCACCAGTCCTTTGGTCACCTTGATGACCCCTCTTTGGACCATCTTCAGACTGTTCATGTCTTTCTTGAACTGTGAGGACCACATCTGCACTTATTACACCAGCTGCAGCCTGGGGAGTGCTGAGTAGAGTGGGATGATCACACCTCTATCCCTGCAGGCAATGCCCCTGCAGATGTAGCATGGGATCCAACTTGCCTTTCTTGCTTCAGCTCGCTCATGTTCACCTTGCAGTCCATCAGGAATAGCACATTCCTTTCCAGGAAAGCTGCTCCCAGACACACAGATCCAAGCCTGCACCACACTCCTTGTTTGTGTCACCCCAGATATAGGACCTTGAACTTCTTCAGCTTCATATAATTTGACATTGCTCACTCTTCTTGCATGTCCAGACCTCTGGATGATGTCTCTCCATCCTGAAGTGTCCACAGCCAACTCATGCTCCCACCATGAGGCAGAGGAACGTGACTAATTAGTTAATGCTTCTTAACAGAAACTTTATTTCAGAAGGCTCCTTTATGTTGCCATTCAATATTAAGGAAGCAAGGTGGTTATTTGTTTAATTTTGTAAGACTTGGAGGCCTTTAAATGTTCATCAAGAGGTGTAATTAAGTCAAGACACTTGCTGACAGGCTTCCAGAGTCTTGTCTTCAGGAGAAGGGAGGGCAGAGACAGCATTGCCACAGCCTGTGATGTTGAATAGAGCCTTTAAATCACAGCCTTATGCAAACAAAGCTGCAAAGCAGGAGTTTCCCTTTGCAGTAAAAAAAGGTTTTTTTACCACATGCCTCCACCTGATCCAGAAGTGCTGGAGGCATCTATTTGCACTTCTGCCCATCAAAACATCACCCAGGTTCTGAGATGCTGCTCGGAGACACCCAGAGAAGGAGAGGGACGCAGCAGAGGGTCTGGTTTGTCTGTCTGTGAGCATTGCTGCCCTCTCCTGGCTTCAAAGCAGATGAAATGGTCTCGGGAAGGCTGAGGATGGCAGCAGGCTGCATGTGCAGGCTTGCAGGGCAGGTGGGAGATGCACAGGCAGCTGCTGCTTTCCAGGGAAATGGGCTCATCCACCCCCCTCTGCAGCTGCTCACCCCAAATTATCACAGCCCAAATTATCAGAGACTGACAAGCAGCTTTTGTATCCCACTGGTTTAGTCACTCTGCAAGGATGGCAGGAGCTGTCTGTAGAAGTCTGCCAGGCTCCTCCTAGATGAGGGAACAGGGGCTGCAGGTGGTTTCTCATGTAGCTCACACCTTGCTGGATGTTTTGCAGAGCTGTCAAGCAGCAGCAGGGCTTTGTCATGACTTCACAACCATGCAGCAAGGGATTTAGAGGCTTTCTTCTACCAGCAACCGGATTTCTCTTTGGGCTTCTCTTCCACCTTTGGCTGAATCTCTACAACTGCAGGCTTAGAAGTCCAAATGAAATGAGCTGTTCTCCATCCCTGAACCAAAGTCTCTTAATACAGATTCAATCTAGAAGGACAAACTCTCCCCCTCTTTTTCCCCCCCTCAAAGCAGAGGGGTCACATCCCTAGCACCTCCTGGATGAAAACATCCTGCTATAGCAACAGTTTATCCCTTGGCAGTCTCTCCCTCACATAATACCTTCACAAAGCTGCCTTTCACCTTGGCAAAGCTTAGTTAGCTCTGTGGAAGTTAACTTGATGAACTCCATCTTGGAAATCTCTCAGATGAAAAGCAGAGAGGTGGAACCCTCTCCTAACATTTGGGAATAAACAACCAGCTACACAAACAATCTATCTTAAAGCAAGCAGCTAGCACAAAGCATCCTGTACCCACTTGAACACCCCTGAATGAAGGCCAGTCGAAAGAGAAGACAGCTCTTTAAAAGAGAGGCAAGGAGGTACATGATAGCTAATCACATGAAGAGGGAAAGAAATATGAAAGGGCAGCTCTGAAAAATAAGGAAAGCATCCAAAACTTATGAAGGAATGCTTAGGATCTGGAGGCCTTTGTGTATGGAGCTGTTGAGAGCCTGCATCTCTTGATCTGAGTGTGAGTCACGGCCCTAGTCTGCAAACTTAATGGTTTTTTTTTTCTTCCCTCTGCATCAAGTGTGCCTTTGCAGGAAGGTTTCTTCACTAATCTCAGCTACAACTTCTTTGCTTCCAGCACACTTGCTTCTTCAAGCATTTTGTAAAGGAGGGAAGCAAATTTCTTCCTGCAGCACAGGGGAAAGACTTGGAAGGGATGCAGAGCTGTCCACCTCTACCACTGGGTCAGCTGAAACTAAAGCTGTGTCTCTCTGTGTGTTTGCTCCTTTACCCACTGACACACAGAAAATGCCAAGTGCTTCTGTTCTTGGCAGCACAGCCAACAATCGTGATTCCTTGGAGCTGAAAATAGGCTGGAGCTGGCAGTAGCTGATGCTTTTGCTCACAGCTCCCAACTGAGTGGGATACCTACAGAAAGCAGATGGCCAGGGAGGAACTCCAGCAATTCTCTACAAAACAGCTAAAAATCCCCTTCAGCCACTGCTCCCAGAGCTCGTGGTTTCATGACATCTAGTGGGCAAGGCAGGCTTGGTGGCTGCCCTGGAGAGAAATCCCTTGCAACACATCAAATCAATGAGGGCCAGAGAAAGACAGGTGTGGAATCAAATGAGCATTGCTACAAGGAAGGAAGAAAGAGAGAATGAGAGTAAGAGAGAAAGAGAAAGAAAGAAAGAAAGAGAGAGAAAGAAAGAACTAAAGAGAGAAAGAGAAAGAGAGAGAAAGAGAGAGAGAAAGAGAGAGAGAAAGAAAGAAAGAAAGAAAGAAAGAGAAAGAGAGTAAAAGAGAAAGAGAGAGAAAGAAAGAACTAAAGAGAGAAAGA
>WBNH01001616.1:0-21347 GCA_013401255.1 Urocolius indicus | reverse complement strand
CACAAGAAGGAAGAAGCAGGAAAAAGATGGAGGAAAGCAATCTCCTCTTCCACTTCTTCTTAAAAAGTGTTTGTGGAGGCGTCTAATTGGCTCAGCCCCAGCAGTGGGTCTGGCTCAGAGCTGGGGAGAGTTGCAAACAACTTCTTACAGGTGTCATCTTTACAGCCCCTTCCCCCTTACCAGAAAAGGCTGTCATGTCAAACCATGACAAATCCCAAAGGAGTCATGCTTGTATTCACTTCCACAAAACTGTGGCAGGGCCTCCCATGTTTCCCCAGACACAGATCTGCCTGTGTACACATCAGGCAGGATTTAATCCCATATGGCACCTGTGTCCTAGCCTCAAGATCCTGTGCACAGTTTTCCTGCAGCAGTATATATTGGTAGGATGAAGTGCCAAAAAAGTGGGGGGAAAAGAGTTGAGATATGAACTCACTCTACAAAGATTGTATGCATCTTCACAACTTCTTTTTGTTTCATCAGACTGAGAAGCTAAAAGGGAAAAACAGGAGGAATGAGGATTATAAGTGGAGAGAGGAGATAACAAATGCTAAGGGTAAATACCTATTAATAGCAGTAAATGAGAACAAGGGATGAAAGGGACCAGCCTGGGTGCCTACAAACACCATTGATTAGCAGGACAGAAAAACTCCTTAGTGATGTATCTTTTTCTCCAGACACAGAGGTCAATGGAAATACAATCTTCTGATTGCAAAGCAAAAGCATGAGAGGATAAAGATAGGGCACATATGGGAACATCTGCTCTTCCTGAAAGATAAGCATGCAATAGGATGGGAGCTGTGACAGAATCACAGGCATCAGTTTACCAGAAGTGCAATGGGGAGGATCTAGAATTGAAGGCAGTAAAATGAAGGGAAAAGGGTTGTACTTAAAAATAACTATGAAATGGAATGTGCAGCTTGTTCTAATGATCTAGAAAAAATGTCCCTGTTCCTTACTTAATTTATCAAATATCACAACCCAATAGTTCTCCCAGTTCCAATAATTCTTACTACCAGTGGTCCAAAGTGGAAGCAATACTAAGTGTTCACAAAGTGAATTGATCCCACTGGATGAGAAAAAAGAAAAACCTTGCATATAAATATATTTAGGTGGAATAAATACATATTAGATAAATATAAATATAAACTTCTACTTACAGTGTATCATAGACAAGAATGATACTTGTATTTCTAGTTCCAACCAGTGACCCTCTCCTGTCTCCACTCAGAACAGAGGGTGCCCTAATAAGGTGCCAGACAGCCTGGTAAGGTAATGTCCATTTAAAGGGTTTGGGATTTTTCTGCAGAATTATAACTGCATTGTCTGGAATATGTACCCCAAGTCATGCTCTGTGGAGAGAGTAAGGCTTGAAAATCTGAGAAGAAAAATTGGAAAACAAAGCAAGATAGGAGCAATAGGCAAACCTAGTTGTCACAGGGATCGTGGATAATTAAAACAAGGGAAAATCTCTAAGATTTGTGATAGGAAATAATTTGCTTATGTTCAGCTTTTCTGTCTTAGCGAATGGAGGTCTATTCCAAAGTGAAGTAAGCCATTTCTGGCAATTATTAAGACTGTATAATTTTCTGTATGTATATAGTAAGTTCTTGAGGCATTCTTTTGATGCTTTGTGATATATCATAGCTATGTTCACCAGGCACCATTTATTACTTTTGAAAAATTATTTTAGTCCTCTGAATAAAAAGACATAGACTTGTGCAAAGCAATATTATTAGTGCCAAAAGTCTTTTGGTTTAAATTAATGTGTTTTTTTTTTTTTTATTTGGGTAAGAACTGTGCAATCTTATTCACTTTCTCAGTTTGATAGCACTGACAGACATCTTCTAGTTTAGGTTTAATGGACTCATGCAAAAGTAAGTACAAATGGGGACGCATGGGCACACACACCCACACCCACACCCACAGAGTTAAATGTTAATGCAAACAGCAGCTGGAAGATGCTGTTTGCTGTGCACAGCTGTTATATCCTTTGGTCTTGCACAACCCAAAAATTATGCCAACTTTCATCAAGTGTCATCTATTGGTACCTTCCTCATTTGCATATATATAAGCATGGCATATGCTTGTAATGGTTAACTTGCAGGATTGAGAGATAAAGGACATTGACAAAGGGCTTTCAAAATGTTTTTTGCTAATTCTTGTCATATATTATTATCATTTTGAGAGGATTGCACACCAAGTGACAACTGTGGCTTCCAAATGAACAAAGTTTGGTTATGTTAAAGTGGCATTCAAGTCCTTATTTAATGAGCTATAATATTTTTGCAATTTAAAATTTTCCTTTTGATTGGGAAAATAGTCTCAAAATTGCTCCCTTGATGATAATGTATCTGTAGGAAATCTATACTGATGACATTAGAGCACAGTTATCAGCCACTTGTTCATACTGTTCCAAAGAGTAATGGGATCTTTTGCAGTGATTTCTCCTCAAATATTCTTCCATAGTCAGAAATGCCATTCTCTGTACAGAATATAATGAGAGGACTTCTCATACACAGTTATCACTTAAGGACTTCACACAACCAAGTGGGGTGAAATTAAACTTACATAATTGCATCATCCAAGCTGGAGAGATCTCTCAATCATGTCCTTGCTTAAAAGTAATAACTTCTTTGGGTTCTGCTTGCAGACAAGACATGGTTTGACTACTTGCATTGTCTTCTTCCTCAACAGACCTTGTCAAAGACAGTTTATGGGAACCAGGATTTTTTTTTTTTTTTTTCCAAATCCTGTGTCTGAAAATGAAAAGATTTTAAAACCAAAATATTTGCTCACTCACATACATTCAGGCAGAACACGCTATATGCTGCCCAGGGACTTGAGAAGTCAGTTCGAGAGATGGAAAGTATCAACTTTTATGTTGCTGATTTCTGAGATTCTTTTGTATAGTTTAATTTTGATTTAATTTTGAAGGGGCAGAAAAGGGTATAAAGAGTTCAGCATTTAGGCTGATGTTGTGTCCTCATGGCTTTCCTAAAAATTCACAAACAGCATCTGAAATTGTTCAGAAACAGACTACTGCTATTCTTGCATAGATTATAACCTTTCCTCATTCTTTTTATATTATGTGGATATTAATGTGGCTAAAGCAGAGGTATTGTGGTTGAACTTTCAAACATGTACGGTATTTTGCTTTGTGAATCAAACTCCAAAACTTTCTAGCAAGCTGTGTGACAACATTAAATTTAGATGAAGTTCTGCACTAAATGCTTTAGAAAGTGTTGGAGCACATATCTCTACTCTTTCCAGCTATCAATAGTATCATTTACAGAGAAAACCACTCATTGTCTCTCTCTGTCTCTTGTCCCTTGCTGCACAATTTTCATTGCAACTCTAAACTAAAACAGTGCTACAAAAGCCTGAAAAATAGAAATTTAATTATTGTACCTGGCCAAGCACTGTAAAGAGTAACATGAGCATTTAACTGAGAATAGGCTAATAAACAGGATGTCCATAATCCATCAAACAACTAATCTCCTTGCAAGAATTGTAATATTGTAGGAGGATGCATAGACTAAGACATCAGCAAGAACAGGACACTTAATGGCGATAATCCCCATTATGGAATAAATTATAAGGTAAAGATAAAGTAACTAATTAGTTTAGAATTTTGTTTAAAATGCCCAATGTGAGATTAGAAGTAATAGGAGAATGTACCATATTATATCTGAAGAACTAGTTAACTACATTTTAAGGAAGGATGCACACTTGGATTCTCTATCTCCAGGCTTTTGGAGCAGTAAATGTCTCTGTCACTGGTACACACCCAAAACTACGTTGCCACCCTGAATGAAGAAACCTGTGTGGACAGCCTATGCTGCAACTTTTTGAATGCTTGATTGCAGCTGACTCCTCCTGCAATGGACTTAGAAGGAGGCTTGGGAGATGTCAGCTATGACCAAGAGTGTAGAACTTGTCCCCTGGGGTACAGGAGTCCCAGCAGTCATGGTGATGCTTTTGTAGTAGGGGTGTGGGAGAGGACAGACTCAAAGGGATCAGCGAAGAGCAGCATTTTGTTTTTCAATACAGACCAAGGAAATCCAGGTCAGAGGAAACTTGTGTTGCAATTATCCACATATGGCTTGTACTCCTTATGTGGAGATTGTTTTGAAATTGTTTCAGACACAGGTATGAAAACTGTTAAATTGCACTGACTTGTGTTAGAATTCATCAGAACAAACCCTTAGTAATCACACAAGAAATCACTAACGGTCTTCCTTTGAGAAACAGTAATCTGCCAAAGGTAATTCACACAGAGATGATTCAAAGAATGATTCAACCTATGAATAAATGTGTAATGATTGCTGACTGTGATATACAGCTTAGAGAGAGAGACGCTCTTAAACTGTAAATTACAAATTTAAAACATATTCTTTCCCATGTGTTCTGACAATATAATTCAGAGGTCTTGCTTTGATTACAGAGATTTCTAGGATTCTTCTTAATGGTTTAGGACCTTTCCAAAACACATGGATGTACTGCAGTCTGATCTGCATTTAAGGTCTGATTAGCTTTTCTTCATAAATGCTTTTATGAAATGTTTATATATGAGGCACAAAAAAAGACTGTGTATGTTTGACAGTGTTTTCAGCATTAATGCTTTAGTGCAGTGAAGAAGAATGCTTTATTGGTGGACTGTCTTTAGGTGAAAGGTAGTAGAAAGAAATCCCCAATCCTCCCCTTAGGAGGAGCAGACTTGTGACATGTAATGATAACAAAAGCTAAAATGATTTCTCAGGTGTTCGTTTACTTGTATACAATGACATCCGTGTTTCACTCTGGTAGGACAATTATAGTGGCTTTGTGTGGCCAGGTTTTGATAGTGGGGAGCTACAGGGGTGGCTTCTTTAAACAAAGATCTGTCAGAAGCTTCCCTGGTATCTAACAAGGCCAGTGCCAATCAATTCTACGATGTACCCACTACTGACAAAGGCCTGGCCAATTAGTGACTGAGGTAACACCTCTGTAAATAATGTATTTGAGAAGGGTAAGAAGTTGTTGGGCAGTAGCTAAACTGCATCAGCAACAGGGAGTGAGAATGTGAAAACATCTCCACAGACACCAAGGTCAGTGGAGAAGGAGAAGGAGGACGTGTACAGGCAATGGAAGAGAGATTCCCTTGTGACCTGTGGTGAAGACCATGGTGAGTCCATTGATGCCATGGTGGAACAGAGATCCGCGCACAGCCTTGGGGAAGACCTCACACCACAGCGGCTAGATGCCTGAAGGAGGCTGTGGCTTTGAGGGAAATCCACACTGGAACAAGTTCCTGATAGGACCTGGGAGTCTGTGGGTAGCCCATGACAGAGCAGGTTTGTTGTCAGGACTTGTGACCCTGTAAGGGACCCAGGCTGGAGCAGTCGGTACCTGAAGGACTGTTCTGGTGGGTGACCTACCCTGGGGCAGGATGTGAGGAGCTGCCCCCGTGGCAGGCCCCATACTGGAGCAGTTAGTAATGAACTGTATGCCATGGGAAGAGACCACACTGGAGAAGTTCACGAGGTACTGCCTCCCATGGGACGAACCCTACAGTGTAGCAGTGGGAAGTGTGAGGAGGTCTAACCCTGAGAAGAAGCAGTGGCAAAGTCCATCTGTAATGAACTGACCACAACTCCCATCCCCTGAGTTGCTGGGCAAGTGGAGGAGGGAGAGTCTCAGGAAGAAAGGAAGAAGGAGGAGTAGGGGGAAGTGTTTTAATTCGACTTTATTTCTCATTTTCCCTGCTCTGTTTTGATTGTTCATTAATAAATCAAACCATTTCTCACCAAGTTGAGTCTGTTTTGCCCGTGATGCTAATCGCTGATTGATCTCCCTGTCCTTATCTTGATTCATGAACCTCTCATGATATTTCTCTCTGTCCAGTTTAGGATAGGGAGAGACAGAGCGACTTGGCGGGCACCTGGCACCCAGCCAGGGCTAAACCACTGTAGGTATAGAGAAAATAAGCAACAAGGTTCTTGTTTTGCAGTCTGGATCCAATTCTGAATTTCGTATTTTTAAGGACGAGGATAAAAGCTGTATGTTTGTTCTCCTGTCATCCCAGGCTATCTGGACTGATAGTAGGCTTCAAGTTGAGCTTTGCCAGGTGTCCCCAGCTGTGCAGACGTTTTCAGGTCTGCCTGACAGGTATGGTGTGACTTCCACAGAGAGAAACACAACATCTGAAGTATGGGAGGTAGTCTGAAGGACAGGCAGTCAACAATATTATTTTGACAGATGCCTTTGAGAGACTAAAGTCCCACAGGGGCATTTTATTGCCTTCTTGTAATGTTTATGGTCTGACTAAGGCTGTGACTCTGATAAAGCTGGATTACTCTGATTGTCTCACCATTATTTCTTTGCCGTTTGGCTCAGTAGAAAAGGATGTAATCCACTTCTAGTACCAACACAACAGGCAGAGAGAGAAGAATCTGCATTGACCTCTGAGGCACTTCATCTAAGTTGCCTCATAGTGCTTTAATGAACGTCATCTATGTGCTTACCTAAAAGCAAAAAAAAACCCAGATTCCTTCTCCACTGGAATATACTGCTGTTGAAGCTACATAGTAATTTGGTTTCAAGACTGTCCAGTGCATGAGCTGCAGTCCCCACAGAGCTGTGCAAGCAGCCAGACTCCCCAAGAGAAGTCTGGAGGCTCTGACAATGCAAGGTGAGTGGCCCAGATGAGCTAACAGCAAAACAAGAGAGGAAAGAAGGATTTCTTGCATGCCCTTATGTCTGTAAAGATCCATAGCATGCTAGTCCAAAATCCAGTCTTATCTCTGAAATTTCAAAGGAATAAAGAGGGCACACATATGTGCTGTACTACAGATAGAGTCTGTCCTTCTCAGTATGTTTAAACATGTGGATTCGTGTAAAACTTGGAGAGAAAGCAATGAGAATTTGGCTAACATTCCACACAGGATGAATTTCACTCACATAGACCCTAAATAATAGGCTTTTATGAGTTGGAGTGTTGGTGTCAAAGTGTGAGGTTGTAGTGCTCCCTTTCTAATACAGCTGCTTCCAGCCCAGTGCTCTACAGAGCAAGTGAGAGAGTTTAAGTTCATAAGTACTCCAATCTTTCCCCAGGACCACTGCTGAGAGCTTCCCCACTGCTTCAGGTGGAATGGACTGTAAGGGGCCCATTTGGCCTGTAAGACCCTTTGTTTTGCTTTCATCTGAGAGCTGACAGACTGAAGGCAAAAGTGTTTCCTTTCTCTTTTTATGCAGAAGTAGTTGACATCAAACTTCAGCTGCTTGCGTCTTTGTTTAAAAATGGAGGACAGACTGCAGACAGCTGCGCTGTACAGTGTGTTATCACACAAGGAGCCCTGTCTGGTGTTCTGACATTTTCTACCTAGAAGACCACATCTAGCTTATAGTCATTTTCTGATGTGGAAAAAAACTAAAATTAAATCAGAATCTCTGAGCTTTTTGCGATATAGCTACCTATCTGTACCACTGTTGCTCTTGGTCTCTGTTAGGCTGAAGCTCTGCACCAAACTGAACATAAATCTGGGTTCTAGTGTAGCTGCAAAGGAAGGCAGAGCACTGAACATTTTCCCTCATTCATATACTTGGTTCCTGAAAGCAGCAGCAGTGATTTTTCACTTGCATTTGTTTACCAACACACTTGCTCTCTCCCATTCTGTCTTTCTCTGTTGCTTCTGTGCACACATATGAACACATAGGAATGAAAGGACAAGCTCCCTCTATGCAATTGCATTTAGTTGGGGCATACAAAAAAAAAAAAATCGATGCTGGGAGACAACAGCTCCAAGGCTAAGTAATGAAATATGTTTGGGAGGTAAGAGAGTTGGAGTCTGCCCAGAGTAGTCCCAAGAGCACCCTTGGATTGCAGCACTAATTTCTGTGCACTGGCAATTAAGAGAGTGAATGGAAATCAAGGCCTCACCTTGGTGAACGTAGTGTCTATTGCAGATGTGGCTTTCTGTTAGCAATTACCTTGCCTGTGTATACAGGCTGTGGTGGATGGATAGCACTAGGGCCCATATGAAACACAATCTCTTCTAAAACACAGACCATAGTGAAAGAGACACATGAAAGCATGTCCCCAGAGGGAACTGAGGGATGGTTGATGAATCACGGAAAATAAATTTGGAAAAAAAGGGATCTTTTCAAGAGTTCTAGGTATTTTAGGAATGTCCATGGTTCAGGTCAGTTTTTCATGTAAGTAATGGCAGAGTTGCTATGGATTTGGAGGGGAGTTCTTCTCCTTATCACTATGGAGAACAAGCTGATGACCTGCTTTCTGAATATCATGTTCTCTCTTTGTAGTTTTGACACACATTCACCATATGATTCAAGAGTACCTTTGCAGTACTGATAGACAAGCACAGGTGTCAGCAATTGTTGATTTCCCCTGGCTTGGAATGTGGACAACATGCTGTGGGCTGAGGAGATCTACCAGGGACTTTGGAGCTACATTTTGTTATCATAGAATCATAGAATGGTGACTGCCATAACTAGAACGACATGGCCCCTAGTGTCCCAATCTCACTGTTGAATTTGATTGGTGGACTCATAGGAAAAGCAGAAAAGCTCTGGGAAAAAGGTAAACAAGGATCCATGTAAAAATTGCTGAGGAAGCTTAACTGTAGACAGGAAATCAAGCAGGAGGCAAATGAGGCTAGATTCCACAGAACTTCCTGATGAATTTTACTAAGAGGTAATAGTTTCAGATGACAGAGATTTACATCTGCATGAGAGCAGTTAAATTTAACCTGAGGAGATGTATAGCTCAGGAGAGTCTTTGGAGGCTGACAGCTCCTCTCTGTTTATACAGGGGAGATTTCTTACTGTTGTTTGGAATGCAGCTTGGACACCTCCTGTGGGATGAGGACCTAACCGAAGACTGTGGGAGCCAGACAGCAAACAAATCTATATGAATGGAGCACCAAGACTCCTTAGTGAAACCTTCTGGCTTTGGTGCAGTGAGTCTAGTGCAAAACACATGATTTCACCAGCAGTAAAAGTATTGATTCAGAAACTATTGACAATAACAATGAGCTATGAAACATAATGAACATTGAATCAACTTGTGCTGTTGGAAGCATATAAATATCCTAAATTACTATAAGCATTTCCAACCCTGTGTTAGCAGGAACAATATTAATAGCAACAGTGAGATAATAGATATGGACCCAAGACTTCCTTCATTAGGAAACTGTGATGATACATGGAGAGATGTACTTGTATTTGCAAGCCAAAAAGTCATAAACACCATTGATTTGCTTGTAGTTCTTCCTGATAGACTAGACTGTCTAACCTTCTTCTCACAGAAATGAAAGCAATACTGTCTGTAAAGTCTCACTAAGGATATCCCTCTGTCATTGTTTAACCCCAACAAGCAACTAAGCACCAGACAGCTGTTCTCAGTGTGATGAAGAGGAGAAAGTTTTTCCTCTTATTTGTCAGTCCTTTTTTTTGAGAATCAGAGAATGGTAGGGCAAGGGATCTTAAGAGATCATGCAGTCCAACCTTTCAAGATCAGTGATTTTCAGTCTAGCAATTTTAAAAACATTTAGCAGAAACTTAATCAGTACTCCTGTTAAATGTCTCAATTTCATACGCTGGTTACTTTGAAGCATTCACTTTTTCACAGAAAAGTGAAAGCTTCCTATAACTTACACTGTATATTTCCCTCTATTCCAACTTGACAAATTCTACTGAAGATACATTTTTTTTTTCCTTGCCCAACAGTATCTGAAATGACCAAAACAAAGAGACTGCGATATGAAAGGAATGCAAAAGCGCGGTACATTCCACTCCAACTGCAGACCAGATAAGCACATAGCTCCTCTCCGTTCCCATGAGATCATAACTACACACTCCAAATTGTCTGTGAATGTCAGAAAATAGATTTGAAGAAACACTGAAGAGGTCATCTTGTTCGTGCACTTGACCCAAAGCAGGATCAGCACTCTATTCTCATTCTTCAGAGTTGTTTATCTGCTCTATTCTTAAAAACCTCCACTGGACAGAGACAACACAATCTTTTCAAGCAGTCAATTCCACTATATTACTGTCCTCAGAGAAAAAAACAAATGTTTGGTTTTGCTTTGCAGCACTATTTAGTATCTTTTAAGACTTATCATAGCCCTGCATTCACTCTATCTCACTTGAAGATAAAAATCTCAATTTCTTCCAAGTTCTTTCATCACATCTTTCTGAAAGCTCTCAACATTTTTACTATCCTCTTCTTGTCTCACACTAATCAGTCCACAGCTTTCTGGAAGTGCCATGTGCAAATGAGACCCAGTACCCCAGTTAAGGCTACATGGAGTGGAAGTATTATTACACATGTTTTACCATAAGTTTACCAAAACTCCTTCCTGTGTTGTCTGTCTTGTTCACAATAGCTCAACATTACTGACTTGCATTTGGCTTCACATACATCAGAACTCCTATACAATTTCTGCAATATTACCTTGCTGTTCTAGCTCTCTCAGGTATTTGTGAAGTTGCCTTGAGCTCTTCTATATCCCATCCTCTCTTTTTGCAGAAATTATTTCTTTAGTGTCTCCAGTTTGTTTTTTATTCTTCTCCTGTCTCTCAAGTTGGTGGCGGTATCTCTCAGTTTGCTTGCACATCGCACGTTTGCAGACATGCTTTCTATTCCAACATGGTGGTTATCAACTGCAAATCCATCATCTACGGCAAATAGTCTATGGTACCTCACTCAATAAAACTTAATAGCCTGATGAGAAATCACTGGTAACAGCTGTCTATCTCTTAGCACACACGTTGCGCTCATCCTAGAGAAATGTTATTACTTATGTGAATGGCACTCTGCTAAGTCTGGGGTTTAAAAACAAAAGAAATGGAGAAATAATTTGTGACCTTTTTAGACTTTCTCTAAGGTTTTTAAAAATCAAAATTAGAAACTGTTTTCTTGGACTTTTCAGTATTTGCAATAAGTTCATCATGGCCTCAAGTCCACTCTGTATTCATCTTCTCCAAGTAGACAAGTTTTATTAAACTAGGTGTAACACATCTGCACCTAAATTTTTTTAGATGAAGGCAGTGAAAATACAAACTCATAATTTCTACAGCTTTTGAAGGGTTGCTTATTCTCTAACTTGCATGCAAATGTTAATGTTCAACGTCTGCTCGTGGTAAATATCACTTTAAAACAGCTGTCTGGGGATAAAAGAAACCCTCTGATCTGCCTTGAGACTTTGACCTGGCTTAGCAACAAGTGTAGTATTCAGTATATTACAAGCCTGGGTCTTGCAGAATTGTGCAGGGACATCGCAAGTCAGAATGCTTAGTTTTCTCAGGCAGAAAACCAGCTCTGAATGCAGACAGAGGCAACAAAAGGGGAACAGATCTTTTTCTATTCCCATGAATCCAGGGCCTGCAGTGTTCTGCCGTCTTTCCCAGATGGGGTCCTCAGTTGTATTTCCTACAGTTTTCCTTTCATTGCTACTGATACTGGCATTATTGAGGTACATTTGTTCAAGGAAGCCCTGAGTGGCAGTTTTGGCCTTGTAAATGTTGTTGTCTAAGCTCAAAAGATATCATTTAAGATGAGGATAGAAGCAACTGCATATCCCTGTTCTGATTCAGTCACGATGATGAATGTGAGTTCATTATTTTGACTTTCATTGTACTGACGCCTTTTGAGAGAGCTTTAGTGTATAAATGCATGGCGTAAACACACACAGCTGGTGTAACTGCACAGATGCAGACTCCTGCTACACTCATCTTTTCTGTCAATTCTTTGTAAGGACTGAACATACAAATTATAGTCTTAGCAATTTTCCGTCACATGGGGGTCAGTGATGCTGCATTCAGAGACACAGATTCACAGCACAGACCTGTTTCATTGGCTCCTTTCAGCAAGCTTGCTCTCATGCTGTGGCTGTCAGTAAACAGGGCGACATCTTCATATTTTGCAGGAACCCCAATTCCTCCTTCAGAGCATCTCCTCCACATCCACTTTCAAACTGTGCCTCTAGTGAATGTTCTCCAGGGAAGGTGCAGGCTCAGAGTGAGATGAGGGAACAGCAGGACATTTCATTTTCTTGCTTACATTTTTCTTCTGTGAGAAAGAAAGAGTTTTGTCAAAAAACCACGTTGAACTGCCAGCATTTTTCCCAGGTTAAGGTTATTTCTCTGTTCATCTGTCTTGTTTACATTCTGTTTCAGATTGATTGCAACCACCTCAGGTTTCAGGTTTGATTTGTTCTTTTCATTTAGGGAGTCTGGCACTTCCAAGAAATAGTATACTTCAGAAAAGAGGTACCATGATGAGGCCATGGATGGGTGAGTTAGAGAACAGCTAACACCTAAGGAAAGAGGATACAGAGTGTTTTGTTTTGTTTGGTTTTTTCCTTATCTTCAGAAAAAACAGAACTGGTGACCCAATATCACAGTCCAGAATGACATGAAGAATTCATACTGGAATTACAGAAACTGTAATTGGTGTAACAGTGCTGGAATGCCATTAGAGCTACATCTTCTCTATCCATGAGGGGTATGAAGAACTAAAAACCAAAATGTTGATACTGTCAGATAGGCTTCTCTTTTAGAGCTGTGCCTTTCTAATGATTCCATTTGTTACTCATGACAGTGTTTTCCAAAATATGCTTTTTCTTTTGTTAGTCAATACAGTCTTGCAGACTGGAAAAAAAAAAAAAAAAAAAAAAAAAGTATTTCCAGAAGTAACTAAGTAGGGGTTAGAATAAATATTTGCCTTGAAGGAGATATGTGCATAGTATGTGTGCTTAGCACACATAGATACTATGACACCCTGGAGAAATCCACATGAGTTCTAGGGAACAACATAATTCTTTTTCAGAGATAAACATTAGCTAAACCATTTCTAATACACTGACATCAAATTAAAATAGAGGAAAGGCTTCCTGTGGAAATATTTATCACTGGTCTCTCAAAACAAGAATACAGAGTCTTCTTTTGATGGTCAGTTATGTAATGTTCTTCCAAAATCTTTGAAGTGAAAGAGGTAATTTTCATTTTTAAGATTGGACACTCTCTAACGAGCACACAGGAAACACAGTACTACAAAAAATCAGTACATTTGCTAATGAAACTTTTCAGAAAGTACGCTTTGGAGGCTCACTGTGCCATGTTAGCCTGGGAGGAAATTAGAAAGAAATCTGCGACCACTCCAAATTGTGCCAACATTTCAAGATCAGTCCCATCAGGTAGTCCCCGGTGACTGCTTGGCTTTAACCATTGTGGCCTTGTTGTAATTTTGGCTGGCATCAGAAAATGTCTAGCCTGCTGTGGTCAACAGGCTAGGAGGAGATGGGTAATTGGTAATCTTAACCCATAATCATTCCCACTGCATTAACTTTTATCAGTATGTTGTGAAGGTCACTCATCAAGTATTTTTTCTGTAATTTGTCTCTAAATCACATGCACAGAATCACAGAATATTAAGGATTCAAAGGGACTTCAAAAGATCACCAGATTCTAAAACATCGGTGCAACATCATGGCACTAGAAATAGGTGCAAAAACTGACTACAACAGGGTCACCACAAGACACAAACCCATAGGAAGTTTATTCTAATGTACAAACACATCAGTGTAGTTATAGACACACACTCTTAAAAAGCTTATCTACCTATTCTAGTGTAACTTTTTCTCTAAGCACTTGTAGTGTGGTAGCCTGCACAGTGTGCTGTATCACTGGCTATTTCAGTGAACAGTCAGAACCTTTGGTATGGACAGAATGGCAGCATGCAATGTATGTAGCATGTAATCCCATCCTGTGTTACAATGCTGTAGAAAATGGGAGATGCTATATTTTCTGTTTAAGTTGTTCTCCACATTGTGTCTAACTTAGAAATTTGAAAATACAGATATGAAATGATGGTGGCCTGTTTCTACGTGTTAGAAGAGAGACCAGGTAATGAAGTTTGTCTTGAAAACTCTTCTAAGCTCCCCTCTAAAGTATTTTGAAGCATCTAATATGGCTGTATGTTCTTCAGTCCCTCAAGTGTCCAGTGGCCACAGCAGTATGGGTTCAAAGGTCCATGCCAAGAGAAAAGTCTAGTGCATACTTGCTGCTCTCCATATCCCCCCAGAAATGGCCCCTGTGTTCAAAGCTGAAATGGAAGGCCCCACAAATATGTGATACTTTCTCTCTACTAGTAGGAAAAGTGATTGCGCAAGCTACTTTTGTAAGAAAGGTTTGTGCATTACTACTGATGTGTAGTGCAGAATTACACAAGGGCAGCCAAAGATGTGCCCTTGCTCATAAGAAAAGAACCGAGTACTTAACAAATATTCAAAAAGATCTCTGTCTCGCATATTGTATTTCAGTTCCATTCCACTGAATTGGATAGTTGCAAGACTATTTGTATTGAAGACTTGATCGCTAGTGATAATGCTGTCAACAGCATGGTATTGCCACCTATAGACAGCAAAGAAAACAGTTTCACAGAGCTTTATAAATTATTTTGAGTAGCGTATCAGAAATCTCACAGAGGGAAGAGGTCTAAAAGGTCTGCCATTCCAGGCTGGAAGTCCCACTTTTGTCACTTACCAAAGAATATTTATTTATTGAAAAAGATAGTTTTTAAAAATCAGAACAGTATCCTTTCCACATGGCCCTCTATAGAACATCAGCCACTGGTCAACAGATTGTATGCCAGTTTTGAAAGATTTTAGCTGTTCACATGTTTCAAAAATAGCAGTAATAATCTGCATCCAAACCAGTATTTGAAAACTGTGGATAGAGAAATGCAGGGTGAAAGTTTGGACAGCTCTAATTTAACTTTATTAGAAATTCTCCAATTTTCATTTCTTTCAGACAGACAGAGTAGAAAAACTTGAAGATATTTAGGACTCTAGGTTTCAGAGGAGTGCTATTTCCATCCAGTCTTTCTGACCAGTCATAGTGTCAAGCATCTCTCTGCCTGTCTAGTTAACACTTCATTTCAGGGTTACTTGTATAAAAAGATACCTAACCTGGACCTGTCACTTAAGTGAGACATGGACAGCCCTTTCTGAAGCAGTGCCTCTGGCCGTATATGCAATTTGGAAAGGTAACATATTATCAAAAGCAACTCAAGAAAAGTAGACTCAAGAGGCTATGAACAAGGTACAAGGATGTGATTCTTTTCTGTGCTGTTCCTCAGAGGGCAGAAGTCACTATGTTCTATTTTACCCTGTTCAGAAAAAGTCATGTTTTCAGATGTGGCTACACGCATTAAGCACAATCACAAAAGCAATAGGAAAATATTTAATCTAGCAAGTATCCCAGATTTGAAGTGGTAAGAGGTTAGCATGGCTAATAAAATAGCTGACAATTAAGAACCTTCTTGGTTGACATAGATATCCATAGTTATCTTTCATCTCCCATATAGATGTTTGAGTTTAACTTTTCCATATAGTAAAATTCTTGTAAGTTAGCCTAAGTCCCAGTAAAAGATCTGTAAGGCATGGCAGGTTCTTAGGGACATTTTCAAAATAGGGAAAGATGCTCTGGTTTTGACAGCATGACATAATTCACACACTAATTTTATTTAGGTTTGAGAATCTCTAAAATAACCAACAGTGGGTAAAGTCTGTGAAATTAAGTTTGAAAGCAATATAATTAATGTTGTTTTCTCATGTTTCTGCTGATAGAAATTAATCAAATGAATCCCTTTAAAAGTTTCACAATTCTGTAATGTTCACCAGCCAGTCAGAAGTTACTTCTTTAATGTGTCTTTAATGCAGACTCCCTATAATCAGGGAGTACTCTGTCACACAGAGAAAGATGGCTTTGCCCCTCATGCATTTAATGTGTAGCACGCTCCTCAAGCCCTCTCATTTAAGTCTCTACATGAAAATACATTATCGTGAGGATAAGCCACTTACTTAGGCAAATTGCCTAAGCAGTTCAAGTACTGCCAGACAGAAAACTGTCTGGGTCTGCTCTTTTGCTTATTGAAGTTAGGGTCCTTCAATGAGAAGAGTAAAGAGGGAGAGATCAGACAGAACAAAAAGATTATCTAGGAACTTGTTTGATCTTTGCAGTCTTGTCTGAAAGACTTTATGAGATGCAGGTAATCTACAGAGCTTTAGAAACATGGAGCCAAACCTTTTAGCAGGTCTTGCGAAACTGAATTCTTGCTGACTACGTAAACTTGTTTAACTTTTCATTTTGTAGCACTTCACTTAGTACAGTGATGTGAATGTAAGGAAGAAAACCCACACATGCGTTTAATGATATCCACAATAAAAAGATAATGAGAGAGATGCCTGTATAATAGTTATATATAACATAATAAGCATTACTTAAGGCCATTGTAACTAAGACACAAAGTATTAAATACTACACAGGCTTTAGGAACCTCTTTACGTATAATGCATCTGCTTCTTTGGTAAACCTTTGTACACAGTGGGAACCCAGAGTTATAAAGCACAAGGAGGAAAGGGAAGGTCTGGCAAACCTAGCCCAGACATTCATGGACAGAGTGCTTGTTAAACAGCAGTAAACAAAACAAAAATCCTACTTGATTTTCTAGGATCTTTTGCATAAAATGATGCTCTCATGGGGAACTGAAGCTCTTCAACGGGATGGTTGTACTTCTGAGCAGTGGTCCCACCTGAGCATGTAGTACCTTGTTGTTACTTATTTTAAACTACGTAAAATACATAACCTAATTCTGTCAACTATGAAGAAAAGACTGCCTCATGTGGCTGTTTATGCACCTGTAGCACCAGAATCTACTGACTACTTCAATTGTATGTGGCTTCAAATTTCCTGCAGCAGGAAATGCCTGGGACATCACTAGATGGCTGGACTCTGCCCACAATGTTTAACAACATAGGTTAAACATGATGCAGCTGATGCTTTCCCATTGGCCTTCATACAGCAGAACTGCCCAGAATCCCTGCTTGGAAACTGCTGCAACGATACACAAGACTGCTTGCAATGAGACCTTACAATCTATCACATTACTTGCACTCAGCCCATAGACAAAGGTGGGCTGGGGACTTTCAGAAGAATGAAAAGTTTGCTATGAATCTGCATTGAGTTACATGCATCCAGTTAAGCTGTGCACTCCTAGCAGATTGCAATGGAAAATAAATCCATATTTGTCAACTTTCACCTCAGGATACAAATGTCAAGGTCAATGGCTTTTTAACTGGCTTATTAACAGCCAACCGTAGATTTCACCATAACCTGTGTTTCACAGGCGTATGTCTCCCACAAGGGCTGTTCCTTAACTGCTAAATGCATAGTGTCTATACCAAGCCATTGCTGTATCTGTCTCCAAAATAAAAATAAGATCACCACTTGCAAGCATGGATTTTCCATTGTAGTTTCTCATACAATGAACAAAACACAGGCTCAAGTGAGATGACTTCAATTAGAAATTGAGGGGGAAAAAAATCCAAAGTAGGAGGAAGAAACAAATTTGAGGAGCCTAGCCAACCAAATGAGCTTAAAAATGAGGAAGCTCCAGAGTTCCCTAATTATCATGAGATTTGTTTAAAATCTGTGAGATTTTGAAAACAAACTTTGGCTTTTTCTGTACACATTGGCTGGGTCTCGAAACAGTTTGCAAAGTGGAGACCCTGCTATTAACATAATTTTTCAGACCTCTGAACACTAAGCTGTATTTTTTTTCTGTGATTCACAGTAAACGCAGAAACACTGGCAGAACTAAAAATTGTGAGCAAAATTTTTGAGCTCGAGTCTCTCTGTATGAGTGACTCCATTCTCAGTCACCATCCTAACCCTCAGAGGGAGAGATGACCAGATTTGGAAATCTACATGTGCAGGATCATGGTTGCTGGTACGTAGCCACCATTTAAAATCACATTTCTCCCCAGCTCTGAGAAAACTGGAAGGGTTGCTACAGCTGCCCAGATTAGTAACAGATATTTGGCCTTTATATTGCATTCTTAGCTATTGAAAAGGGAACAAATGTTACTGCTCCTTACATGGCTGATCATGTATCAGATTGTTTATGTCTCTCTAACACAAGGACAAACTATGCATGAAATGATGAGTATTTCAGAAAGTGCACAACTGATAGAAATTGCAGTAATGTATTACAGACAAATATAATCTGATAACCAGCATATTTGGAGGCTCTCTCACTTGGCAAGGGTGTTTCAAAAGCACCTCTATTGATAATCTCACTCTGGCAGCAGAGAGATTTCTAGTCAATACATTGTTTTGTTTTTTATTTTATGATCATTCTCAGTCTCTACAGTGTGGAGTGGGCAGAGCCTCCATGGCAAAACTGTATCCATTATTTGTAAAGTTAGTTTTGATTCCACGTAGAGGAAAGCACAAAAGCAAAACTGTATCCATTATTTGTAAAGTTAGTTTTGATTCCACGTAGAGGAAAGCACAAAAGCAAAACTGTATCCATTATTTGTAAAGTTAGTTTTGATTCCACGTAGAGGAAAGCACAAAAGCAAGTCAGATTTACATGGCTCCTTTCAGGAGCAAAACTAACTTAATTTACACTTGTGATGTCTCCATTTAATGCATTGATCCAAACCAACTGTGAGGATCTCTGGCAGAGGTTCAGAGAGGAGGTGGACCCTGAAGCCATGTCTGGCAAAGCTCCGGTGGGTATGAGCACACACGGTGGACACAGCAAATTCAATGGGCAGGCTTCAGTGGCAACTGAGAGTGTCAAAAGAGCAGGGAAGAAAACAAGACACAAGTGAAAGAGAAAGAAGGAAAGGACACAAGTGAAAGAGAAAGAAGGAAAGTCATGGACACAAAGAGAACTCTTTATTTCTCTGCAGATACATTTAAAAACCTGAAAAGCCTCACCCTGAACCCTTCACCTATTTATGACATCTATTTAAACAAGCTTAACCAAAGGTCAAGAGCACGTCAGATTGATGTCGGTCTTTAGTTTCCAGTCTAGTATCGCATTTCCCTCAAAGATCGCTCACCTAAAGCCTACCCAGCAGCAGAGCTTAAAGGCTAGGAGAAACAGAAAGAAAATGTTTTATGTGGTATAACTCGCTGTGGTATCACGATTCTACAGAGAACTCCACATCATTTTTAAGTCAGTAGAAGCAGCAGCTCCTTTACAAACAACACCCTGTTGCATTTATTCTGCAAGTTGTCTCTTTTTCACTATTCTGCTCTGATGTCTGACTGACCATTAATGAAATAGAATTGAACACTGACATTAGTCCTGGACTCTACCAACTGCCCTTCCTCTTGCCGTCCCAGGACAGGACTCATGATTACCTGTGTGAAGCCTCTATTGACAAGTTTATCTCAAGGGTTTGCCACTCAAAAAGTTGTAAAATAACATTTTGAATCGTTTCCACTACATTTTTTCAAAGATAAGAAAACAGTTGTTTTCTGAATACCCAGGTCAACAAAAGCCATTCCAGCTACTCTCTGCTTTGAATAAATAGAAGTTATTTTCTAATAGTACAAATAGTTTCAGAAGAATGACAAAGTAACTCAAAATATAATTGTGAACAGTGTATTTACAAGCAGCTTTCATGAGTCCTGGGACTTGCTTCTGGAAAGATTACAACTCAGTGTTATTCTTCAGCAGCTGAAGGCTTTCTCACTCCAGCAATGTACTTAAGACTACTTTTAAGCACCTATGTTAGTCAATCTGACTTCAGTGGGATTACTGTGTTTAGGGTAAGACACATATTGAACTGCTGCATTCAACCAGGGCCCTGAATAGAGGTCATTTCACTGTGCATTTGCTAAAGGTATCTCAACACAATCTAAACAGCTTCTTACTCAGAGACTCGTTTTAGGAAATGCTTTTTGTCATGGGCAAAAATATTGTCACAAAAATATTGCACTTATTTACAAAAATGGTCTCTAAACACTGTGAAACACCACAAGTCTTCTTTCAGATGCTTTGCTATCACACCGTGACACTTACTTTCAGCTAGAATTCTTTGAATCTAAAACCTAAGGACGTATTTAGCCACCTGCATAAGATCTTCAGCTTTACTGAAAAGCAGAAAACATAGATGCACACAAGTCTGAAAAAAATGTTGTAATTTAAGTCTTCAGATACAGATTTTATTTAGTATTTGATTTAGACATCTTTAGTCTGAAATCTCAATTAGCTGAATTTCAGTTGTCTAAGATACCTCTGAAAAGGGTGTTTTCACCAAATGTCAATAAATTCTGAAAACTGTCTCGATTAGCATAATTTCTCAAATATCAGTTTAGTGGAACATTTTAAACATGCTATTAAAGAAATGAATGTACCATGTTGCACAGTGTTTTATTAGCCTTGTAAGTCAATAAAATTTAGGTGTATGAGTAATCATATAATTATAGTAATTAGAACTATTTACATTTTTCATGTTGTTGCTGTAATATACAACTGATCTCTTTTTATGTCATCTTAGACACGTCTGCATAAAAATCCTTCTTTTAACCCTAGTACATCTTTGTGTTTCTATTCTGAGGCACGACAGGAGAAAACCAGGTCTTCAGATTTTTTAAAAGTCTTGTTATAATTCCATAGCTTTCACAACCTTCCTTTCTGTTACAGAGCTTCACCTGAGGCCTTTACACAAAGTGCAGTATTTTGCTCTGTTACAGCAATTTAACCAGAAGTTCTACCACAATCATACACTGAAAAAATTACTGTAAGAGTTTGGTCACACTGAAAATGCACTATGCTTTATTTTGTGTTTATTCATACTCTATGAAATGCTCTATGTTGGGGTGGTTTTTTTATTCATTTTAAGTCAATCTGCTATTTGTTTACAGTTTGTAACAGAGTTATGCAATATTGAAAACAGATGGCTTTTTTTAAAATTTCAGAATAGGAACCTATGCCTGGAAGATACCAGGTCTGCAAATACAATTCACACTGCAGACATGGGATACTGAGCTGTTTTCTGTAGCTACAGTTAGATTCATCTCTATAAAATCCAAATGACAAGGTTATGAAATACATCCCTGTAAAAAAATGATTAAAAATGATTAAAAGCTACAAAACCTATGGGATGTTCTAAGTATATTACAAGAGATACCAAAGTTTTTATTATTAGGCACCGAAATAACAGTGACTCTGAGTTCAGTTGGAATGTCTATCTGGAAGTCTGTGCATATGTAAAACTAAACTACTAAAATTCTTGTGTGTGCATATGTATTTCAAATCAAAGGCAGTTCACTTAATTTCAGCACAAGTCTTCTCCTGATGAAAAAAACTTTTACCATTACTAGGTCTGCCTCAAGTCACGTCTGAAATTTAAAAACAAACCAAGAATCATAGGATAGTAGGGATGAAGATGTTGTACAAGGTTGGCCTCAGAACCCATCCCTGTGGAATCTCACTTGTGACAAGGCCTCCAACTCGAGTCAGCTCCATTGATCACCACCCT
>WBNH01001612.1:229308-251436 GCA_013401255.1 Urocolius indicus | reverse complement strand
ATCCCATCCCATCCCATCCCGCGCTTTGCCCGTTGCCGTGTCCTCCCCCAGCCCCTGCGCCGTGTCCCCGCACACCCCCGCCGTGGGTGCGTTCTTCCCCCGCAGCGTGAGCAGTTCCTGCTGTCTGCTGCCTTCTCCTGCATCGCCCCCTCAGCCAGGCAGACACCCGCACAGGGAGTTACCGTCCCCTGTTGCACCGGGTACAGCTCAAAGCAAGGGCTGGGAGCAATCCCTGGACGTCCCTGTGGACACTGTGCAGAGGCAGCCAGGAGGAGCAAGTTTCTCATATGTGTGAGGTGTTTTATTGAACAAATGAAATGCCCCAATGATGTGTGGCTCCCGGCTATCACCCTGCAGCTCTCAGGTTTTGTCTCTGTGAACATGTGCCCTGGGCTCCCCCCCCCCCCCCCCCCCCCCCCCCCCCCGCACCCTTCCCATCAGCTTTCCCCTTGCAGCACTTCTCCTGCCCTGCACTTGCACCAGCAAGGCTCCCTCAGCCCACCGCTGCCTTACAGCCCAGCCCATTCATCACAGCGGTTTGAAGAGCATCCATTTCATTCACAGTTTAAGTCAGCAGGCAGGAAGCCTGGGCTCCAGCACCGATTTTTCATCTCTGTTGCTTCTGTGCATCTTTCCCTTTACTGAGGGAGAGCTCGCTGGGCTGCGTGGCGTAAGCACCCGGCCTCCGAGGCTCCCGGGCGGCCACGGCCTTTCCTCTGAATCCAATAACTCCCCGCTGATAACCACGAGGACACGCTGTGCTTATCCCTTGTATTTCAGCAGTAACCCACATGCGTCTGGGAGAGGCTGGGGTTTGTGGATTTGTTGTGTTACAGCGAATGCCAACTGTTCCCAGTGATAACTTCTCTCTCTCCTTGGCATGTGTGTCAGTCTGCGTGGAGATAAAAAGAGGAATTTCATCAGAAACATGTAAACCCCCCATCTTCATTATTTATCAGTTAACTTCAGCAGCCTTGAGTGTGAGCGTAACCATAACAGGAGGCAGAGGCTGCAAAACCTGTGGCTGACACACTGAGCAGGAGGCTGTGTGTTTGTGGTGAGCGAGTTACAGATTGCTGCTGTGCAGCAGGAGCCACGTTCTTCAACAGTGCGATAGTGCAGATAGATGGGCGCCTGCCCCGTGGGTACGGTTTGGGCTGCTTCAGTAAGAGTTGTGTCTCTGCATCTGTGGATCCTAAACACTGTTGAAAATGCAGCACCATGTCCTTGAGGAATTTCACCCTGTCTGGGTTGGATTCAGAAACAGGGAGGAGAAACCTGCTTTCCTCTGTTTGCGCCGTGCCATTGTGTTTCTCACATCTAGGTGAGGGATTTGGTATCGGTCAGAAGGCAAAAGCAGCCCAGGCAGAGTCTTCTCTGGGGATCTGGAGAAACTTGGGGATGGATGAGTACAAGTTTTAGCTCCTCTGGGAGAAAGGCAATTGTCAGCAGCTGGGCTGTGGCTCTGCGTGCTGCCTTCCCCTGCAGCTGCCCCCGGGCCAGGCAGAAGCAGCTGGGCACAGGGTCTGTGTGCAGGGCAGACGGGCTCCTTCCCCTTCCCTGGAGCAGGATTCTCACAGCCAGTGCTCTTTGGACATGGGGGTGTTGACAGCTCTGCCTGTGCCACCAAGAGTGGCTGTGGCATGTGCTGTTGTGACACACTTTAAACCCAGGCTGGCCTCCAAACACAGAGGCTCCTTGCCCATGCTGCTGCTGTTAAACCTGAGCAAGTGTAACTGTCTCAGCAATCCAGTGTATCTTTTGTGGGTTTTTTCACCCCTTATTGAAGTCATTTTAGTAGACTGAGGGTAAAAAACATCTTCAGCCTGAAGCAGGATGAATGGAACCTGTTTTAAGGTGCGTAGTGCACTCTTTCGCTGTGCCTGGGATGCTGGTCTGTGGGGGAAATGTCTGAGCAGTCTGGTACCCGGGGTGCCTGGGGGCTGAGCAAAGGGCTGCCAGCGTTGCCACGGTGCTGCTGGTGTGAGGCCCACAAGGAGCCTCACCTGCTCCTTGCAGCAGCAGATTTGAAGGGAGCAGTCTCACACGGAGCAGCTCTTTCTCCCGCCACGAAGGCAGGGCACCGCTTGCCTGTCCTTGCTGTGGCCCCGGCCTCCTCCTGACCTCTCTCCCTAACCAGCTCTCCTCGCCCTCGTTTCAGGGCTGCCTGAGGATGTGTCACCCCTCGACCCGGCCATCGTCTCAGGGGTGCCGGGATCCTGCCTCAGCGTCCCTGTGCCGCCCTGCCGGGCTCTGGACCTGACGCCTCTGTGCCCTCCTCCGGCGGGATGGCCCAGGCGGGGGGGCCCGTCCGCTTCCACCCCGAGGAGGGCTGCGTGGCCTCGCCGCCGCCGTTCGCCCGCGGGCCGGACCGGCGGCCGTGGCTGGCGGGGGGCAGCCCCGAGGCTGCGAGGCACAGCCCCCCGCGCTGCCTCACCCCCAACCTCAACGCCGGCCGCCTTCAGCTCCTGCGCAAGGGCCTGGCCCCCGACGCCCGCTGCTGCCCGCTCGGGCTCTACAGCAGCACGGGCTCCTTGGCCCGCAAGCCGGCGGCTGCCTTCGGCGGCGGGAGCTGCCCGGGGCACCTGACGGCCCCCTGCACCCCGCGGCGGGGCCGGCCCAGCCCCGCGTCCTGCTCCCGGGGCAGCCGCAGCCCCCCGGCCCCGGAGGGACACAGCTCCGTCGTCACCTTCCGCTTCATCGAGAAGGGCAGCGTGCGGGCCCCGGGCGGGCTGCCGGCCCCCACGCCCTGCCGGGACAACGGGCCCCGCAGCCTCAGCCGCAGCCTGGAGCTGGGCAGGGACGTGGGGCCTGCCCAGCACCAACCCCTGGCACAGCCCCTGCCCCAGGAGCGGCTCCTGCGCACGCTGAAGCCGGAGGCCTCCGCGTCCGACCCGCTGCTGGCCGGGGGCAGGACGTCGGGGGGGACCTGTCCCTGCAGGAATGAGCTCTGCATCCTCAACACCGACTGCCTCTGCCAGTCCCTCGCCAACGGGCTGCCCAAGGACCTCCCTGCGTTCGCCAGGAGCCCCCTGAAGCCAGAGCCCCGAGCACAGGTAGGTGCCAGGGTGCCTGCCCCGGGGCGCGGGCACTGCCCTGGGCTCTGTCGCCCTCTCACTGCTCTCCCGTCATAGGCCAGCGCCTGGCCCTACCCCCGGCAGTGCTCAGCCCATGCCCAGCGCATTGCCAGAGCCAAGTGGGAGTTCTTCTACGGCTCCGTGGATGCCCCAAAGACAGGTAAGAAGTTGGGGGATGCCCTCGGCAGGTCTGACCTCTCCTTTGCACATCTGAGCTCCTGCCGGGACTCATCCTGGGGCTGCCCACCCTTCAGGACTCGCTGCCCACTGACAGCCAAGATTCCCCCCAGCCTGGCCAGTCTGTGTCCTCCTGGGGCCAGATCCTGCACTCACCAACCTCCCTGCAGAGTCCCCATGGCTCATGCCAAGAGGATGATGGAGAGCCCTGATCCCCAGCAGCCCCTGGCTGCTTCTGCAGAAGGGCTGTGGGGTTCAGGTGGGGGCTCAGAGCTGTCTGCGGGGCCACTGGCACTGGCAGCACCCTGGCTCTACGTCTCCCATTCATTTTCCTTCCGTGTCCCTGTCTCCATTCCCCAGTGCCTGTCACATGTGTGACCTCGTTCATGAGGTGTGTGCAGTGGCCCAGCAGCAGCTCCTGGGTGCTCCCCAGCACAGCTGCACGTGGCTCTGAGTGCTCGGGGCTCCCTTGCAGGCTCTTCTGCCCCGGACTGTGCTCCCCTGGCCGAGACCCCGCCGCAGCCCCTGCACCCACAGCCCGCTGAGCCGCCAGGGCCAGGGCCCGAGCACGGCCTCAGCCATGTGGAGGTGGAGATAGAGATGTCTCCTCCGGGCAGCCACAAGCACGGCTCCTGCGAGACTGGGATTATAAGGGGGACGGTTAAGTACTCTGAGACAGACCTGGACACCGTGCCGCTGAGGTGCTACCGTGAGACCAACATCGATGACATCCTGGCCGAGAAGGAGGAGGTGGATTCAGCAATCGAGAGCCAGAAGGACAGCGAGAGCAACCCGAGCTTTGCGGGCACCCCGGGCAGGAGGGACAGCATGCTGGAGGAGGAGCCAGCCCCTGCTCCCAAGGACGCGCTGCGGGGCAGGGACGCGGCCGAGGACCATGAGGTGTTTGAAGCAATGAGGAAGGAGAACAGGGAAAGGTGAGGCTCTGTGTGTGAGGGCAAAAAGCTCCTCTCGCTCTCCTTATTGTCTCCTGCATGGCAAAGCAGGCTCTGCCCAAAGAGATCCTGAGCCACAAAGCCCAGTAGCTCTGTCAGCACTGGGGGTCACACGGGGTCCTGGATGGCCCCAGTGGGACTGGGATTTGAACTGGGGCTGGGACCGATCCTGTGAGAGGGCTTTCACTAGAAAGAGCAAGGCCACAGAAGCAATCCATCCCCCCTCCAGCCCTGGGCACTGCACCGGGCCACGCTGCCCTGGGTGAGCCCCAAGCTCGGGTCCCTGGCTGAGCTGAGGCTCCCAGAGCAAGTCCTGACAGGTTCAGTCCATCCTGCCCTAGTGCTGCCAGGCACTGGGGTGAGGGCACCTGCACCCAGTCCGTGCCTCAGAGCTGCTGTGTGCCCCGCTGCCTTCCGCTCTGCAGCAGCTCTGCTTCGGTGGTGGGAGTGGCCTCTTAGGCTTGGCCCCAGTAGGTATTTACCAGGTTTGGGAAGGAGAAGGGGATGCACTGGGCTGGAAAAAGCCTTTTCTTGTCTTTTTTCATGTGTGTGGCAAAACACTGTGTGCTGGGAGGCTGAGCTATGGGTAACACCAAGGTTAGTGTTCAATTGCCCACCCGTGGGCAGCTAATGCCATCTGAGCTGCTGTCTGCCCTGTGCTGGGCACTGGAAGGCAGGGCCCTTGGGACATGGTGTTTCGGCCTGGTGGCACGAGGCTCTGACCATGGAGTGTCCTCCAGAGGGATGGTTTGACTTGTGGGGAGTGAGGGGCATCAGGAGGTGAAGGAGCTCCAGAGCACTGAGTGGGCAGGCGCCTGGAGGGAAGGGCCTGGCAGGCAGCGGGGGCCAAGGGGCATCTCCTGACACGTGTATGGGCAAGGAAGGAGGCTCGGGTGAGATGAGGGGCTCAGCACCAGCAGCAAGGGCTCTGCCAGGGCTCTGCAGGAGCCTCAGCCTGGGAATGGCTGCATGGGCTTTTCTTTGTATCTATATTGTTTTCCACATGAATAGTGATGGAAGTTCTGAGTAAGGTGTGAAGTCAGATTCCTGTGAGGATTCTCTGGCACAGTGGTAGTTTGTGTCCATGTATGTACCAGGCTGTCCTGCCAGCTGTAAGCTTCCAGCCCCCTGAGACACTGCACTGTAGCTGAAGTGCAGGCCTGGGGTGCATCGTTGCCCTTGCAGATAGCGCTCCCATGTAACTGCCAATGTGCACACAGGGCCACCCTGTTTGCTTTACGTGGCTTCTTGGTAGGCCAGGGTTTTTTTTGCAGCCCCTGAGTGTTCCCCAGTTAGTGATAGACCCTGTGGGCAGTGTCTTGAAAGTCGTGAGCCTCACACTGCGAGTTTGTTTAGCTGCTGCAGCAGAGCCCTGGGTTTTTGCTTACGCGCTGTTTCTGAGCTCTGCAGCTGCAGCCCTCCCTGATCACCCATCACCACCATCGATGTTTTCCACCTCAAACCTTCTGCTTTGCGTGCTGACAGGAGGGATGATGCCGATGTGATTAAGAAGCACCCCCCCAGCCTCCCCAGAGCAGGCCCTGTGCTGCTGCTGAGGGAGCTGCTGCACCCCAGACCTGCCCTGGTAGCTGGCAGGGACCACCTCTACAAAGTTAACGAAGCGCCTCTGGATGTCGATTTGCAGCATTTAGACATGGGAATCCCTTTGAAAATCTAGACTTAAGCATTTAGCACCCTCATGAGGGGGATTTTGGCTTGGTGCTTTCTTGTCGTCCTTCATCTTCTGGCCAAAGGGCATCTTTGGTGATTTACTGTCCTGAATAAGGTGTGCTAACAGCTAAAAACCCCCCAACATCAACTCAAACGAGACATGGAAAGCAATGGAAGAAACAGTGTCTTCTTCCAGCACGTCCTCTCCCTGATTACATTTAGAGGCAGATCTACTGCCTGTAATGACTAGCCTGAGCCGTTCCTGTCTTTCCTCGCTCAGCTCCCTCCTGCCCGAGCCTCGGCAGTGCTGGCGGTGGGGCCGGCTCGTCCCGCAGCAGCGCACACGTGCCTGGGCTGATGAGGGAGAAGAGGCTTTGCTGGGGCTGCCCCGCTCCCCTGAGAGCCTGGAGGGCTGGCGGGAGGCAGAGGCCTCTGTTCCCTGCAAGCGGAGCAGCCTGGCCAGGGAAGGCTGCTTAGGGAGCCTCTTCACAGCCTTTGTGCTCGCTGCTTGGAGCGGTAAGAGCTGTAGCTGCAGGGCAAGTCGTGTTGGGGATTAAGGAAAGGGTTACATCCCCGATTCCATCAAACGCTGAACGTGCCTCAGGAGCCAGCAGCCTCTGGGGTGCTGTGCTGAGGCTGAGCCCCTGCCTCAGAGCCCGACGTGGCCTCAGAGCCGCAGGCTGGGGCGATGGTCCTGTGGGCTCAGGCTGCAGAAGGGACGCTGGCAGGGACCTGGCAATGAGCTGTGGGAGGAACCTGCTACCCGTGGGGGAGGGCTGGGGCAGTTTGACCCCGGCGTGAGCACGGACGGGGCAGAGGCACATGGGCAGCCGAGGGGACCGCAAGTGGCCGCGGTCAGTGCTCATGGCTGGGCACGGGATGGACTGAGCACTGAGCCCCCAAGAGCAGGTGGGTGCCAGGCTAGGGGAGCTGTGCAAAGAAGCCTGAGGCAGTGTGAGGAGCTGCTGGGGCTGGTCTGTACAAGAGCTTTGTTCAGAGAGGAATAAAGTGATGGGCTGGGTGGTGTTGTACAGCCTCACCTTCTTTGAGCTGAGCCGGGATTCCCACACGGATCCTGTGCAGGCGGGAGCAGTAGGGCACGGCTGGGGCAGGCAGGGGTCTGGAGGGTCACAGCAGCACCTGACAGAGAGAGAAAACCGCCGAGAGCCCCAGGAGAGAGGTTTTTCCCGTGTTTGTCTGCCCGCCGGGAGCAGCGGGGCCGAGCAGCAGCGGCCGGGGGCAGCGGGCTGAGCCTGTCCCGGGCCCTTTCCCCGTGAGGCACCCGCCACCCTCTCGCAGGGAGCGCTCTGCTTCTGCCGCCCCAGCTCAGCACTGCACACCTCTGTGCTTTCTCACTGCCTGTCGCCCTTGCGCAGATGCTGGGCTACAGCCTCTGCACCTCCTCCCCTCGCCTGCAGCTCCCAGCTGCGTCTGCCAGCCTTGGTGACAGCGCGGTGATGCTGGGGGTGCGGGCAGGAGCAGGGTGTGCAGGCAGCCCTGTGCCCCTGCTGCTCCAGCCAGTCCCTTCGGGAGCTGCACGGATTCGCACCCAGTGCGTGGGGTGGAGACGGTGCTCCCAGAGCTCGGCTGGTGTCCACAAAACCTGCTGTGGTTTATCTTCTGTGGCTTGCTGGCAATATACTTGATGAGAAGGATGAGCCCAGCTTGCTGTGCTGGGAACGCTGTCCCTTCCACACGCCGGTGTGTCCTCCCGGCACAGCCTGTCGTCCTCCTCACGGATTCGAGGCACGAGCTTAAGTCGGTGGCGTTGGCTCGGCTCGGTAGCACGTAGCTGGGTGGTACGTGCACCCAGAGGACAGAGGATGCACGTTTGCATCTGCAGATATCAGAGAGGTTCCTTCTGCCTCGTCCTCGCCAGAAAGGCACCGCAGGGGCGGCTGCTGCCAGGGCTCCTGTGGGAACGGTGCGAGTGCCGAGCGGTGCTGCCAGCATCAGGCGGCCCTTCGGAGCCGGCCAGCGCGCCAGGGAGCCCAGCTGCCAGCTCAGGGCCTGCTGAAAGCACACTGGGGAGCCCAGCTGCCAGCTCAGGGCCTGCTGAAAGCACACTGGGGAGCCCAGCTGCCAGTTCGGGGCCTGCTGAAGGCATCAGGCTGAGATTTCTGAGCGGTATGGAAAGGCTAATGAAGGAAAATCGTTCGGTGATTGCGGCAGCAATGAATCTTCTGAGCCTTCTGTACAAAGCTGTTTGTTCATAACAAATGTTATGACAAGCTGGAGCAGTTTCTCTCCTTTAATCAGAGGAGACAGTGGCATAACGAGTGCTTTTCTGCTGCTTTAATAAAATGATAGTGGCTTGTGAGTAAAGTAGGCTTTTAGGGCTGCGCTTATGCTCATACCGAGGCATTGATGCTCCCTGGGTTGGAAAGGTCCCTTTTGTCACATGCTCAGATGGATGGGCAGGTTGCTTCATTCACAGGACAAAGCACTCAGGGCCTCAGGGTTTAGGAGCTCTTTTATTGGGCTGCACCTGCACTGGATCCAGGCTGGGCCTTCCTGTGGGGCTGATCCGAGCAGATGATGAGCCAGAACCAACCTCTTGGGTCCCTGGGCCCAGAGCTACATGTCAGGTTCCCTCCGTAATGTCTGGGGAAACCTGGGACTCAGCATCGCCCTGTGCTGGGTCCCAGACATCTCCTGGGACCAGCCAGCAGAGCTTGCAGGTGGCTGTTGGCTGTGCTCTGAGCATGGCACTCAGCGACCACGGTGCTGTGCTGATGGAAGAAATTGCTGAGCAGCTTCAGGAGGAGCCTTCTGGGTGCTGGGAGCTCCTGGACAATTCAGCCACTTCCAGATATGGCTGGAAATGGAGCTGAACCACATCCTGCTTCTGGTGCTTGAGCCCTTTATTGGATCTAAGCTCAAGTGGAGTGACTGGGAGCAGTAGCCACCTCATAAGCTCCTTATGAGGATGAGCCACTAAAGGAACAAAAGTCTGTGGTGCATTAAGGGAGAAGCATATGTCTGGAGGGAGGCCCAGCCTAGTCCCCCTTCCCGTGATGCCTTGGGCAGGCAAGGCATTCCTTGGAGGTCCACAGATGTTTGGAAGAGGTTTCTGCCACCCCCAGTTTCCTTCTGGAGCAGCGTGTGGGCTTTTGTTTCGGGTCTTTGATCCCTTGCTCCGCAGTGACCAGTTCTTCTCACTCTCTTTCGCTCTAGGGTCATGGACCGAGACACACAGGGTATGCTCAAATCTCCAGTGCCCTTCCTTCTGGGGCACAGCCTCTCCAAGGATGGCATGGACTCTTTCAGCAAGCATTTTGAGAGCATCATGGAGTCCCATCGAGCCAAAGGCACGTCTTACACCAGCCTGGACTCCATTGACATCCTCTCCTCCCCAGCCCACACCCACGGGACCTTCTTCACTTTTGACCTCCCAACCCTCACCCCAGACATCCAGGGACAGATCCGAGACAGCGCCAAGCTGATTGAGGAGAACTTTGCTCCTCTGGCTCACCTGGAGCCGGACTCTGGGACCAGCTCAGCCACAGATGCTCCCTGGACGGAGCGTGAGGAGGAGCGGGGAAGGCGGAGGAAGGGCGTTCGGCTCAGCCCTTGCCGCTCGGAGGACAGCTTTGGGACTCCCCTGGCCCTCAACACCAGGTGAGTGGCCAAAGTTGCTCGCTGCCCAGCTGAGCCACCGAGGCTGGCTGTGGGGTCCTGGTGCGCCGTGTGGGGCAGCCGGAGCGTGGCCGGTGCTGCGGGGGCAGAGGGGAAGGGCCGGGGCCGGGCGTGCTGGGTCAAGCCAGTGACCACCGCGGGGGTCTGACAGCGTGGCAGCACATGCTTTTTCATCTTTGCCAGCTTTGTTGGTGCTGGAGGGCTCTGTGGTTTCCTCCAGCCTAGCAAGCAGAGTCACAGGACTTCAGTCTCGTGGTGTTTGTGGCTGCAGGACAGCCCAGTCCGTGGTGGCTGTGGGGAGAAGGCAGTCACCACAGGTGGAGTGCCAGGAGAAATTCACCAGCCTTTCCCTCACAGAGGCCAAAGCTTCTGAGGCTGCCGTGTCCCTCGCCATCCCTGAGGGCAAAAGTTCAATGGTCTGGTGTGTGGCCTCCTGGCCTCCTGAACCCCCTCAGGCTTGTGTGCACTGGGAGACGGGGGCACAGACAGTTCCAGCCGACCAGAGGCTGCCTGTGCTGTGCTCTTGCCTGTCTGCACCCTGGGTTCAGGACGGCTGCCCCGTGCCTGAACAGATCTGTAGAGGAGTGTGGTGGGGAGCTCAGCCCCATCAATTCCAGCCTATCCCCATGTGAGACCATGTCTAGGCTCAGGCACTACCTTCCTGCACTCTCCCTGCCTCCTGCAAGGCCTTAGGCTGAGGCATTTGTGATGTGACAGGTTGGCAGGCCACACCTTTCCGTTTCCCAGGGTGCACTCATCTGGAGTGTGGTCAGGTCAGGTCTGCTCCAGTGGTTCAGCTGCGGAAACGGTGGCTCCTGGAGAGCTTGGAGTCTCAGCCATGCCAGCACTGACCATCCAGTCTGCTTTGCCTCCCTGCAAGGTCTCTCTGCCCAATGACCTGTGCAGTGCCAGGGCTACCACTGTCTAATTTTTGGTCTTTTCCACACCAACCTAAGTCACTGCTGCTCTCAACCTGCAGGCTCAGCTTGGGGTGAGGATCTTGGGCTCTGGGTCCTTTCTGGCCTCTGCAAGTCAAGGGAAGGAGCGTGGGGTATCACATCTGCTCTGTGGTCCCTGGACCACTCCAAGGGCGTTTTGAGGCAGAGGTGCCAGGTCAGGCCTCACCTTTCCTTGGGACACTGCAGCCGGGGCCGTGGTGGCATAGAGGCCGGGCAAGAGGCTCATGCAGGCAAACTGGAGACATCCAAGAGGCACGAGGCAGCGAGGCGTGGCGGTATCCAGCCATGACCTCTCTGCAGGATGGACTGGCTTCCTGCTCGCTCCTCTGCCAGGGCAAGGGACTGGAACAGAGCACCCTGGAGAAGCTGGGAGGACGGTGTGTGATTTACTGGCCACAGGGCTCCATCGTGCCGCAGCAGCGCTGCCGTGGGGGCACGGGGAGGTGTGAGGGTGCAGGGACACAGCTGGCAGCACAGGTGGCACCGAGGTGCTTTAACAGAGGCTTTTCCTCACTGGTTTGCAGTCAGCAGGGCACAGAGCGTGCTGGCAGTGCAGAGGGTGCTGTGGCACTGTCTTCCTCTCCTGGCCCCGGCGGCGGCTGCCAGCATGTGCTGGAGCACAGGGCCCTGCCAGTGAGCTCCGCTCTGCTTCTTTATAAGGTCCCTTTTGTTACTGCAGCAGGCGTTGAGGCAGTGCCCCTTCCCTCCCCGAGGCCAGCACAGGTCTGTCAGCTGGCCTGAGCTCTCAGCTGGCACTGGGCTAACTGGTGAGACGATACTTGCAGGGCTGCGCCAGGTTTGGGGCCCCGTGGGGTGTATTTGGTGTGTGATGCAGGAGGTGAGGTGTGAGAGCTGGGCAGAGGGAGGAGGGCAACAAGGGAAGGGCGGAGATGAGGTGGGGAGGGACGGTGTGGGGTGGGCACACAGGAAGGGGAGAAGGCTGAGGCCCAGGATTAAGAGATCTCCCCACAAGCATTGGCATGGCAAGAAATGGGGCACAGGCCTGGGGGGGGTGATTTTCCTCCCCAAGTGTTTCAGTGTTGAGTCATGAAGGGCAGCAGGAGCCAGGACACGGGACACATCAGCCCTCCACAGCACGGAGGCTGGGAGCTGCAGAGTCCTGGGCTGGCAGGACTGCGTGCGGAGGCACAACCCTGCAGGATGCAGCCCCTCCTGTCCAGCCCCCAGATCTGACCCAGGGCTTTGCCCAAGGGTCTGAGAGTCCCTGGTTTCCCTCTGCTGACCCCATTGGCGTCTGTGTCTCTGAAGGAGAAGATCAGGCGAGTGACTGGATTTTAAGGCTTCCTCATCTGGCTCCAGAAGTTGTTTGGTGGGATTGCAGAGTCAGCTCCTGTCCTCTGTGGGAGTGTTTGTGCCCCCCTCCAGAGGAGCTGGTGAGCTGAGGTGATGGAGGGCAGGCAGGCATCTCCAGAGAGGGCTGGTGCTGCAGGGGAAGCTCTGGAAGTCTGCAGAGAAGTAGGACTGAGAAGGGGCACAGCTGCCCAAAGCTCAGCCGTGCCTGGATGTGGCAGCCGTGACGCGGGCGGGTGCTGCTGTGGCCGGGTGAGCTGAGGACCAGGTTGGAATCTAGAGCTGCCAGAAAGCAGGCCCAGCCCTGCCTGTGTTTGGAGGCTGGCCCAGCTGACCTTCAAGTGTCCTCCCAGCCCTAACTTCAATTCTGCGAGGAACGATCCAGCCCAGATCTTGGCTGTCATAAATCAAAGTCACTCCGCTGAGACTGGCGGAGGGAGCTGCATTTATTTAGCTCAGCCAAAGATCCGGTCTGGTACATTCTTAGCAGCAACATTAGGCAGGCTGGGCTGGCTTGGCAGAGGCACTGGGCATCCAGCCACGCATGTGGGGCATCAGGCACCCAGGGCAGAGTGCTGCTCTGCCCACGCACGTGTCCCGCGCGGACTGGGGCCAGGCTGCCTGCCCTGTGCCTCCACGGGGCAGGATGCAAACCAGCCTCCCATGGGGAGCAGGTGGCACTTGTGGTGTGGCTGAAGGCTTTGGGTTTCCCACAGCAGATATCTCACCTCGAAATGTGTCAGGCAGGACCTGGACAGCCCAAGAGCTCAGCTGAGCAGCCCCAGCTGAAAGCAGCGGCCACCCGGCTCAGCCTGTCTGCAGGGATGTCTGTGCTTCCTGCCCTGGCGAGCAGGGCAAAGGCTCCCACCGTGCAGACACATCCTTGCTGGCTGCAGGAGCTGGAGGTCAGCCCTCCAGGACAGGCTTTGCTGAGCTAGTGGCTTATTGCAGCCCACATCCAGGAGAGAGAGGCTTGCTTCTGGTCGCTGGCAGAGAACGTGGAGCCGCCTGAGCCCGGTTGTGACGGCAAAGTGGAGAGAGGTCTGTGGTGGCTCCCGCAGACACGTGCTGCACTGCAGCCAGCAGCCTGCTGTGGCCTCTCCTGCTGCGCTCCAGGCAGCTGGCCAGGGGACGAATATTGGGATGGGATGAGGATCTGGCTCCAGGAGAAGAGCATTTGGCCCCAAGAGGGAACATTTGGGCCCTGGAGAAGCATCTGGCCCTGAAGCAGTATCAGTGGTGTGGTGGGCCCTGTGTTCCTGCACCAGCTCCTTGGGGCTGGGAGCGCACCAGAGCCCCAGTGCTGAGCTGGGCTGGGAGGGAGGTGGTTGGGGAAAGGCTCTGAGCTCCTCTGTAGCCAAGCCCTCAGAGGGGGCAGGGGGCCTGTGCTCCTCATGACTGCTGCTGGGGGGGCAGAGGCTGTCAGGTGGGCAGCAGGGAGGGGGTGAGGTAGTGCTGGGTCTTTGTGGAGGTCACACACTTCAGGCGTGCTGGGGATACTCACACAATACCAGATTTCATCTCTGTTCCTTAAGTGTGGGCCAGTTCTCAGGTTGAAAATGTGTCTGGTGTAAAATCACATTATCTCAGTGTTTCTTCAAGCCAAACTGAAATGTCACTTTAGAAAGTACACTGAAAAAAACCCCCACACCCTGCCTGAGACATTAGCTCATTGGCAAGGAAATTAGCATCACCTCAGTTGCCTCAGACGTGGACACGGCTCTTTGCTTCGCTCCCCGTTTGCTTGAGGATGGGGCTCCTGCTTTTCTCTCTCCAAGCTGCACGTTCTGCCAGGCAGCTGGGGCTCTGAGTGGTGACAAATGGGTGCCACAAGTAGGGCCCTGGCAGCCTGTCGAGGCCCACGGTCTGTGTTGAACGGTGTGAGAGTGGCTTTGGGTGCTGGAAGAAAACCTGTTTCTGGCACAGCTGGGTAGTGCCTCAGCCTCAGAGCAGGGTATGGGGGCTTGATGGAGGAGGAGACAGCAGGTGCTGCCAGCGGGGCTGCTGTGAGGCCCAGGCTGTGGTCCCTGCGTCCCCACTGCAGGAAGCAAGGCAAGAACTGCAGCCGTGGGCTGGGAGCCTGCAGGAGAGGCAGATGTAAGGACAGGAGAGGCGTTGTAAATGGCCTCGTGCCTGGATGCTCAGCACGTGGTGGGAAAGGCGAGGGCCACTGGCTGTGTGAGGGGGGGCGACCTCTCAGGCAGGACAGGCACGGTCTAGAGGGTATTGGGAGTTTTTGGTGGTGGTGTTTGAGAAGAATGAAAAGGTCTTCAGAGGGTGACTGCAGCTGCTTGCTTGGAGGTGCAGTTGGAACACAGGGTGTAGGGGCTTTTTGTTCTGTAGCTCAGCCTGTGGCTGGAAAAGCAGCCGTGGGGCTGCTGGGGTGGGAAGGAGACAGTGCCTGCACCCCTGTGACAGCAGAGAACACAGTGAGCCCAACCCATGGCTGGCAGGTGCCAGCTGCTGGCAAGCAGAGCGCCTGTGAGCCCTGTCCTTGGCCAGGGGCATAGCCCTGCAGCCACACATAGGGCTGCGGCAGGGCTGAGGCGCTTGTCCAGCAGCACCCAGCACTTCTGCTGTGGGGGGCTTCCAGGGGGCTCTGGGCTGCAGGACACCAGGGCCCACGCCAGCCCCACCTGTGGATGCAGCCACCGTGTTTTGGGAGGAGGAGAGGTTTGGGGCAGGTGGGAGAGATGCCCACAGGACGTGATGCTGGAAGTCTCCTGGCCAGCACACTCCCCAGAGCACACAGAGCTGGTGAGTTCCTCATGATTCTCGTTGGCTGCTCCCACCAGAGGGGAATGGGGCAATGGAGAGGGGAGCCCTGGGGAGCCCTGGGTCCAAGTGGGCACGGATCTGCCTTGGGCCACCCACCCAGGTCCGTCACCATCACCACCTACACCCGATCACTGTCCGGCACTGCCAAGCTCAGCGGTGGCCCAGGACAAGCACATCTCCCCGGGGACGTGCGGTGAGCTGCCCTCTCCAGGGATATGTCTGGGTTTGGGCACAGAGCAGCCTCTCCTGCTGCACGCTGCCTGGGGTGCTGAGGGGTGGAAGGGAGGCACAGGGCAGCCTGTCAGAGCTGTGCAGGGCTCCCCTGGGACAGGCAGCGCCGAGCAGCAGGACGCTCGTCCGTCCTTGGTGGGAGAAGTGAAGCCTCGAGGAGGCTGGGCTGGGTAACTGGCTCAGGAGAGCAGGCCTCTTAAAACTCAATTAGAGACTTTTAAAAATAAATCAGGCTGGAACATTGTGAGGGCTGCCAGAAAATGTGAGCGAGGCCGGAGCCGCTGCGCGCCCGTTGTTGATGAGACTGAAACGGCTTCTTGGTTGGGACAACTCGTGTGCCGCTGAGTCAGACTGCGCCGGGGGCTCAGCCAAGAGCGGCTCCCAGCGTGGCCATTTAAGGCATGGTGGGCTGAGAGCTGATGGGCAGCCTCAGGAAGACAGTGCACACCACTGCGAGCCGGGAGGCTGGAGGGGGTCCCTTCCTCTGCGCCCTCCCTGCCTCGGTTTTCCCCTCCGTGAAGGGGTTTGAAGCCGCTGGGTGGGAAGAGGCCAGAAAAGGAATTGTAGCTGCCTCACCTCTGGTTGCAACTGCTCTCAGGAGCAGTGTGAGGAGTCTATCCAGCCCAAAAACGAGTGAGGAGCTGTAGGACGGCATGTGATGTGCACATGTTTCTGCTCCAAGGCTCTGCTACGGCTGAGCTTGGCAGAGCCTGAGCCCACACGTGCCATTCCACAGGCTCAGGGTGGGGGACTTGAGAGAAGTTGGCCTGTCTCTCCACATGCATCTGGGATGTGTGTTCGGGTGCTTTGGTCCTGTTTTCAGTCACCCCACCTCTCCTTCAGCTGCATCCCCAAACCTTCCCTGAGCTCCCAAGCCCGACCTCACTGTGTCTCTAACCGGTGCTGTCGGTTCCAGCGCCATCAGCGAGTAGCTGGGCTCTGAAGCAGGGTGAGGGACGTGTCCTGAGACACTGAGGGACAGGATCTGTAGTCAGTCTAACGTGGAGTGTCCCTTCCCCTGCAGCAACCGCCCCCTGAGCCGGCCGGCGTCGGACTCAGACTTGGAGATGGGCAGCGTGGAGCAACTGGCACTGGGCAGCACTGACACCCTATCCAACGGGCACAAGGCTGACCTGGAGGCTGCCAAACGCCTGGCCAAGAGGCTCTACAACTTGGATGGCTTTAAAAAAGCAGATGTGGCCCGCCACCTGGGGAAGAAGTACGTGTGGGTATTCACAGGGAGCGGCGCGCTCTGCGCGGGGCCCACCTGCCCCTGCCGCGCCTCCGCCGGCCTGGCCGGGCACAGCTGGCACACCCGCACGGCCCGCTCCCCCTGGCTGGTACATCTGCGCCAGCTGTTGGTACCTTCCTGCTGTGGCTGCATCTTGGATGCTTCAGTAAGATGTCTGGGCAAGGCGGTGTCCAGCAGACTGCTCATGGGCCCTCCTAGCCCCAGCTTCTCACACGCCCTCCCACGTAGCCAGCATTCCCTTCAGATCTGGGTCTCACGGGAGTGCTTTGTGTCCCTGCCCTCAGCACACTTCCCACAGCCCTGGGAAGCTCCCGGAATCCACCCCGCCATTGTGTGCCTTCCACTGTGCCCACGGCCTGGCCGACCCCACTCTCGCCCCCACCTCTTGTCTTTCAGCAATGAGTTCAGCAGGATGGTGGCAGGAGAGTATCTGAAGTTCTTTGTGTTCACAGGGATGAGCCTGGACCAGGCTCTCAGGTGAGAGCTGAGTGCATGTAGCCGTGCTTGTGTGGTGGCTGCCTGAGCAGGGGCCCGGCACACTCTGCCCTGCACAGCCCTGTGCCCGTGCAGAGACCTGCAGGAGCAGGCAGACCCCCTGGCTCCCACCTGGACATCCTCTTACCTCTTCAGCAGGGGAGGGTGATTCCCAAAGTGATCTCTTAGCCAAGCAACCAAGAAAGAGCATCCCTGGTCCTAACTCAATGATCAGTGCAGCTGGGTAATGGTCAGCTTCGCCCAGGACTGAGCCCCAGCCCTCCTGCTGTTGCCCCCAGCTCCTTTCCTGGTGTATTTCCTTGGGATGGCTGGTGGTCTCTGCCACGTGCTGTCTGTCAGGATCTGGTGCTGTGTGCTTGGAGGGGAGCCCTGCAGGGGCTGGGAGGGTTGTGTAACTGCAGGGCCTCACCCAGCACACAGAGCCATCTCCAAGCCAGAAGATACCACTCGCTCCTGCACAGGGCGGGCTGGAGAAGCTGCCGGTGGGCTTCATGCGTAACCAATGCTGCTGCTGCTGCTCCTGCTTCCTCAGGTCCTTTCTGAAGGAGCTGGCTCTGATGGGAGAGACGCAGGAGCGAGAGCGCGTGCTGGCTCATTTCTCCCAACGCTACTACGAGTGTAACCCCAACGCCGTCCCTTCCGAGGGTAAGAGGCTCTGCCCGTGCGCCTGCGCGTGTTTCTGGCGAGCCCCTGCGTCCATCAGCTCAAACTGACCCCGGGGAGCGGGCTGAGAGCCTGCACTGACGCCTCGGGAGACAGCCCCAGCTACAGAGGCATCATTTCCCTCAAATGACAGGTGCTTTAGGTTTGTTTTTAAAAGCCATGCCCTGGTCGGATCGTGCGTGTTTAGGGCTCAACCCATCCTAAACACTGACCTTGAGCAGAGTAGCACAAGAAGCGAGAGGAGCCCCCTCCTGACGCAGCAGACCCCTTCTCTCAGAGCCTGGGCTCAGGGGGCAGCCAGGTGAGAGTGTCAGGCACTCAGGGGCACAGGCACCCGCACTGGAGTTTGCCATCTCTGCCCCTCCCTGTGTGTGCTCACACGCTGGGGCTGCCTGGCTGGCGCAGGGCTGTGCTGTCCCACTGTGCCAGGCTGGGAGTGATGGGGCTGGCTGCAGCACTGCTCCTGCCTGCAGGGGCCACGGCCTTGGAGGGCAGCTCCTGTGCTCGGGCTGGGGACCAGCTTTGCTCCCGTGGCCTCCCAGCTCCTTGCCTGCGTGCTGACTGCTGCATGCCCCCTGTGCCCACATGGGAGGAGCGTGCTGGGTGCTGTCCCTGGGGGGCTCAGAGCCTCCATGCCCTCTGCCTGAGATGCCAAGGGGCTGGAGCACCCGGTGTGGGGTCTAATTCCTGTCCTGTGTTTGTGCTGCAGACGGAGCCCACACCCTCACCTGTGCCCTGATGCTGCTCAACACAGATCTGCATGGTCACGTAAGTTCCCGCTGCCCTTGGCCCAGGCTGTCCCCCTGCACCCTCCAGAGTAGCTGCTGGGGGAAGAGTGAGGATTTGCAAGGACAGAGCCACATGAGCAGAGGCACAGGACCCTGCTCACCCCTGTGTCTGGGGAGAAGAGGCTGAAGGAGAAGGGGCTGGCAAAAGAGAGAGTGGGGCTTTGAGGAGACCCACTGAGCTGGAAGGTGTGGAGCTGGGATGAGGGCAGAAGAGTGGACAGGGAGAGAAGGTGGGAGTGAGACCCCAAAACCAGCTGCCATCGTGAGTGAGTAGCACCCAACGTAGCAAAAAGGAGGTTGTTTAAAACTCCCAGAGTCTGGGCAAAGCCAGGACAGCTTCCCCACACCTGCAGGCAGCATCCCTGGGACCTGGCTGGTTCCCACTCCACTGCAGAGATGAGGGGTGTGTTCCTGGGCTCTGGGACTTGCTCCAGCCAGTACCAGTCCCTGGCCCAAAGGTAACCTCTGCATCTCTCCCCCTGCCTCCCCCAGAACATTGGCAAGAGAATGTCCTGCTCCGACTTCATCGGCAACTTGGAGGGGCTCAACGGAGGCACCGACTTCCCCAAGGAGCTGCTCAAGGTAAATTCAGTCACTCTCCCTGGCCAGCCAAGCAGCAGGAGCAACAGGGAGAGCTTTGGGCAGGATGGCTGCGTGTGGCGCAGCGATTGCGTCCCTCTCATTCCTCATGCAGGAGCTGTGGTGGCCCCTTGGCCCCCAGGGTTCCTCCTGCCTTGCTGAGCCATGGCTTGGGGTCCCTGTCCCTCGCTGCTCCTTGCTGAGCCCACATTGCTGGCACAGGGGCAGTGTGGGTGAGCTTGCTGGGCTTGGTTTGCCCAGCCGCAGCCAGAGGTTTCATGGTACCAACCCCATGGCACTCAGCCCTTTCTACCTCCCTGAAGCACTGGGGCCCAAAGCTGTGGCCAGACCCTGGGGCTGGTGGTGTCTGGGGACACAGGCAAGAAATGGTTACAGCGAGGGTGGGCTGGTAGGTAAAGGGCCAGGACTGGAACTTGCTGCACTGGTGGGACTGGGAGCCTCCTGAGCTGCTGTCTCCCTGCTAATGGGCTTTACTCCCAGGGCGCTGCCGGGCAGGAGCCGTGGCTGTCGGCTGTGGGAGATGGGTTCCCACAGGGTGTGGGGACACAGGAGGGTAAAAAAGGCAACAAGGGGTGAAAAGCTGAGCTCCCTTTTCAGCCTCTGTGGGTCTATTTCTGGCTGCGTCGCTCGCCCCATCATTAAGGGGTTACCAGCAGCTCTCAATAGGGTTGTCCTCCCTCTCAGCCTACACTTTGCCAGGAAAAGGAGTTGCTCAGGAAAAATTCTCTAATTTTAAACACAGCTCCAGAAAGGGCTTTAAGCCCTCCAAACGGAATAGAAACATCCAAAATATAGGACTCAAGCCTTGGCCTCCAGTGCTGTCATGCCCTGGAGCATCTGACCTCCAAGGCCTCCTTGGTGTGCCCCCTTTGCAGCCCCACGGCAGAGTACCTGCTCTTCAGGCACTGCCCCCTCCCCGTTAAACTTCACCCCCAAAAGTACCGGTTTAAACACATGAGATCAAGTTACTCCATCTGATCCCAGCTGGTGGGAAACAGAACAATGAGCAAGTGCCAGAGAGCTACAGGTGTTCTCTCGTGGGCAGAGGCCAAGACCTTTGCTGGGCATCAGGGGGTGTGGGGAGCCCGCAGTGCTGCAGCACCAGCCCCCCACAGCTCTGCCCCAGCCCTGCAGCCGGGGGGCTGCTCTGCTGCAAACAGCCTCTGCACAGGAGCTGTGCTGGGAGAGGGAGCAGAAGGCAGCGTGAGGAACTGTGCTGGGGCAGGCAGCAGCCTCTTGCCCCTGCCCGTGCAAGGGGGAGTGGATGAATTGGGGGGAGCACTGTGCCGGGAGGAATGGTGCCTGACGGGACTGTGTGTGTCCTGGGCAGCCTGTGCCCAGCTCAGCTGGAGAAGACACCTTCTCCCTTCTGCCCTCTGCTTTTGGCTGCTTGGTGCTTTGGTCTCCACACAGGCTTAGGGGGCAGAGAAATGGGGAAAGGCTGTCCCCCTGCCCCGCCTGTGTGGGCCTGCACTGGCCCTGTTACCCCGGGTAGGATGCTGCCTCCTCGGCAGCCCTGGCAGTGCCTGGGGACTGAGGCACGCATGCCGCACAGCTGGCTGGCTAATTTTAGTGCTCCAGGAGCACACGTGTTTCCTAAGGGCAGCAGGGGAGGGGAAGGGCTGCCAGGCTCCACAGGAGCTTCCCAGAGCTCCTGGCTGAGGTCTTGGGCATCTCCCGCAGCGCAGAAGGATCGTGGGGGCTCTTCGAGGCCTGCGTGGGGAGATGGCACAGGCTGCCACCCCATAGGCTTCAGAGCCGGAGCGCTGGAGGTGGCCCTGACCCACAGGGACAGCAGGGCAGAACCTCGCTGGCTGCAGAGAACAGGAGGCCACCATCCCCTGTGACTCTGGGGACAGCATCAGAATGGGTAGCTGGGCACTTCCCTTGTTTCTGCCTGCAGGGAGTCCCAAGGCAAAGGCTGCACGGTGCCTGGAAGCAGCAGCAGCTTGAGTCAGAGGAGAACTTTATCTGCTACTAGATAATACGTGTAAACAATCCCATTTTCTGCAGAAGAAACGAAAACACTTGAAAGCTTGTGCTTTCACAGCTGAGCACCACGTCCCCCTCACTGGCAGTGCCTCGCTGTGCCCTGCACAGCAGTGCTGCTGGAGCTAAGGCAGCGCTGCCTTACCAGCAGCTGCTGCTGGAAACCCTTTCCTCTGGCTCCGAAAGCTCCCCTGCAGATCCATCCACATCGGGGGTGTCCAGTTCTCCAGCTCCAGTGTCCTCCCCACCAGGCCTGGGAGCCATGGCAAGGACCCATAGTAATGCCTGAGGATGCCCATATCTGTAGGCTTGGACCCAGGCTCCTGTAGCTGGATGAAGGCAGCTGCCCGTGCAGCAAGGAAGGAGGCAAAGCTGGGTGTCCTGGAGCTGGTGGTGTTTTGGTTAGCTCTGGAGATGTTGCTCTTGTGTCAGTGTGATTTTTAGCCCCGTCCCCCTGGGATTTCACTGACTGTTGCTGGTTGTCTGTTGTATTTCGGATATGGATTTGACCTTCACGTGGCTGGTCCCTCTGTGGAACCTTTAGCTCTTCCCCATCCTCCTTGCTCCTTTAGCTTAGCCTTGCTCTTTGCTGGCTGGCAGCAGCGCAGTGGCCAGATCAGACCCCATTTCTCCCCGGCCCTGCCTAGCGATTGCAGGAGCCAGCGAATCTGTGCCGCCTGCCAGCCTGGGAGCCCACAGCACTTCACAGATGTTAATGAATTAAGGCTGACAATGCAGTCGGGTCCCCGGGGGAGGAAGGTAGGATGGGCCCCCACCTTCCAGCTCGGAGGCACAACGGCAGGGCTCAGACGCTCAGAGTGCTGGGTAAGTGATTAGAAATGTGGGAAGAAAGCCCCGGCTCCCACCTCTGAGCTACAATCACAGCAACGCTTGCTCAGTCTAATCCCCTGGGCTGGTTTTCTGTTGTTTGCCTGTTCCCCCTGGGAGCGATGTGCTGCCGGGCCTCGGGGGCAGCCCCACACGCCTGACGCACCGGGCACCTGTGTCCCCTCCTTCACAAGCCTGTCCCCCAGCCATCAGCGTGCCAAGCAGTGGGGACACGATGGGAAATTTGCCCTTCTCTACTGGCTGCAGCTCCTACTCAGTCAGGCCTGACTAAATCCCGCATCAGGCATCATACCTTCTGCAAGGATGTCCAGCGCTTTGCCGCCTCACGGGAACAGCTGCCTGGAGCACCTACACCCTGCCCTGCACCAGCCGGGCAGCTGCAGCGGCGGGTGTGCCTGGGCTGACCTCGAAGGAACGGGCAGGAGGGTTAAGTGCGGGGCAGGCACTGAAGGCAGCAGGTCCGCACACATCTCCCGGGAGCCCCATCTCCTCCCGGCTCAGCCCTTTGGAGTCACCGGCGCGGGTTGGGCTGCAGCGGCAGCTCGGGAGCGTGCCCGGCCGGCGCGGAGCGGAGGCACCGCCACCGCAGCTGCCGCCGGCCCTGACGGGGACGGACGGGACAGCGCCGGCGGCGGCGATGCTGGCTCGGCTCGGCTCGGCTCGGCTCGGCTCGGCTCGGCTCGGCGGGGCCCGGCC
>WBNH01001612.1:197309-218667 GCA_013401255.1 Urocolius indicus | reverse complement strand
CTCCTCCAGACTAAAGAGCCCCAGGTCCCACAGCCTTTCCTCATCAGGAAGATGCTCCAGTGCCCTGATCATCTTGGTGTCTCTGTGCTGGACTCTCTCCCTCTTGAGCTGAGGAGCCCAGCACTGGCCACAGGACTCCAGATGAGGCCTCATCAGGGCAGAACAGAAGGGCAGCAGAACCTCCCTTGACCTGCTGCCCACACTCTGCTTGATGCACCCCAGGCTGCCATTGGCTTCTTGCCCACGAGGGCACATTGCTGCTCTTATTAGGTTATTAACAATCAGAACTTCCAGGTCTGTCTCTGCAGAGCTGCTCTCCAGCAAGTCACCCCCAACCTGTCCTGGTGCATGGGGTTGTTCAGTCACTGCCCTGCCCCTGTCTCTGCCCAGACAGGCCCCGGGGCAGGGGGGCTGCTCACCTGGCTGGGGGGCGGCAGGCAGCTCAGCCTCAGGACCCTGCTGTGAGGCCTGCAGCAAGATCTCCCGCACCTGCAGAGACACAGCGGTGTGAGCACCCCCAAAGCACCGGCTGAGGCCCCGCTCCTTGCCCCAGCTCTGCCCGGGACCCTCCCAGGAGCATCTCCTGCAGCCCTGCCCCAGCCCCGCCGGAGCGCTCCCCGGCAGCCTGTCCCGGCACACCCCGCACCTTCTGGCTCCGAGTCAGGTCCAGGGCCGTGTGGCAGCGCCGGTGCCTGTGCCCCTGGGCAGGAGTTGTGGGGCTGGGGGTGGGCTCCAGGGCCGGGGCCGGCTGCCCCAGCTCCATGGGCAGCTCCTGCTCCTCGGACTCGGCCTCCGCGTCGCTGCTGGCCTCCGAGGAGGATGGGCTCACGGGCTCGTCGTTCTCACACTGCGTGTCTGCCCCTGCCAGGGAAGGCTGGACTGAGCCCCGACCAGGGAAGGTCAGCCCAGGGGACTGCACTGTGCCCAGGCACTGTCCCCCAGCGCGGGCGACCGGGGCTGGGGGGGACACGGCGTGGGGGGCAGCACTGTACCGGCTTTGAGGAGCAGTTTGGTGAGGGTGGGGGAGCCCAGGCCAGCAGCCAGGTGCAGGGGGGTGTTCCCAGCAAAGGTCCTGCTGTTGATGGCTGCTCCCAGCTGTGGACAAAGGCGTGAGGCCAGGGAGATGGGCTGTTTGAGTGCTCACCACCCCACCTCATCACCCCAAAGCCACAGGAGACCCCCCTCATCTGCCAGAGCCCGGGGGGAGATTGCACCCCATCCCACAGCCATCAACCCCCCATGCCCCTGTACCTTCTTCACCAGGTGAGTGGCCATGTTCAGGTTCTCCATCTCCACGGCCAGGTGCAGCGGGGTCCTCCCTCCCTGCCGCTCCACTGCGTTCACGTCCGCTCCCTTCCTCACCAGCAGGTCCAGGCAGCCCAAGCTCTTCGCCTTCACGGCCAAGTGCACGGGCAGGAGACCTGCACCGGGGCGCGGAGCTCAGCGGCGCTGCGGCCGAGCCCGGGGTGGCACTGCCGGCCACACGCCCTCCCAGCCATGCTCACCCTGGAAGTTGGGCAGGCGGAGCAGGTCCGGTGTGGCCGAGCCCAGGTGCGCCAGCAGCGTCCGCAGCACGTCCTCGTCGCCCGCCTGCAGCGCCAGGTGCAGCAGCGAGTTGCCGTAGCGGTCCAGCAGCGTGGGGTCTGCGCGCGCCTGCAGCAGCAGCTGCACCACCTGCGCCTGCCTGGTGATCACGGCCAGGTGCAGCGGCGTCTGCGGGGTGAGACGGGACGTGGCACAGCCCTGGGCAGCATTCACCAGGACATGGCACAGCCCTGGGCAGTGCTCACCAGGACATGACACAGCCCTGGGCAGCATTCACCAGGACATGGCACAGCCCTGGGCAGCGTTCACCAGAGGAGCCCAGCGTCACAGCATTGGGCTCAGCCCCGCAGCCTCCCCTTGGCAGCAGGAGCGCTCAGGGCTGGAAACCTNCACAGCCCTGGGCAGCGCTCACCAGGACATGGCACAGCCCTGGGCAGTGCTCACCAGGACATGGCACAGCCCTGGGCAGTATTCACCAGGACATGGCACAGCCCTGGGCAGTGCTCACCAGGACATGGCACAGCCCTGGGCAGTGCTCACCAGGACATGGCACAGCCCTGGGCAGTATTCACCAGGACATGGCACAGCCCTGGGCAGCGCTCACCAGAGGAGCCCAGCGTCACAGCATTGGGCTCAGCCCCGCAGCCTCCCCTTGGCAGCAGGAGCGCTCAGGGCTGGAAACCTGGCACGAGTCCCGGGCACAGAAGAAGCGTCTGCCCTGGGGAACAGGTACCTGCTGCAGGTTGTTGGAGATGTTGATGATCTGCTGGCTGGGGATGCTGACAATGACCTCGATCAGCTGCTTGATCACGGCCGTCTGCTCATGGATAATGGCAAGGTGCAAAGGCCTGTGGAGACAGTGGGACAGCCTCTGGTTCAGCGTCTCTCCAGGTCCTCCCTGCCATCTCCCAGCGCCCCAGAGCCTCTGTAATGACCCTCCCCCGAAGGCCAGGAGCGCTCACGTGTCTCCGTTCTCGTCCTGCGATGCGGCCAGGTGCCTCTGGACTGCCAGCAGCATGCGCGGGTCGGCGGTGACCGAGTAGTCGAGCAGGGCATAGGCATTGCGACGGGCCAGCGCCAGCATCCACAGCTGGCACAGCTGGGCTGGGGATGCAAAGCAGGACGTCACCGGCAGGAGCAGCAGCCCCAGCCACCCTCCCACAGCCCTCCCGGGCTCGGAGGAGCCCAGCACCCAGCCACAGAAGGTCCCCGGCCCCCCCCCATGCCGCCTCTTCCGAGTGCTGCCCCGCAGCCCTGGTCCCTGCCCACCCCTCCTACCGTGCTTGTGCAGCTCCTGGCAGTACGTGCTGTCCGCAGGCGCCTGCCTGCTGCTCCCGGAGCCCTCTGCCTCGGGGCCCTTCATCTGCACGCCCCCCTGGTAGCCCCCCACGGGGTGGGGGCCGGGCGAGTAGATGCTGTTGTAGGCCAGCCCGGGGGAGTAGGGGAAGCTGAGGCTCCCACCTGAGGAGCAAGGGGGAGAGCAGGTGAGGCGGGAGTGAGGAGTCCCTCCCCAAGCTGGGCTGCAGACACCCAGGCCAGGACGGGGAACTGTAGAATCATTACAGTTGGAAAAGGCCTTTAAGATCACTGAGTCCAGCCACTAACTGCTGGCCTCACACTGCCAAGCTCAAACACTCTCAGGGAGAAAAAGCTCTTCCTCAGCTCCAATCTCAGCCTCCCCTGGCACAGCCTGAGGCCGTTTCTTTTCTATCATCCATTACTGGGGAGCAGAGCCCGACCCCCAGCTCCCTACAGCGTTGTGTCAGACAGTGCTCCTGTCTCCCCACAGCCTCCTCCAGGCTCAGCACCCTCATTCCCTCGGCCCCTCCCCGGCCCCCTTGTGCTCCAGCCCCTTCCCCAGCTTCATGGCCTGTAAGAAGTGACCCCACTCACCTCCTCCAGAGCCGAAGCCCCCGGCCCCTCCACCGGCACCCCCCATGTGCGAGCCCCCACCAAAGTGCTGGGGAAACTGAGGCAGGACCTTCTTGCGCTTCCTCTCCACTTCCTCCTTATCTGCAAGGAGAGAGGGGCAGCGGGGTGAGGGGCAGCCCGGGCAGCGGGGGGCACGCCGGCCTGCCAGGGGGGGTGCTCACCTTCCACCACGGGGTAGTAGGTGAACTGTTTGGAGTCGCTCACGTCACCCCCCCGCTTGCGCTTCAGCTGCAGGAAGACGGTGACGGGACGGTCGATCTTGGGCTTGTGGTAGGGGGGCGTGCGGAAGACGATGGCGTACTGCGGGCGCGACAGATGGACGTGGGGTCCTGCTCCTCCCCAGAGCTGGGGATGGGGCTCCCCAGCCCCACGCGGCACGGCACGTGCCTCTGCCCCCTACCTGCTTGTGCACGTCCGTGGGGGAGAAGTCCCCGAAGGCCTGCCAGCCGTTCTCATCATCCTCGTAGAAACGCACCTCGATGTCGTCTGGTGAGAGAAGCGGCGGGGTGAGGGCACACAGGCCCCCGACAGCCCCCGCGCCCCGGAGCCGCCCTGCCGCAGCCCCTCCGGAAGCTTCTGACCCTCGGCAGCCTTTTACCTTTCTGCACTTTATCGCACAGCAGGTAGACCTCGTCTCCTCCCCGCACCGAGCCCGCTGTCTTGTCCATCCGAGAGATCTTCAGGTTGGAAGCGCCGGGCGACTCTGCGGGGCGAGGGGAGAGGCGTTCGGGAGCGGCCATGGCAGACGGCCCGTCCCCAGCCGCCCGTGCCTTCCCCAGGCCCGCGCTCACTGCTGTCGTGGATGGGGTCTGAGATGACAGGCTGCAGGGGCAGCGTGAAGTTGCCGCTGCTGTCGCGGAGATACGCGGTGAAGCGCAACCGCACGATGCTCAGGTCCATCACCTTCTTCAGCTCCTTCGCCTCCAGCTCGATCTCGCGCAGCTCCGCTTCTGCCAGGGCAGGGGGGTGACATCAGGCCAGGCAAGGGGATGGAGGCTCCGAGCACCCGGGCCCTGCGCTGAGCCCAGCCACACAGCAGTCGCCCCGTGCTGAGCCCAGCCCTGCAGCAGTCAGCCCCATGCTGAGCCCAGCCATGCAGCAGTCACCCCGCGCTGAGCCCAGCCCCATAGCGGTCACCCCGTGCTGAGCCCAGCCCCATAGCAGTCAGCCTGTGCTGAGCCCAGCCCCGCAGCAGTCAGCCTGGGTCTCACGGAGCCCCCAGGCTGCTCTCACCTGTCAGCAGGTGGCTCCTGTTGCGCATCTTCTGCTGCTTCAGCTTCTCCTTCATGATCTCCATCATATTCTTCTTGGTGACGTGAAGCACACCCAGGTTGCTGAACCTGGAGGAGGAGAAGAGGGATCCCGTTGGGATCTGAGAGCACCAGGGTCCCAAGGGGAGAACCAGGAGGGGTGCAAGGCCAGAGGGATGCAAAGGGGACCGGGCTGAGCCAGCATCCAGGGCTGGATTCATAAGAGCAGCTGCAGCAGTTGCCAAATAACCCCAGGACTCAGGCTGTCTGCAGAAGTCAGCTGCAAAGCTGGGGAGCTGCAGCCCCGAGGGCAGAAGCCCAAACCGAGCTGCACGGGCTGGACCAGAGAGGAGCATTCTGCTCAGGGGACAGAGCTATGCTGACAACCTCGTCCAAACCCACGCCCAGCCCTGCCCAGCAAACCCAGCTCTGAAAGCATCATCCTCCCTCTTCAGCCCAGCTTGTGAGCAGCCCCTCGGGCACCCAGCCCAGGCAAGAGGCTACCCCACATATGCCCCATACGTACTGAGCCGTCATGTCCTTGGGTCCCACGACTGCAACGCAGTTGCCAGCCTCGTTACACTGCTTGCCCACGAGGCTGTGGGCATGCACGCGGGGAGGGTCACTGTGTGTCACCAGGTCCACCTCGATCCGGGCCATCCCGGTGTAGTTGCAGATCTGCAGGGAGAAAGGAGATGGGAGTCAGGTTCAGCACGCAGGAGCCTGCAGGACTCTCCAGGAACCGCTGCTATCCCTCCCTACGGCCACCATCCCTCCCGCTGCAGCCCTTCCGTCCCTCCAGCGCCACGCAGAGCTCAATGCAGCCAGCCAGCACCCTGGAGACGTGGCCCCGTCCCGTCCCGGGGCCGTGCTCACCTTGACTGTTGGGTAGGTCTTGCGCCCCTTCTCGCTGGACGCTCCCGGCAGCCCCCCGTGCGAAGGGCCCTCGCAGCCGTACCGAAAGCGGAACCCCCGCTGCGGAGGCAAAGCCGGGCTGAGCCGAGGGCGGCCCACAGCCGACACCAGGGGAGCGGGGGAGCGGCTTCCCCTGCCCTCACCTGCGGCACATCCTTACCTGCTTTGGCTGCTCGATGATGACAAGGTAGGGACCTTCCACTGGGGGACAGAGAGGAGAGGCACTGGTGAGAAACACGGGATAACCAAGGCATGTGCTCCCGGTAAGGAGGCTGGAGGTACGGGGACGGTGCTGCAGGGGTGTGGTCCCTGTCTGTCCCATGGGGTCGTCAGGGCCCCCGTGCTGTCAGAGCCCAGCTAGGAGTAGGGAGAGGCAAGGAAGGGCCAGAGGATGGTCTGGCACCCGGAGAGCCCGGAGCCCCTGGAAATCCACCCCCAAGTCCCTGGCAGACTGAGCAGCGGGGTCAGACTGAACGGTCCCTGTTTGGTGGCACAGGACAGGGGTTCCCAGTCGTCCCACAGAGCAGGCAGCAGGTACAGAGCCCATGGTAGTGCTGGGAACTGCGAGGCGTGAGTCAGCCTGCTGGGAAAGCCCAGTGCAGCTGGGGAGCCCCGGCAGGGCACAGCCAACGGGCCCTTACCCGTCTCCATCAGAGGCTCCTTCTGCTCCATCATGTGGGAGCCAAAATTGAAGTCCTCATAGTCGATCCCATCCAGGCACTGGGCAACAAGAGGGAAGACGAGTGTGATGAGTGTGTTGGTGCTGGAACCCCTGACCGCCCTGAGGAGGTGGGTACAGACCCCCATCTCCTATCCTAGAGAAGCCCCAGCCTGGCACAGACACCCAGTGCCCACCTTTGGGTCAGGCACAGAGCCCCGGCTTGGGAAGAGGGGTGGGCAGGTGCAGATCCCTCACTGCCCACCCCTGGGGTGCTGACATATATACTTTGCTCACTCTGAGGCACACGCAGCTCCCCCCTTTCCCGCCCTAGAGGCAGGTACAGACCCCCTCTGCCATCTCCCACCCCGAGGCACAGACCCTCCGTCTCGCACTCTGAAGGCAGGCATAGAGCCCTCCCTCCATCTCCCACCCTGGGGGCAGGCACAGAGTTCCCAGCTCCCCGTGGCACCCGCAGACCCTCCATCGCCCACCCTGGGGGTGGACACAGACCCCCCCCCGCTGCCCATCCCGGGGCCGCGCAGCAGCCCCCTCCGTGCCCCGGGCCGCACTCACGGGCTGGAAGTGCTCGTCCATGTCCGCGCGGGGCCGGCCGCCGGCCTGCGGGGAGAGCGCGGGGCTGAGCGGGGCCGGCGGCGGCAGCAACGCACCGGCGCTCCGGAAAGTCCCCAGAAACCCCGCGGAGCCGGGAAATGACGGGACCGCGCGTCACCGCCCCGCCCCGAGCGCACGGGAGAGCGAGCGCGCCTGCGGGAGAGCGGGGCGGCGGGAGAGCGGGGCTGCGGGAGAGCGGGGCTGCGGGAGAGCGGGGCTGCGGGAGAGCGGGGCTGAGAGAGAGCGGGGTGTGAGCGGGGTGTGAGAGAGCGGGGCTGCGGGAGAGTGGGGCTGAGAGAGAGCGGGGTGTGAGAGAGCGGGGCTGCGGGAGAGCGGGGCTGAGAGCGGGGCTGAGAGAGAGCGGGGTGTGAGAGAGCGGGGCTGCGGGAGAGCGGGGCTGAGAGCGGGGCTGAGAGAGAGCGGGGTGTGAGAGAGCGGGGCTGCGGGAGAGCGGGGCTGAGAGCGGGGCTGAGAGAGAGCGGGGTGTGAGAGAGCGGGGCTGCGGGAGAGCGGGGCTGAGAGCGGGGCTGAGAGAGAGCGGGGTGTGAGAGAGCGGGGCTGCGGGAGAGCGGGGCTGAGAGCGGGGCTGAGAGAGAGCGGGGCTGCGGGAGAGCGGGGCTGAGAGAGAGCGGGGCTGAGAGAGAGCGGGGTGTGAGCGAGGTGTGAGAGAGCGGGGCTGCGAGCAGGACTCTGCCGCTCCTGCGAGCGGGGCTCTGCCGCTCCCGCACCCGACGGCGGCTCCCGGGGCCGGTGGGACGGAGGGACGGACCGGACCGGCTCCGCGCCCGCCGGCAGTCTGGGGCTCCGGGCGCGCTGCAAAATGCCGGCGGCCGGCCGCCTGCCCACGGAGCGCCCGAACGTCCCGACTGTCCCCCCGGCAGCACGCAGGGGTTCGCCCGCCCGGTGTCCGGCCGCCGGCCCCGCTCCGGGCACCGCACCCAGCCCAGCAGCCATCGAGTCCTTTCCCATCGAGACCCGCAGCGCTGAAGGCGTCCGGACCGAGCCCCAGCGGCCCCGCAGGTCCCTACCCCGCAGCAGCTCGCTCCGTGATGCGCGTCTCCTCCAATTCCCCCCCCGGACCCAAGGAGGAGCAGCCGCCCCGCAGCCCCCCGCACCCGCCCTGGCCGCGGGCAGCTCCGCGGGGCTGCAGCAGACCCCTCGCCCCGCACCCGCAGGGATGCTGTCGCGCTCCCCCGATTCGCACTTAGCGCAGCCCCTGCGTCCTTCCCGCAGCGCTGGCCTCAAGGACGCATTTGCCGTCTGTGTTCCCATTCTTGCCGCTCGGAAGCCCCCCGGGGGGGCATCTCCAGCCCGTGCCGCCCGCTCCCAGCCAGCACGGCCCCTTCCCCGCAGCACCCGCGCCCTCACACTCACCAGGGAGGAAGAGGCTGGTCTCAGCAACCCGTCCAGCCCCAGCATCGCTGCGGTGTCCCGCCGGGGTGAAGCTCTGCCTTAACTGCAGGAAACCACCATCGACCTCGGCGAAGGGGCAGGTTCAGAGCAGGGCGTCCAGCCACGTGCTCTCGCTCCACATTTCTTCTCCCTAAGCAATGTAAAGGGAAAAAAAAAAAAAAAAGTTAAACCCTCCCCGTGTGTGACTCGTCGGTGCCCTCATACCATGAATTTCTGATTCAGTGGCTGCTGCAGGTCCTGCTCCTGCTCGGGGGATTTTGGGTGTGTGGGAGAGAAGAGGGGAAGGAAGGGGATTGTTCAACCCATGCGTGACTCATATTCTTCAGAAGCTCAAAAGAGCCTTCTCAAGGAGACTTTCCAAGTCCTCAAGGTGAATTTCAAGTCGCTCAGGTCCTGCAAAGGGGTTGCCCTGTGGCCCTTAGCCCTGCTTTTCCCCTGTGGCCCAGCCGAGCCCAGCCTGCCCGCGCCATGGCCTGGGGCAGGGGAGCCCCGGGGACCTGTGGGTGCAGCAGGGCACAGGAGGAGGCTGAAGGTGGAGGCCCAGCACTGCCAAGTGAAGTGGGACCTTCCTCCTGACATTCTGCAGGGCCTTCCCAGGAGCACCACCAACAACCCCCACCCGCTGTGGGAAGCAGCACACGCTCCCTGCTGTGAGGAACCCACTGGACACCCTGCCTGAGCAACCTCAGCCTGCCACCACCAGACAGCCACCTCATTTGCTGGCACAGATCTCCCAGAGAGGTGAAGCAGGGGACAAACGCCCTTCCTCGGTGTGCTGAGAAGAGCCACCTTGAACCCTGCCCGCTGAGCCTGGCTCAGGGAGCCCAGGCCTGAGGATGTTGGAGAACTGATAGTGCCCCTTGAACAGAACAACTTCCCCTCTCCAGTACCATCAGCTCTGGCTCCCTCCGGAGGCTGCTGGCCTTATGCCCACACGCCTGCGCACGGAGCCCACCTGGCTCCAGGCAGAGCTGGAGCATCGTTGCCATCTTCCTTGTTCCTGGAAGAGCAACCTCAGGCAGCCTCTGACCTGTGCTAGAGGTGAGCCCTGCCTCTGGGCTGAGCAGCCCTGCCCTTCGGGCCCCAGGCCCCTGGGTTTCCCCATGGACACTAGCACACTCGGCTTTTATCTCCCACAGAGCTCTTCCCTCAGACTTTCCCAGGGCTCAGGAAACACTCTCAGGGCATTGCTGGGAATAGGGGCAAAGAGCAGAGCCCGACTATGATGGCCCAGGCTCCCCGTGGCAGCCAGAGTGCCGCCCTCCAGGCCAGCTGCAAGGGGCACGAGTGAAAGCTGCTCTTCCACGCCTGCAGCTCCTCAAACGTGACCTGGGAGCACAGGTGCTATTTTCTCTCCCCGTGACAGCCAGCTGACTTTCAGAGCTGCTGCCCTACGTGCAGGAGGGGAACACCTGTCAGTGTGCTTGGGGAGCATCAGTAGCCATGGGAGAGGGTGCTGCCGAGGCCAGGAGGCTGCCCGAGCGCAGCTCTGCTCGAGCTGCCCTGCTCCACAGCTCACCCGTCCCAGCCACCCAGCTGCCTGCTCCACTAACATACTATTCCCCAAACATTTTGTTTCCCTCGGGGCCTGCTAATGCCTGCAAACGGTGGCCCTAAATACCCAACCTTGCTTCCTGCACAAATCCTGTGCTCAGCTCTACCCCAGCAGTTCCAGCTGGCAAGGGGCCGCTGGGTCCCTCTCAACACAGAGTTCACAGGGGCTTTGTTCTGAGACCTTTCCTGGAAATCAAGTCCCTGACTGGCGTAGCAGAGAGAAATCCCCTCTCCCTGAGAGCTGCCTGAGCCTTCCTGCCCCTGACAGCCTGCCCTCGAGCGCAGAAGCCACTCATCTCTCTCTGCACAAAGTGCCTTTAACTCCCATTGTGGCTATCAAGTGGGTTTTGGCAAACCCCAGCCACCCACTTGATCTTCTGGTTTTCCTCCTCTGGGGCCTGTAAACGCGCTGCTTTGCTGTCGTGTTATGAAGCATCAGCCCCGGCTGTGTCTCTGTGCGCCCGCAGAAAACCCCTCCGAGCGCCAGCCGCGCCTTTCCCGTCTCTCACTCTCTCTGACCCTCGCTCTGCCCCCGCTATCGCTGACGCCTGAGCGCATGAGCGTTCGCGGCTCTTTTTTGGGGTGCAGCTGGGGGGGGGTCCCTTCCCCTCGGGCGGGCAGGAGCAGGGCTGGGAGCCGGGGCAGCACCCACCGGCACACAGAAACAGGACCACCGGCAGCCGGGCTGGGACCAGCGCACAGAGACGGGCTGGCCGGGGAAAGCACCGGCGCTGCGCCTCGCTCCCTCCTCCCCAGGCCAAGGCGACAGATGCCCCTCGAGCCTGTACCCTCCCAACACCTCCTGCCCCACAGCCCCACAGCCGGCAGCTGGGGCCCAAGGGACGGCCGCTGCCGACCCCTCCGTGGGGACGGGCACCCCTGGCACTCAGCCTGCAGCCCCCTCAGCCGGACCAGCCCCCGCCCGGCTGGGATGCGGGATGCAGGGACACCCGGCTGCCCGTGATACCCTCCCGGCCGCCCCCCGCTCCCCCCTGGCCCCGCGACTCCCGAGCAGCGATCCCCCGGCCCCCTTTTCCCAGCCCGCACCGTCCGTGCGCTCACCTCCTGCTGTCGCCCCAGCGCGGCCGCCCGGCCCCGGGAAAGTCCCGTCCCGGCTCCACCTCCCGGGGCTTCCCGGGCCCAGCTCCGCCCCGGCGGGGGACAGCGGCGGGGGGGGGGGCCGGGGCAGCCCCCGCGGAGCCGGGACGTGCAAGCCCCGACTGCTGCGTCCCGCCGCGCCCGCGGGGCCGCGCCGGCCGGCGGGGAGCGAGCCCCAGGCTACTCCGGGAGCCGCGGGACCCTTGGTGCCCGTGGCCGGGGGCCCCGTCCAGCGCAGCGCGGAGGGACGGTCTGGCACACCCACAGCGCCTTCTCCCTTTTATTACTGTAAATTCGCACTTCTCTCTTTATATATATATTTATATATATTTTAAAATATATATTAGATATAAAAGTCGGAGACGCTCCTCTTCCAGCTACACGTACAGGGGGATTTATGGGCCGCTTTTGAAAGGGTGAGCAAACGAGCACAGCAGCAGCAGGGGCCCCCCTCCTGGGGCGAGGGAAATGTGCTCTATACATATACCTATCTGCAGCTATATACACACACACACACACACACACACACACACACACACACACACACGCATTCACACCCCCCTGCAGCCCTGCCGCGCTGCCGCAGACCCGGGCTGCCTGGGCTGAGTGCCGGGGAAGGCAGCAGAGGACGGCTGTGGGAGCCCCAGCAGAACGGGGCACAGGCTGCCTCCCTTGCCAGGGACCTGCTTCCCCTGCCTGTGCCCGCGCCCCCTGACAGGGGGCTGCAGCGGGGCTGGGGGCTGCCTGGCAGGAGGGAGGGGAAGTCCACTGCTCTGCAGGCACAGTGTGCAGGACACGCTGGTGTCACAGGCCGTGGCAGAGACATCTCCCCTTTGAGCTGACTGCCACGGGGGCATGAGAATGCCGGGCCCAGGAGGCGAGACCCGCCTTGGCACTCCTCCTGCAGGCTGAGAAATGGGGGTGGGGAAAGGTGGCAGCAAGGGGGAGCGTGAAAGGCCCTGAGAAGCGAGAGCCTTGGCTGGGGGGGGCTGCTGCTGCCAGCTCACAGCAGCACAAGGCACTAACCCTCATGGGGTGGGCAGGGAGAGCCCTCTGCTGCCATCCTGAGCGGGGGTGGGGGTGCTGGCAGAGCCTCCCCAGGCGCAAGGGAAAAGGCACTCTGGGATCTGGCTCCTCTGACAGTGGCAGCAGCCAGCTGAAGGCTGGCTCTGCTGAACCCTGCTCCCATGGCCCTGCAGGAAGGGCACCAGGCTTGTGTGGAGAGGGGAGTGTGAGCCTCCTGCTCCCACACAGCCCTTACGGAGGGGGCCTCTGCGTGACTGCCTCCCACAGCCCCTGACTCAGATGGGGCAACCCCAGAGGCTCTGGGGCAGATCCCCACAGCACCGGGCTGAGTCCTCACACCATACAGAGCCCCCAAACCCCAGGGGCAGGGAGGGGGCCGTGCCTGCACCGCCCCCCGAGGCAGCCAGGGGCTCAGAGACCTTCAAGGCGGGGGAGGCAGTGTCAGCCCCCGCTCTGGGGGTGCCCACGGGAGCTGCCGGCCCTGCCCTGGCCGGGGCTCAGGCCATGGCCAGGCCCTCGGCGCGGCTGCGGACGTGGGCTGTGCCACACACGCTGCTCTCGCCTTTGTGGCTCTTGGGGGCCCGGCTGGCTTTCAGCAGCACCAGGAAGGTGTCTGTGGAGATGGCCCCGAACTCAAAGGTGAAGGTGCCGTAGAAGACGAGGACATCAATGATGAACATCCACTCGCACAGCGCAGCCACGTGCTGCAGAACAAAGCTCTCCTGGATGAAGAACACCCCGCCTGAGGGCATCCCCGTCAAGGAAAGCACAGGCAGAGCCGTCCCACAGCCCCTCACAGCACACACTAGCCCCAGAGCCCAGCAGCCCCGGGGGACCTCGTCCCACTCAGCCCCTCGCAGCACACACCACCCAGAGCCCAGCAGCCCCAGGCACTTGCCCAGCTCCGGGAAGCCCCGTGGTGGGTGAGGCCGTGGCACACGTGCCCAAACCAGCCCTGGGAGACAACGGGGCCGGTGCCAGGTGGGGTTTTCTGAAGAGGCCGGGGCAGGGGAAGCTCAGGCTGCAGCCCTGAGGCCTTATCCCCACACCTCTCGCCTCTTCCTCATGCCAGGCTGGCGCTGCCCATCCTCCTGCCAGATGCAAAGCCGGCATGACCCCCAGCCCAGAGCTTCCTCATGCCTCTCCCCTCCCCCTGGGGATTTCTAGGGAAACCGACTTCCAGAGCTGCCCTGAGCAAAGGGGGAAGGCAGGTACATCCCCCAGCCCTCCTGGGGACGCCTCCAGCAGCACTTGGCCTCTGCCAGCACAACTCAGATGTGGGAGAGCCAGCGAGGCAGGGACGTGAGCTGCATGGGGCAGAGCTCTCTGCTCACTTGCCAATCCCCCAGGAGAGGTCCGAGCCCCTTCCCCACACCTTGTTGCTCTCCCACTCCCAGTGCCCAGCGTTGGCAGAGCAGCACGGCCACAGCAGACAGGTACCAGTGCTGTCTCCCCTGCCTGTCCCTCCCAGCTGGCACAGCTCGTGGCTCTCCTGCCCTTCCCAGCTCCCTGCCTGCTGCGCTGACAGAGCAGGACCCCCTGCCCCAGCCAGACCCCAGCCCACCTCTATGGGAGCCGTGGACACTGCATGCTTTTCCCTTTCCTGCTCATGACCCATCATCTTGTTTCCCAAATTCCCCCGGCCTCAGTCCCAGACAAGCCCCTGGCTCTGCAGCCACATGCTTGGGACCGTCTACCTGGGGCTGCTCCGTGTGCCACCCTCAGCAGCATGTGGGCAGCCCTGTGCTTGCTCCCCCTGCGCCCCCCAAACACTCCCCTCAGCAAAGCACTGCCTGTGGCTTCAGTCACAGAGGTGACTCAGAGGGACTTCACCTTGCTGAGGGCTCAACACACATCTGCCTCATAATCAGAAACCCAAATGAACCAGCCCTGGGCTGCAGCAGCCTGGGGAGGGCTGGTTTGGGGCACCCCTGCTCCCCAAGAGATGCCCACCAGAGCCCCTTCCCCTCCTCAGCCCCCACATGCTGCTCTCCCAGCACAGCCCAGCCCAGCAGCAGACTGCCTGCCTTCAGCCCCTTTCCTGGCACCACCCCCCATGCCCAGCCAGGGCACGGAGGACGTGGGGTGTATACCTACCGCCTGTCCCCCCCAGGTCTGCCTGTCCTTTTGGAAGGATACTGAGGATGAGGGTGAGGAAGGCCAGGGCGGTGAGGACGCTGCGCAGGTGGCCAGTGCAGTACTGCCCGCGGGTTTTGGCCATGCGGTAGGTGAGGATGGACTGCAGGAGCAGGAACAGCATGCTGGTGGGAAAGGCCACCCCGGCCCCGATGTAGTGCAGCACCTTGGCGTGATCCACCTGCGAGGGACAGAGCGTCGGCGCCGGCAGCCCGGGACGCTCCCCAGCACGGCTCTGCTCCCGCAGCAGCAGCAGTCAGCAGCTCACCCTGTGCCCCACGCCCAGCTGAAGGGAAGCAGCTCCTGAGCCCCTTGGGCTGCCCTCTTCCCCAGAGCATCCCCACAGCCACAGCCCTCAGCAGCCGCCGAGCCGGGGCTGGGGCATGAGGGGGTCGGGGCCAGCAAAGTCTTCCCCAGGGCCTCCCACCCAGCAGCAGGGAGCGGCTGCTGCAGGCAGCGGGCAGGGAGCTGCTGGGCATCCAGTGCCAGGCACCGGGGGCAAGTGCTGACAGCTGCCACCGAGCCCAGGGCTGTGTGGCGCCCGGAGCGCGGGCTCTGCCCAGGCATGTGCACCAGCACTGCCCCTGGGCAGCACACGCTGATGGCTGTGTGGCGGGAGCAGCTCGGCTGGGCCCCCTCGGCACAGCGGCCACCACCCTGCTTCAGCCCCAGCCCACTCCCTACCCTCAGCAAAGGCTTTACCTGGAAGTTGCCGACCATGGTGAGGCCGGCGGCGCAGAGCCAGCCCGTGCCCAGCCCCAGTGTGTTGAGCAGTGAGGGTCCCAGACGCTCCAGGAGATGTGCGTAGCGCAGCAGCCCCACCAGCATCACTGCAGCAGGGAGACACAGCCCCAGCACTCACCTGTGCCCCCTAGACCTGCCCTACACTGGGGCAGCTCCATGGGACCCCCACACCCAGTCCCACGCTGGGGCAGCTCCATGGGACCCCCACATCCAGCCCTGCACTGGGACAGCTCCTCGGGACCCCCATACTCAGCCCTGCACTGGGACAGCTCCCGTGGACCCCCACACTCAGCCCCGAGCTGGGGCAGCTCCCCAAGACCCCCACACCCAGCCCCGCACTGGGGCAGCTCCTCAGGACCCCCACACCCAGCCCTCTGCCCCCCAGCCCCAGCCACTTACCCATGAAGGAGCCCAGGCTGCAGATGAGGCTGAAGAAGCAGCTCTCGGGAGGCAGCGTCCCACACTTGCTGTGGGGACAAGGGCAGGCCCTCAGCCCTGGGCCGGGGGCTCTGCAGCCCCCTCCCCAGGACACGCTGCTGGGCTGCCCCGGGGGGAGGTGTCAGAGCTGCCCCTGCTCCTGTCCCATGGCTGCTCACCTGACAAGGGGGATGTGGTCCAGTGTGCAGCAGGAGCCAGGGCCATCCATGCCACAGGACTGGTTGTAATTCCTGTGGGAAGCCATGGGAAGCCATGGGATGGGATGGGATGGGATGGGATGGGATGGGATGGGATGGGATGGGATGGGATGGGAAAGCCAGTGCCCAGGACCCTCCTGCTCCTGCCCACAGCCCCTGCACAGGCAGCAGAGCTGCTCCTCTGATCCCGAGGATGTGCCCCCACCCTGGGGCCAAGTACATCCAGCAACCCACGGCCCAACAGCTTCTCAGGGGCACCACGGAGCCCACGGCCCGAGCTCCAGGCTCACTCAGGACAGGGCAGGAATGCAAAGCCCAGCAGGGAATGGCTGCTGACACCCTGCTTGGGAGCCTCCTGCCCTCCCAGGAGCCGGCACTCACTTGCAGAGGGTTTTAGGGCACCCTTTTCTCTGCAGCATGACCCAGGCACTTTGGCACAGCAGAGCAGGGCCCCTTCCCCACCTTGCAGGCAGGGAGCCCAAAGTGCTCACCCCAAAGGGCCCCCCAAGCCCCACGTTGGGCCCGGGGGCCACGGTCACCAGTGCTGCCCCAGCTCTGGCCCAGGGCCACCAGCAGCCGGCAAGCACGGGGTTAAAAAGCCCTTTTTGGGAAGAGGCTGGGCTCTGCTGTTTGTTCAGTCTCCTGGTTTACTGGTGGCTTTGTTTCTCCACCGTGGAATCCCAGCGAGGTGTGGAGGCTGCTTGGGGCTGCTCCGGGCAGTGTTTGGTTTGGTTTGGGAGGAGCAGCGTTGTTATAATTCTGTTTAACAGACCTGGGTTTATGCACATTTGCTCAAAGCGAGCAGCCCCGGGGCCGGGAAGCCTTGCTTGTGCTGGGGGCAGAGGCAGCCGCACTCACATTCCTCCCCGGGCAGCAGCAGCCACCGCAGCAGGGTTTTTTTTCTTCCCACCCCCCCTCCTCTTTTCTCCTTCAAACACTCCGGCAAGAATGAAACCAACACGGATTGTTTCTTTCCTGGCTGATTTTTAAGGACACGCAACAAGCCAAAAGCAGAAGCTGCCAAGACAGCAAACAGGGCCTTTTCCCCAGCAGCCCTGGCCTCGCCGCGCCCTGTGCTGCCCAGGGCCCCATCCCCGGCAGCTCTGGCCCAGGGGCGGCTGGGTGCTGTCCCCCGGCACCGCCAGATTTAGCCTCCAGCAGACCAGTCTCAACCTTTTCCATGGAGACACACGTCCTTCTGTAACTCCCTGGCCGCTTATTTTCATACTTTCTCCCTGCTGTGTTGTGTCAATGGCCTCCCTCTCCCTGCCTGGCAAGCGGCGGGGCCGGGTGGCTCACGGGCCGTGACCGCAGGCCAGCCCGGCTGGGGAGGGAGGCAGAGGGGGCAGCTTATGCTGGCCCTTCTCAGCCCTGGCACCCTCACGGCCTCAACACCGCCGGCAGCCAGGCCCAAGCACCTCTGCTCCCCAGAGCCCCTCGGGGCCGGACAGGAGACACGGGGGCATCTGCAGCCTCTCATTGACAGCCCCGTGTGTGCTGGGGAGAGGGTGGCTCTGTGCCCCCTTTAACGCTCCTGCCTCTCGGGCCAGCCCCAGCCCCCTCCCAGGGGGGCTTTCAGCAGGGTGAGGCGGGGGGCAGCCTCAGCTGCCTGGTGCTCTGTCAGGGTCTGGAGGGGATTGGGGGTTATGGGGTCTGCGACTGAGCTGGGTCAGGGTGAAGAGCCCCCACTGCCCCCCGTCAAGGCCTTACCAGTTGTGGACAGGGCAGATGTGGTTGTTGGAGAGTGCCATGGCATACCTGGGGGAGAGACAACCACAGGGGTTACACGGCCACCCACATCCTGCTGGGGCCAGTCCAGAGCAGGGGGTGCAGCCCCCGCTGCCTGCCAGGGCCCAGCGCTCACCCTGTGCCACCTCCTGCCTTGGCACAGCAGGGAAAGGAAAAGCCAATGCCTGAGCCCAGCACGTGCTGCGGGGCAGATTGGGCATCTCACCGCAGAGCCACCACAGCCCCTCAATCAGGACACCGTGGGGTCTGTGATGTGCATCTGCTCTGTTCTGGGGGTTCCCAGCCCCACGGTGCCCCCAGCAGCCAGGAGACTCCCTCCTGGCAGCCGCAGCACCTGGCAGCACCGCGCTGCTCACATTGCTGCTGCCGCAGCCGTAAACAGCTCAGGTTAAAAATAGACCCCAACACCGGTAAGAAAACCCCTGTCCTGCCTGCACTGGCCACAAATGGCCCAGCCACGGAACAGCCCGGCTGCCAAAGGGTGATCCCAGCAAAGAGCCTGGGCGAGGAGCAGGATGGCTGCAGAGGACTGAGGGCCACCCATGAAGAGCATCACCTGCCCCGCAGCCCCCTGGCTCAGCTGCTTCCCAGTACANATGGGATGGGATGGGATGGGATGGGATGGGATGGGATGGGATGGGAAAGCCAGTGCCCAGGACCCTCCTGCTCCTGCCCACAGCCCCTGCACAGGCAGCAGAGCTGCTCCTCTGATCCCGAGGATGTGCCCCCACCCTGGGGCCAAGTACATCCAGCAACCCACGGCCCAACAGCTTCTCAGGGGCACCACGGAGCCCACGGCCCGAGCTCCAGGCTCACTCAGGACAGGGCAGGAATGCAAAGCCCAGCAGGGAATGGCTGCTGACACCCTGCTTGGGAGCCTCCTGCCCTCCCAGGAGCCGGCACTCACTTGCAGAGGGTTTTAGGGCACCCTTTTCTCTGCAGCATGACCCAGGCACTTTGGCACAGCAGAGCAGGGCCCCTTCCCCACCTTGCAGGCAGGGAGCCCAAAGTGCTCACCCCAAAGGGCCCCCCAAGCCCCACGTTGGGCCCGGGGGCCACGGTCACCAGTGCTGCCCCAGCTCTGGCCCAGGGCCACCAGCAGCCGGCAAGCACGGGGTTAAAAAGCCCTTTTTGGGAAGAGGCTGGGCTCTGCTGTTTGTTCAGTCTCCTGGTTTACTGGTGGCTTTGTTTCTCCACCGTGGAATCCCAGCGAGGTGTGGAGGCTGCTTGGGGCTGCTCCGGGCAGTGTTTGGTTTGGTTTGGGAGGAGCAGCGTTGTTATAATTCTGTTTAACAGACCTGGGTTTATGCACATTTGCTCAAAGCGAGCAGCCCCGGGGCCGGGAAGCCTTGCTTGTGCTGGGGGCAGAGGCAGCCGCACTCACATTCCTCCCCGGGCAGCAGCAGCCACCGCAGCAGGGTTTTTTTTCTTCCCACCCCCCCTCCTCTTTTCTCCTTCAAACACTCCGGCAAGAATGAAACCAACACGGATTGTTTCTTTCCTGGCTGATTTTTAAGGACACGCAACAAGCCAAAAGCAGAAGCTGCCAAGACAGCAAACAGGGCCTTTTCCCCAGCAGCCCTGGCCTCGCCGCGCCCTGTGCTGCCCAGGGCCCCATCCCCGGCAGCTCTGGCCCAGGGGCGGCTGGGTGCTGTCCCCCGGCACCGCCAGATTTAGCCTCCAGCAGACCAGTCTCAACCTTTTCCATGGAGACACACGTCCCTCTGTAACTCCCTGGCCGCTTATTTTCATACTTTCTCCCTGCTGTGTTGTGTCAATGGCCTCCCTCTCCCTGCCTGGCAAGCGGCGGGGCCGGGTGGCTCACGGGCCGTGACCGCAGGCCAGCCCGGCTGGGGAGGGAGGCAGAGGGGGCAGCTTATGCTGGCCCTGCTCAGCCCTGGCACCCTCACGGCCTCAACACCGCCGGCAGCCAGGCCCAAGCACCTCTGCTCCCCAGAGCCCCTCGGGGCCGGACAGGAGACACGGGGGCATCTGCAGCCTCTCATTGACAGCCCCGTGTGTGCTGGGGAGAGGGTGGCTCTGTGCCCCCTTTAACGCTCCTGCCTCTCGGGCCAGCCCCAGCCCCCTCCCAGGGGGGCTTTCAGCAGGGTGAGGCGGGGGGCAGCCTCAGCTGCCTGGTGCTCTGTCAGGGTCTGGAGGGGATTGGGGGTTATGGGGTCTGCGACTGAGCTGGGTCAGGGTGAAGAGCCCCCACTGCCCCCCGTCAAGGCCTTACCAGTTGTGGACAGGGCAGATGTGGTTGTTGGAGAGTGCCATGGCATACCTGGGGGAGAGACAACCACAGGGGTTACACGGCCACCCACATCCTGCTGGGGCCAGTCCAGAGCAGGGGGTGCAGCCCCCGCTGCCTGCCAGGGCCCAGCGCTCACCCTGTGCCACCTCCCGCCTTGGCACAGCAGGGAAAGGAAAAGCCAATGCCTGAGCCCAGCACGTGCTGCGGGGCAGATTGGGCATCTCACCGCAGAGCCACCGCAGCCCCTCAATCAGGACACCGTGGGGTCTGTGATGTGCATCTGCTCTGTTCTGGGGGTTCCCAGCCCCACGGTGCCCCCAGCAGCCAGGAGCCTCCCCCCTGGCAGCCGCAGCACCTGGCAGCACCGCGCTGCTCACATTGCTGCTGCCGCAGCCGTAAACAGCTCAGGTTAAAAATAGACCCCAACACCGGTAAGAAAACCCCTGTCCTGCCTGCACTGGCCACAAATGGCCCAGCCACGGAACAGCCCGGCTGCCAAAGGGTGATCCCAGCAAAGAGCCTGGGCGAGGAGCAGGATGGCTGCAGGGGACTGAGGGCCACCCATGAAGAGCATCACCTGCCCCGCAGCCCCCTGGCTCAGCTGCTTCCCAGTACAGCTCCCCACAAGCCCCTGGTCCCTGTCTCAGCCTGTTATATCCTCCTGGTAGGGTCAACAAGCCGAGGGCTCAAACGGCGCTGCCCGATGCAGTTCTACACCCCATGCATGGGCCACTGCATCCCCAGGGTGGCTGCAGGATCTCTGGGGACAGAGAAGGGCCCTGAGACCCTTCCTCCCTTGGCAGGTCTGTCTGTGAGTTCCACGAGCAGCACCTCCTACCTGTGCTGCGGGGGGCTGGAGGGGCATCTGCCCCCCAGAGTCACCACAGGAGACAGCCAAGGCTTTGCAAAGCACCCAGGAGAAAACCTCGGGAGGCTGAGCTCCCTGCACCAGTCGCCTTTGTCGTGGAGGAGGACGCAGGATACTGCAGGGGGGAAGATCCTGTGCAGTATGGGTGTGTTTCCTCCATCCCACACTCCAGAAAGTCCCAGCGCCTACACCGGGGCTCCCGGTGCCTTTGGGAAAAGCTCCTCCTTCGGAGTCTCCCAGGCCTGTGGCAGTAGCACCGCTGGGCTGATGGACCGGGGCACACAGCCCTACGCAACCAGCTGAGAGCCCAGGGCTCTGGGGAGGTGCTGGCAAGGTGAGCTACTGCTGTTCCCCCCACTGACACAGCCTCTGCCCCCAGCACAAGGGACAAACGTCCCCTGGCCCTTCCATCCACCCACCTTATGGGTTGGGTGGCCACACGCTGCTTGCAGCCCTGGCCCTGCAGGACCCGTGCTGGTGGCATCGCTCCCGCAGCCACTCCCCTGCTGCCTGAGCATCAGCTGCACTCACGCCTGGGCAAGGGCACCTGGTCCTCTTGTCCCAAAAGCAAAGGCTCCAGTAACGGTGGAACATCCCCACCCAGCTCCCATCTGTGTGTTTACAGGCATCTGGCACGGCGGGTTAACCAGCCCCAAACTTTTGGGAGCACTAACAGGGGCTGCCCAGACGGGCTGTGGAGTCTCCTCTGGGGGACATTCCAAACCCACCTGGACGGGTTCCTGTGTGACCTGCTCTAGGTGGTCCTGCTCTAGCAGGGGCACTGGATAATCGATCGGGTGGTGTCCCTTCCCAACCCTTAAGACTCTGTGATTCTGGGTGAGGGCTGGGAGGGCTGGGAGGCACCCGGCAGCGACTCAGCGCGCGGAACTGCCCCAACAACATGGCAACGTGGGTCCAGCGGTGGCCCGCAGCCCCCCGCCCGCAGCCCCCATCCCGCTCCCCGCA
>WBNH01001612.1:41107-196970 GCA_013401255.1 Urocolius indicus | reverse complement strand
GGAGCGGCCCCGGCGCCACGTGGCGGCCCGGCCCCGGGAGCGGCGGCCGCAGCCGGGGCGCGCAGACACCTCGGGCACGGCCTCGGGCACGGCCTCGGGCGCAGGAGCTGCCCGCTGCAGGGCACTGTCAGGACACTTACTGCGCTCCCCAACGGGCACAGACTCCCCCAGAGGAGCCCCAAGAGCTGGCGCTGCCGGATAAGCTCTACAGCAGCAGCCCGCCCGCTGCCGGGGGATACTGCGTGCAAACCTTTCCTCCAGCCCAAGGCTTCGGGGTGGGCTCAGGTTCCATTTGAACTTTGAATCTATGAGCAGCACTGCTTCAGTTTCACAGGTCTCAGGGCCACCCTAACACTTATCTTCCCAGGGGCCTTTGTCCCGCAGCCACGTGCCCTGTCCCAGGGCTCATTTCTGTGCTGCCTCGTGGTGGAAGTTCCTGATGCAAAGAGGAAGAGAAGAGGGATGTAAACCCAAAGTACCGAGCTGTCCAGGCAGCCTCCTCTGGAAAACTGAGCCAGGCTGTAAAAACGAGAGAACAGGCCAAGGCTGGCAGAGGTGGCTGGCGGCGTGGCACAGAGCTGAGGGCAGTGCTGTACACGGCTCCTGGCAGCCCCCGGCCCCGTGGCTGCCCTCCACTCACAGACAGGGCTCCAGAGCCTGAGCCACGCAGACACCTGTCACAGCACATGGTACCTCTCCGCTCGTCTCCTCTCAGCTCCAATGCTGCTATTTTCCCTCTGCTACACACAAAACCTCGTTATTGCAAAACCCAAACAATGCTCCAAGATTTCCAGCCCCTTCCTACTTACAGAAAGCTGTCTGAAGTGCAGTTCCCTCTGTCTGTCTGTCCAGCTGACATTCTTTCCATTCCAGCCCGCTCCCTGCGGTTTCCTCGGGTGGCTTTTGCTCTGCACCACCACTGGCTGCCTGGATTAAGATGTAATGCTCTCAGCAGAAACGGGTGTTGTTTAAAACACGGCATCCCCCCAGCAACTGCGGGGGAAAACGGGCTCTGCCAGGAGCTGACACCGCTCTGACAAGCCAGGGGACTGTCTTGGGGTCAACGGGCACTACTGCTGACACTTGGCAACTGAGCAACGGCTTACAAAGGGTTAATCATCTAAAGGACTCTGCGAGCACTTTGGAGACGGGTCAGGAAAACAGAGCTGTAAACAGAAGGGAAGGCTTGAAAATACACCCCAGAAGGGCCACGGGCAGCACAGGGGTTCAAATACATGAACGGAAGCACCTAAGGGCAGGCAGGAGGGGCAGAGTCTGGAAGCAGTGGAGGGTGAGGAAGAGGAGGCTGCAGCAGGGAAAATATGGGAGGACGGGAGGCTACGGGGTGAGGGAACCGGGATCCATACGCGGGACTTTCCCAGAACAGGCGTTATCCTTCATTACACAACACTCAGATCTTTGCTCCTGCGACTCCAAACACACGCCAAGCGTTCGACTCCCTTACCAGGCCCGTAGGAGCTTCTTGGCAGGGAGGCACTGGTGCCTCACACAGCAACACGGACACCGTGGCACTGGGTGCATCCTGCCACGAGCCAGAGCAGAACGTGCCCGGCGGGGAGCACCAGCCTGGCAAGAGCTCTGCGTGTCTCAGCCCTCTCCATGTCCTGACAGTGGAAACGAGGCTTCTCTTCCTCATCAGACAGGACGGAGGCCGCAGGCTGGCAGCCCGGGCTGCGTTGTGACTGCGTGCCCAGAGGCTGCAGGGCACCTCAGCCCCACTCTCAGCCCTGTGCTGCACGAGCGAGCACACACCAGCACAGTGCTGGGAGCCTCACAGCTGACACTGCAGTGTGCAAGAGCCACCTAAGCTGCCACTGCTCTGCTTTGCCCACCATGGGCAACATCCCCTGCAGGCCCTGCCAGCTGGCCATGGGTCACGGCAAGGCTCTCCGTGCTCCCCGCAGACCGAGCATGCCGCTGGGGCTGGCAGCTGAACTCCTCTCTTCCCGAAGCTCTGAGCTGCAGAACCACGACACACAAGGAGTGCAACGCTGGAATATTCATTTACAGGATGTATTTATTACACTGTAAAAAGTCCCTTGGGTTTATAGCCATTTACTCTTCTATGTACACTGGTTGTACTCCCAGCCCAACCCAAGGCTCCTCTCAGCACAGCTTGCCCCAGGCTGGAGCCTCACCCGCACCCTCCCACTCACCAGGGGGATTACTTAGAGTTTAGCCAACTATCGGAGAGAGGAGGAAAAAGCCCTGAAGATGCAGCACTTGCCAGGCGAGTGGGGCTGGGAGAGCGGGACATCCTCACTGCAAGGCAGGAGCACGAGGGTGCCTACCAGGGCCTCGGCTGCAGGGATGCGGTGTCACAGAGCCAGCTGGAGAGGCTGCTCCCCAGCGCTGCACCCCGGGGCAGCGGCTCCCCGAGCACTGACAGATGCCCGTGGTGCTCGGCTGAGGCTCGTGGGACTCTCCATTTCCTCCTCATCTGCTCAACTGGACAGAGCCCTCTGATGTGTTCCCCTCCAGCCAGGAAGCCAGATTACATTTCCAGGAGGAGGGAGGACAGCAGCGCTGCTGCTGCCAGGCTCCCCGGCTCCCTGTGTGGCACGGGGATTGCTGCCATCAATGCTGCAGGAGGAAAGCACGTGGCTACAGCAGATGAGAAGCCCCTATGTAGCAAGCTGGGAGCTGCACTGTAAGCAATCCACATTTCTACACGAAATGCTCAGCCTGCTGAGCCCAGGCAGGCCTGGAGCCCAAGCAAAGCAGAGCGGCCAGAAGCACGGGCAGCAAAGCTGGGGGTGGTTGAGGAACCATCCGGGGGCTGCACCGAGTCATCTGAGGGACAGCCCTGTGCTGCAGCCCCTCTCTGCGGTGACATCAAAGAGCTTTCCCTCTTCACCAGGTGAGCTGGAGGCAGCTTGGTCCCAGGCTGCTGGGTGCAGGTGTTGCCTGGCCCCTGAGCTGCCAAGGCAGGAAGGAGGCTGGTGAGCGGGAGCGGGTGCCCTGCCACAGGCAATGGGCAGCTCTCGGTGCATCTCCCGGTGGGTGCCACGGGAAGGGAGCAGAAGGTGACGTGCTGTGGGGGATGATGTTGTGGCAACAGCCCCTCTGCTCACATCAGCAGCATCTTCTCAAACAAACGAGCCCGTTAGCAGAGGACATTTGGCCAGTATCCTCCACCCACAGAGCCTCCTCAGCAGACAGTTCCCAAACTAATTGACTTCGGAGGTGGTCATGGGGTCAGTGGGTCGTGGAGTAGCCAAGAGAGGAACAGGAGAGGTGGCTTCGATCAGGGCTGGGTTGAGGATGATTGGCAGAGTCATGGGTGGTACCCCAACCTGCAGGGGAGAGGCCAAGGGCTGCAGGATGAGCGGCGGCTGCGCTGCAGGAGGCGGCACATCCGTCACCGGGCTGCTCTTTGCTGCAGCCGACGCTGGGAAAGGAGGGGAGGCAGAGCTGCTCATGGGGGGTGAGGCAGGTGCAGTGGCTCTCTCGGGCTCTGGAAAGAAGAAGAGACAGAACGTGTCCTTACAGAGGCCCTGACGAAGCCACCTCAGCTCATAGCTAAGCAAGGCCAAAGAGTAACTCAGGGGACTTTTTGGACTCAGCCCCGCCACGTCCCTTCACAGGAGGCCCTAAGGAGCAGGTGCTGACCAAAGCCATTCTGCCCTAACCCCTGCCCACCCCAACAACCTCAGCAAGAGGGCCACACCTCTCCAGCTGGAAGCACAACAGTTCCACAACAGCTAAGGCCTGGTGGCTGTAGGTCACACCAAACCAAGGCAAAGCAGATCCATGTCACCGTGCCACAAAGATGCGTCCCGAGGAAGAAAACAAGACTCACCGCTGGCACCCAGCTCGCAGGGCTTCTCCAAAGGAGCCAGGTGGGGGGCTGCTCTCACATCCCCTGCAGTAGAAGGGGGCAGGGCAGACACTATTGATTTCTGATGCTGCTGCTCCATCGGTGTGCTGGGGACAGGATCTAGGAAAACAAAATAAGCAGTGAGCCCACGCACCAGTTTGCTTACTCCTGTTTGCCTGCCCTCAGTCTTCCCTCCTTGTGCTAAGCTCTACCACGGCCTCCTGCACCTATCACTCTGCCAGCATCTGGGCACTGAGGCAGCTGGGCACTGGACAAGGCCCAAGCACCGTGTCCAAGGCCCGTCCTCCCCTCGTACCTTGGATGACGGTCTGTTTGAAGAGCTCATCTCGCAGCCTGGGTAAGAAGCAGTCAATCCGCTCCCAGGTGATCTCCCAGAGATCTGAGTATCCTGTCCGGGAGTCAGCGCTGTGGAAGATCCCAGCTGTGTCCATCACGAGCAACATATTCTTCAGAGACTCTGGGATGGCCTCCAGCTGTAACGAGAGACGCTGCTCAGGGCACAGAGAATGGACATATACCAATGGCCAAGAGCAGAAACAGCTGATGGAAACAAAGGCCACGGGGAGAGACCATGGAACAAAATGGTTTTGGAAGGATTAAACAGTTTGACAGCACAAAACCAGAATTAAACCACTTTTCAAGTTTAGAAGGTTAAAAGCAATGAATGGCTGATGAAAGCATCACTTTCAGCACCTTACCAGTAAGTCACTGGAGCCAGAAAACATGTACTTGTCCATGAAGTCCAGGATCGTCAGCCACAGGGCAGCAAAGGTGGTCAGTGAGAGCAGTGGGGAGAGATGCTGCAGGAACACCTGGAAAAAAAACCCAGACAGTGTTAAGTTCAGCAGCTGCTCCTGCTGCCAGGCAGCTCCAGCACAGGAATGCCCCCTCCTCGAGGCAGGCCCATAGCCGCAGGGACACACGGAGCCCGGCCCCAGGGACACAGTCGCCACGTCTGCCAGCCCACCCGGGGCTCCCTGCCTTAGGGCAGCACTGTCAGCTTGGGACATGCATCGTTTCACCACTAGAACAGACTGCCTTCAACTAATGTCAAGTGAAACACTTCTCTCCCCGTCCTTCATAAAGTCACAAACTCCTTCCTGACATCTTTTCCAAAGGCCAGGATCATGGGGCCAGTTCCAACAGCATGGTGGTTGAGAAGCCCAGCACCAGAGACAGTCAAACTGCCAGCTCTCCTGATCAGGGATGCTGAGAAGCTAACACAGCAGACAGCTTGGCTTTGCTGAGGAACACGGCATGCAAAAGCGTGCTGACCTTGGAGAGCAGTGTTGAGGCTCTCATCCTTGTTTCTTCCATCCCACCAACGTCAGCTGGGCTGATGTTCTCCAGCAGCTTGGTTAGCAGAGGGAACAGCACCTGTTGGATCAGACACACTGGCATTGCAGAGCTGGAAAGTGACAGATGTGATGTGCAGACATCCTGAGGCTTTTGGGACCGGCGGCTTCTAGGCAGGGAGCACAGGAGAAGCAAGGGGAAGTGGAAACGAGCGGGTCTGTGATTCTGTGTGGAGTCATTTCCACACTCTGAGAGGCTGTGTCAGAAGCCTAAGCATTAGAGGAAACTCTCACAGGATCAGAGCAGGGAACACCTCGTCTCTTGGGTGAACAAGCTGCTCAGGAAGACAGTGCTGAAGTAGGACACTGTTCTGCCACTCCCACAGACAGCTTTGCTCTGTGTGACAATGCTGTCCTACACGCCCAGCCTAGCCAGGAGGATACCTTGTTGAAGCAGGACTCCCATTCCAGGGCATCCAGAGCCTGGAGGTCATGCACCAGGAGGGCTCGCTGCAAGTAAGTGAGTGCCTGCATCCGTATCTGGCGTCGGGCATCACAGCACAGCCAGGCAATGCCTGCAAGAGAGGGGTTCAGGGCAAGTGTGACATACCTGCTTCCCCAGGCCAGGGTGAGAAGCCTAATCAATCACAGAATCCCAGAATGGTCGGGGTTGGAAGGGCCCTTGCAGAGCTCATCCAGTGCTCAAGCAGGGGGCACAGGAACGTGTCCAGGTGGGGTTGGAAACCTTCCGAGAAGGAGCCTCCACACCCTCCCTGGGCAGCCTGGGCCAGGGCTCCCTCCCCTCAGCACCAAAGGAGCTTCTCCTCCTGTTCCAGGGGACCTGTTTGTGTTCCAGCTGATGTCCATCACCCCTTGTCCTGGCACTGGGCACTACAGAAGAGTCCCTCCATCCTCCTGACAGCCACCCTTTAGGTACTGAGGCCCTCCCCGAGGTTTCTCCTCTCCAGGCCTGCAGCCTTTGCTCACAAGATACATCAAACACTGTCTGGGGGGAGGGAACGAATCACAGAAAGAAAAAAGATGATGTATGTTCCAAGCCATAGGCTGGGATGGCAGTGTCAGGCCCATGAGCAAGCTGGCAGCTAACTCATGCTAAAGACACCTTTCCACCTGATCCCAGTTCAGTTACTGCAGGCCCCAAAGACCACCTTTGCCCGCTTTCTGCAGGCAGCTCTCGGCTCCTCAGCCTTCCCAGGTGCTGCCATCACTGTGGGAGGGCCTTACCCTGTAGCAGAGGACACCAGCAGTTGGCCCAGAGCGCCGGGGGGTCGGCGGCCACGCTCCTGCCCGAGGGCTCCAGCCGGCGCTGCTCGGCGGCCCACGAACCGTAGATGGTGGCAGCCCGCGTGTGCAGCGTGTGCATGAGGTCCAGCAGCTGCAAGTCAAGCATCACGTTAAGCAACACACAGGACCTACACTTCTGAAGCTACCCTGGTCCCTGCTCTTCCCCAGGCCAGTGCTACAAGGCTCACACAGCTACTCGAGGCCGCTTCCTGCATGGACGGGCCACACAGAGCTGTGGAGGTGGTGCCAGGCCAGCCTGGCTGTGCCCTCCCAGCCTGGCTGTGCCCTCCCCCAGTGCTCAAGTGCCAGGCATCTTCAGCAAGACCCACGTATGACAGTCCCGCCAGCAGAAAGAAGGGAGCCTTTCCAGGCACAGAGCACTGGCTCTCCCAGGCGGAGGGAGAAACCCACTGACTCAGCTGTGCTGTCCAGGGACAACTCCAACAACCTTTCCTCCTTTCAAACAACAAGAAGAAAGCACGAAGCACAGGCAAAGCTCGCTCACAACAGCTCTGTATGGGCAAACAGTAGCATTCTAGTCTCTTCACTGCTGAACTGGGGGAGGCCCAACAGCTTGGCAGTCAGCACTTCTGGGCCTTTACACCTCTGAAGTATCAGCTGGCAAGAGAAATGACTCCCTCATCTCACTTGAAACCCCAGTGCCTCAGCTCACATAGCTTTCCCCTCTCCATGGGCTCAGAGGCCCTGTCAGACTCCTCTCCTTGGAGGCGTGAACCTCATATGCCTCCAAATGCTCTTGATCCACATTCATCTTACCTGTTCTAGTGACTCACAGCTCTAGAGCCTGCCCCTCCTTGCTTTTCAGAGGACTTCTCTCCCCGCTGGGATTCTGCTTGTACCTGTTCAAATTGCAGCCTTCCTCTTTCCCTGCAGAACTGCAACGCTGCCCTCAGAGCCACCCTCTGCCATACAGCTCCCGCTAACCCAGGATGCAGCACCCCTTGGCCCCAGCGTCTCCCTAGCGAGGTCCCGAGTGTGGGAAAGGAGAGGAGGAAATCCTGGCTATACTTACGTGCTGACTAACCTGTAAAGACACAGTGTGGTAGCTGGCAGGGATGCTCTCGTCCTCATCCTCGTCACTGTGTGTGTGTGCCTGGTGCTGGCTCAGGACCCGCGAGCGCCGTGTGGAGCTCTCCTTTGGCTTCTTTTTCAAGCGACTGGATTTGCTGTCGTACCTGTGGCTCTTCCCTCTCTTCTCCTGGGACTTGTAGCCTAGGAAGTGAAAGGCAGCACCGCACCATGTACACACTGCACTGCAAAGCTTTCTGCCAGACACGGCAGCCACCCTCTGCTATCCCTGGTAACCACCTGCTTGAGGAGGCACCCAGCACCCCAGGAACAGCCTTCAGCAACAGCTAACGCTGCTGCCTCCACCTCAGCTCCAGGCCTCCCCTCCAGCCCACAGAGATGGAGCAGAATCAGGTCCGTGCTGCCAGCAGGAGCCAGGACACACGTCTTGCAGCAGAGCACTTTCTGGGGACTTGTTTCCTGAGAGGATACTCGCCAGCCCTTGCTGCCTGGGCACCCGCAGCCCAGCCCTGGCTGCCTTACCCCCATTGAGGCTGGCCTCCACGAAGATGCGGATGGTTTTGACGCAGAGCTCGAAGTTCTCGGGCGTGACGTGGGCGGCGTCTCGCACGATGAAGGACAGGGACTCTATGCACTTCATGAGAGACTTGGTGTCGTGTGGGCCCAGGTCCAGCCCCACAGTCAGGCTGTACTGGTTGACAAGAGGAGACGGCCCCAGCCTGCTGAGCCCAGCGCTGGATCGGGAGGTGTCGATGTCATCTTTCCCCACCTGCAGGGCACAGCGAGAGGCTGGCAGGAGAGGGCAGCAGAACGAGCAGCATCGCATGCACACATCAGAAGGGCCTTTCTTCCGAAACCAACAGGTCACATTTCTGCAGGGTCCATTTCCCTTTCCTCCTCACGTGCCTCTAAAGCTTTCTCCTCTCCCTCTCCTCCCCATCCTGCCTTCACATTGTCAGATCAACTCTTTTCTACTGTCTTATTCTTTCCCTCGCTACCCCGCTCTGCCCGCAGCCACACTAGCAGCAGCCTCCTGCAGGCCCCAGAGCCATTGGCCACTCACCACTAGCCAGCCACTGTTGACAACGTCCACGTCTGTCACCGAGCGGTGCATCTTGCCTGGCTTCCCATGATCCGTGTACACCTCCGAGTCAGAGGTGTAGCCACGGTCCAGGCTCGCATCACTCGGGTGGTAGGAGGAGATCTCGCTGTCTGACTGAGCACCTTCAAGGCAAAAGGCAGAGGCTTTAGCTCAAAGCTGAATCAAGTGTTTGGAAGAGTAGCTGCGGACAAGGGAGAAGCAATCCACATCAGCTGGGTCAGCATCAGCTGGGAACCAGCAGCAGGCCTGGGAGGAACTGGGCCAGGCCTCCTGAGAGAGGAAGGGCACCCGTGACAGGAGCGTGCACAGGAGACTGCAGGAAACACAGATCTTCGGCACTGTTTCCCCCCTGCAGGTATGTTTGGCTTTCCCCTTCAGAGGGAAGGGCCTTCCCATCCTCTGCTGTGTCAGTGGATTTAAAAACGGCAGGAACTCTAATGCCTTGCCCCTGGGAGAAGAATCAGATGCATCCTCTCCTTTAAGAACTACAGGAGGTGCTAGCTTCAGCCAAGACATCTCCAAAAGCACAACATGGAATGAAACAGCTCACACAGGGCCTCTGGGGTCACTCAGCTCCACACGAATACTGGGGAAGCCTCTCTCATGAAAAGCAGTCTACATTGGCATGGCAGATCTTCCCAGACCTTTAGGGTAACCTAAAGCGTCACGTGTCTCCAGCACAGAAATCCTTGCAAGGGCCAAATCGAAGCTACTGATTTAACAGCATTTAGAAGCAAAAAACCATCCTCTCCATCACTCAGCGCCCTCTAGAAACTCACCAGCACAGACAGGCTGGCTGCGAACACAGGGCACCAAGCACTTCCAGAAGGAGGCAAAGAGAACTCCTGTTCTGCTGCTCAAGGTGTCACAGGCAAGCAGTGTGCTCAATCAGCAAGACACAAGCAGGAAAAGACTCAGGGAAAGAAAAAACATCCCAAAAAGGGCAACGAGAGCCCAGCCTTAGCCCAGAAGGCAAAGGTCACAGAGATCTGCAAAACAGGACGCTCTCATCTGTCCAGCACAAAGCATCAGGGCCTAGCAAGGGAGTTCTAGAAAAGCAAAGAGGAAAATAAGGCTTTTGGAAAAGTCTTTTCTTGCTGTTTGCTTTAGAAGTCCGAAGCCGTCAGCCTCCAGCGCGCTGCCAGCTGGCAACAGCCAAACTGGAGCCGTTGGCTGAAAAGGCTGTCTTTATAACGCAGTCAAGAGCATTGGGAAATAGTGGGTTGGTCTTGTGTGAAAGGGTCAGGCACTCTGAACACGAATGGATTTGGAAATGGGATTTTAAAGAACAACTCCCTTTAGCTGATCCTTAGAACGGGGATGGGAAGGAGTCAGTCCCACAGAAGCAGCACGTACGACAGGGACGGCAGCTGGGTTTGCATTACACACCCAGAGGAGAGATTAAGGCTGTATTACCCACGACACCGGACCACAACCAGCAGAAAATGCTCCTGGGGTAGAGCAAAGACCTTCTACAGCTGCTATAACTGGTATCGCTTTTCTCCCAGCGCTCCCCCAGGGACCAGCACCTGGACTGCTGCTCACGGAGCGGGAGGAGACGGCAGAGCACAGACAGGGACGGGCCACGGGGCAGGAGTGAACAGCAGGTGCCGGTCTTTAATCTTGCTAATGTAGTTTAATATCAGCTTTGTTTTCTTGCAGTCCCCTTTGCTAATTGAAAAGCCTGAGGAAGCAGCTGCTTATCTGGCAGGCAGGCATCAGATTTCCTAGCAAAAGCTGGCCTGTCTTACCTGTGTCGTTATCTGCCCTCGCCGTAACCTGCAGGGCTGCAGGCGGCTTCACTCCAGACCCAATACACTCCAGGAGGGTGAAGAGCGTGTACCAGTCATCCCCAGAATGAATGTTGGCCGCGTTGGTCTTCAGGAGCTCGTGGAGCCCATAGGCAACCTCATGGCTAACTCTGGACAGCACGTGAGGCTTCATCATGAGCAGGATCCGTAAGGAGAGGAGAACCTGGCCAGAGTCGGAGACAAAAGCAACGGACTCTGTTCCTTACAGCCCCCCCTTCACGTGCCATTTGGTGCAGCACAGGGTGGGGAGGCTGGCGGGAAGCGCGTACCTGTGCGCTGATCTCCTCACGCCGCAGCAGCCGGATGGCCAACCGCAGCAGCCCCACCACCGCGCGCTCCACCAGGAAGCAGAACTCGGTGGCGTGGACGCACAGGTGGTACAGGTGGTCCCGCACCGTCTGCCACACGCACGTCACACGGTCCCTGGCCACGGCAAGGAGTGGGGAGAGAGCAGGGTGAGCGAGAGGCGAGGCCGCAGGCATCCTGCTCCCTCTCCCGCAACTTAACGGCAAACCCCATCCAGGAGGCAGAACAACACACACATAGAAACATCAAAGCTGTCAGGTTTCTGATTTGCTTCATTCCTTTCGCAGCAATCACCTGGGAGAGTTCTCCCTCCAGAGTTTAGTTTACGACCTCCAAATCTCAGAATATCGAGCAATAATTCACGGGCCAGCAGCCGCTCTGTTTGCACACGCTGGAGTGGAATTGCTAAGCCCTGAAATTACAGCCACATGCTGCTTCAGCTGGCAAATGAAGCACACGAGGAACTCGTTCCCTGGACCCAGGCAGCAGCTGCAGCAAAGCAGGGACATTTACAGTGAATCTGCGTGCATTTCAAGGTCATACCTATTCTCTAGCACAATCCTCAGAAGCATCTCCAAGCAGAAGGCAGCATCCTCTTCATCATACGTCTCCTCATCAGGAGTCACAGAGATCAGAGCCTAGAAAAGCCAGGAAACGTTTGTGAATCAAAAGCCCCCCTCAAACTGCAGCACCAACAGGTGAGGATCAACAGGATGGCTTTGAGTCTGGGCAAAACCACTGTCTGCTGAGGTCCTGAACAGCCTATCAAAAATGCACTGGCTGGAGGTCAAGCTGAATAGATGGAAAACTTGGTAAAAAAACAATGATGCAAGATGCAACATGAACTCAGAAGACGTTAAACTCTGACAAAAGTCTCTCAGGTCACAGAATCATAGAACAGTAGGGGTTGGGAATTCTGAAAGCCAGCACCTTCTTGCTAAGATCATGTGAAGCACAGAAAAGGCAGACATGGCTATGAATGACTACAAACACTGGAACTATGCTCTCAAGCCATCAGCTCACATATGGAGGGAGGATTCCTGACATAACAGAGGTAAGAGCAAAATGCTCCCCTGGAACTGCATGGCACATGACACCCGAGTCGCCGCTTTGCCATGGGGGCCAGCAACAGCCTCCTCAAGGCTTTTAGAACCCCTTCCACAATTTCACATCTTTCTCTGCTACTAAAGCAACTGGGTCAGCCTGCATAGGAGTTACATGTAACAGCCGAACTACTGACTGGTTCCACACCCCAGCCAGACCCAACACCTCCTCTGGAGACAGAGGAGTTAGGCGAGTACATGGCACATATCCCTGCTCGTGAATGATGTATTTGTTCCCTCCCCAGCATCCCTCACCTTCATGAGCTCCTGCAGGGATTCAAGTTGGAGGAATTTGCTTTCTGTGATCAGCTTCTCGGGATCACAGTGCTGCAAAAGACAGAGAAGAAGATTGTGCATCTGGGGGACGGGGAAGGCATATGAACAGATCTTCCAGAAACACAGTTTGTTCCCTGGGAAGACACAAAGCGTGACTGCACCACAACTACCTGGAGGAAAACTCCTGCCAGCTAGTTCACCCTCTTAATACCAATTACCCCTAAAAAACCTGATCTGTGCTAGACAGATTATAACAGATAGCTCCTTTCTCTGTAAAGGGGTCTCTGTCCACACAGTGCTCAAACCCCAGGTTCAGCTTGTTTGGGGCACCATGCACCCTGAGACTGTCTTAGAAGAGTCACTTGAGAATGCATTAGTCTTCAGTTAAAGGACTGTGACATCAAAAGCAGATCCCAGCTTCCCGTGTGTAACCACTCCTGCATTTGTGCGTGGCAGTGGGTCAGACCCTGCTGCTGGCAACGCAGATCAGCTGCACTGCAGGTTCTCACAGCTCCCAGCTCCCCTGGAACCTGCAGTACTGCCCAGAAGCACACATGTTTATGGTTCTGTTGCCTGCTATCCACCTAGTACTATCACCTAGTACAAAAGCAAGTCCTTTGGCAGACTGTATGGTACCTTTATGCATTCCAGAGCTGCTCGCTTTGCCTCCTGCGTCTCTGTAGAGGGCCCTCTCATACCAGACTGCTCTGTCCCACTGAGGGTGAGCCAGCTAACAAAACTCAGCACTGTCGACTCACCACTGCAAATCAGAAGGCCACAGCATCAGTGAGAAAACAAGCAATCACAATATTCTCCAGTGTCAGTACAAGACAGACAGCCTGGGCCACCTGAACCCCTCACCGATTAGACGGCGTCTCCTCACGTTGCAGATAGATTTTGCCGTTAGGATCCACAAAGTCTTCAACCTGGAAGACAAACCAGAACACGTATATGATCAATTTTCTACTACTTCGTAGCCTGCTTTGTTTTGTTGGTTTTCCTTCTCCCTGTAACGTTTCACTCAGTGAGGAAATGCTGCACCCAACTGCTCACGTGCAGGCAGCCATCCCCAGCTCTTCACCTCCTCAGCCCTTCAGCAAAGCATCACCCCCGCCTGCCAACACAGCTGCTGTACTCTAACACTTCATGCCCATAGGCATGTCCTTCTTCTGCAAAACATTCAAAATCTGTCCCAGTGAAATGAATGGTGGGACTTCCCACCTGCAGCAAAAAGGAAAACAGGGGAAATGGGAACCCTGTGAAGGAAGCTGGAGGCTGCACACAGCTCAAGCATCACATTCTCTGCAGGCTTTCTAGCTCTGTATATGCTTTACACCAAAGCCAGGCCTTTGCAAGAGAGCTCTCCCTCTCTTTGGGCTGGTTCTGTGAAAAGCCAGCTTCCCTCTCCCCTGCTCTTCATCTCCCCACGGGTCAGCTGTCATTACCTCCACCATGGCCTTGGGCAGCAGCTCCGCTCGGAAAAGCTGCAGCATGGCCTCCATGATGTTCTTCCAGCCCTCCCGCAGGATGTCACCGTGGCGATGGGCCAAGTGAAACACAGTCTTTGCTGCAATATGGGCCTTGGGATTGCTTCCAAAAACAGTGGGCAGGTTCTCAATAGACTGCAGGAAAGAAGAGGGGGTGGCAATCAGTCAGCAAGAGATGTTTTCTTTTCAACGCAAATTAGGGCAGACTGTTCAGAACTGGTTTGGGGAAAGACAACAGTCCGGCGGCCGATGCTTGGATCACTGCTGGGCAGCTCACGCTCTCTCTCTACAGAAACAAGGACTAGAGGACTTACCTGACACAGGCTGAACCACCAAACCACCTCGGCATCAGCTCTCCAGGAATGACAGCACCACAGAACGTTCTGAAAGTGCACTCTGAAGGCTCACTAACTTATGATGTGATAGGAACTCCTTCCAGGATCAAAGCCTTCCACTTGTTAGTACCACCTCTCCTCTGGAAGCAGCAATTACTCTGCCCAGGGCGTTACTGACTTGTGAAGCTACCCCTACCACTACTCAACAGCCAGAGTCAGAGCGATGAACCTGACACAGCCCCTGACAACAACTGCTGCATCACAATTCCTCATGATCTGTTCAACACACTCACAGCTTTTCAAAACATAATGAGTGTGCCAAGTCACCAACCCAGTATATGCCGCCAAAACAAAAACCCAGCAACCACATGAGCCAGTCTCAGACACTGTAACGTGCTCCATGCTTCTGCAGTTACTTCAGCTCATTGCAATACTCCTTTGGACAGGAGATGACCTTGGCCATTCTCTTGCTTGCATGGACAAAACCCACACTAACTCCTTCAACAAGAACAGAGACAGAAGACAGGAGAAGGCATGGATCGAAAATGTGGCTCTTTACTGTTGTGAGGTGTAGAGCAAGAGGGAATCTAAAGCAATCCCACTGCTTAGCATTTGTCTTTTAATAGTCAACGTGGTACTCCTTCACCACTGCTGATGCCAGAATGCAAGTGATACAGAAGACCTAGTCCAAGCGAGTCCAACTCCCTGCAGCCCAGTACCATTAACTGGGTTGATATCTGCAGGGCTGTTCCCTTTCTGCTCTCCCTTTTGAGTAAATCACCTGCCTTGGCCTTTTTACTCCCGAGCTTTCAGTCTTGAATGATCTTGTTTCCCTCTTCTGTATGTGTGGCAATTGTGCTCTGCTCACTGAGAGTCTCACACAAATGCTACTGCTTGAGAGAGGAAGACAGCTAGGGCATGCTAAAAGCCATGCTTATTTCCCCTCCTGGCAAACTTACCTCACTGCTGAGGGCTGTAAACTTGCAGAGAGAAATTATGAGATTGTCAAACACATCACTAAGGCCATAGTGAGCAGAAATCATTGCACATTTCCTGGAGAAGAAAGAGAACAGAAAACAAGGTAGTAAAGGCAGTTCAGACAAGTCTGCCCATGGGTCAGCAAATCACTGAGCCTCTCTGGTGACATTTTAGATCTTTGTCTCCACCCTCTCATAATCAATGCTGATGTACAGGAGCCTACTGTCATCCCTTAAATAATCACAATCCCCATGCACAGATCCTGGTATTTCTCTGTGATGATGCAAGGATCACAACGGCCACACTTTAACTCTTCTGGGTCTCCATGAATGCAAGAGTTACCTGAAGCCAGAGATAGCCTTCTGGATGATTGTTTCTTCCAAGCTCTTGTCAAAAACATATGAAAGTGCTGCAATGGTTGGCCCCCACGTCATAGTGAAGAGGTCGTGGTCATAGCTTCCAGGAGGCACGTGGAGAAATATCCCCTCATCAGTGGCACCACGATGCAGCAGGACATTCCAGATATAGTTTTCCTTTACCAGGCCCGTCTGTTCCTCTGGCATCACTATCTCATCATTTCTGCAAGGGGGGGGGAAGGCAGAAAGGTTGGATTTTTCATTCTGAGCCAAACCTAACATTTACACAGTGCCTTTCATTACGTGGTCCCAAAGCTAAGTGATATCTACTCTGCAGTGATTTGCAGCTCCTGAAACATTCTATCTTCCTTTGCCTGCCTGCTTCTCCTGCCTCTTCGATTCCTTGGACAGCAAGTGTAGGGTCTCTCAGCAGCAACCACGTTAGGCCAGTACTGAGGAAGCAGCTAATGGTGCAAATGCAAAATGCAATATATACTGCAGTTACACAGTGGGAAGTCTGGGGCAGCAAACTGGCCTAGCTTTATCCCCTCACCTCACCCTCTCCATATCTCATTACTCCCAGGTAAAAACCTCCAAATTAAACCGTTCTACCAGTGCGATCAAGAGCAGGCACGAGTACTTCTGTAGGAGAATAATGCAAATATTCAAGTTATGCCAAAATCAACTAACAGCAAGCCAAGTGGTACCAAAGTAAAGGTAAAACAAGAAGCCAAATGGATGATGACTGATTCCTAACTGGAGTGCTACAGCTCCTTCCTCTAACTGGATTAAAGCTATACCATAGTAAAACGATTGTGACTAATGCCAAGCAGCACTTGCAATTCCAGGTTAAAACATATCAAGTCTAAATACACACTCCCTGGACTTGGGTAACATTGCACAAGAGATAACTGACTCCAAAGGACCAACTGACTGGCAAGTGTCTCAAAAAACACCAAGAGCTGTAGCCAAGCTGAGAAGTGCAGGTCTTTCTGCAGCAAGGAAAACATCATGTACTTCAGTTGCCAAATTAGCAATTTTCATGTGCTAACAGCAAGTACAAAAAACCCCACCCCTCCTTGATTTATGCACAGGTAATAACTCTTCTCAGTTCAGCTGCCAACGAAATATGACAAGAGGAGTCATTACTGAGACTACAGAGGAAAAATGTGTTTGCCCTCAACAGCATATCTTTTCCCCCCCAAGAACCCATATGTCATTAAGAGAAGGAAGTTTACTTGGAAAGCCTCAGGAAATGAGATCTCTGCTCAGACGTGAAATGCAGAGATCTTGTTAAGATCAGGCACTGCTCTGTACAGACTGCAGTCCTTTCCTCCCACCTCCTGCCACCAATAGTACAAAGAAAACAGAGTCCTGCCACCACAGCTATGACACCAGGGCAATCTCTCTGAGACAGAACAATACTGACATGATACACCAATTGTTTTAGACCTAGAACACACTGAAAAAGCTAAAGTATCTGTTGAGGGGTGGATACAGGGAATGGACTGGAACAGAGGCACTGGGTAGCTGAAAGATTTGAGGATGTTCTGAAACATTGGAAACACCCTCAGAGGAGAGAGCTTAATCAAAACTAGAGCTCTGTTTGAAAGCTAGAGTTACCTCCTGAAGAATGTCTAAATACTCAGTACAGGCAGCATCCCCACTTCCCCAGGGAAGGCTGGAAAGGGAGGGCCAGCCTAATCCCTGCCTGCCACTGCAGGCTGAAACCAGATGAGAGTCAGAACTGCATCCTGCCTCCCCAGAGATGTAATCCTCTCAGCTTCAACTAGGCTGGGCCTGGATTTACCCATTGGCCAGATTCCTGAGCTATTATTAAACATCCCTCCCAGGGCTAGTCTGTACACAAAAAGGACCTGACCCACCAGGAACTCTGCTCAAACACTGGCCAGTGTTCTGAGAGTTCCAGGGGTGGCAGAAGAGACTGGTGCAGACAGCAGTCTCCTGTTGGAAGAGCTGAAAAGCAGGGGATATGAAACTGTGACCTGGACGTGTTATGTCAGGGCACCAGTGCTGTCCTGGGGATGAGATGCTATCTCTAGATCTACATAAAAAGTTCCAAAAGGACCGGTCTGGAAGTCAGAGGCTTCTTAGAGCATTTCTCATGTGCTGGCCTTGCTCAGCCACTCTGTGGCATGTTGACAAGTAATATATTTTTTAACTTTAGCATAAGCTCTGTGGATTAAAATACCACAGCAGGAATCCAGAGACACAAATCCAGTGCAACCACTGTGACAGGCTTGTTACCACAGCCCCATGTGGAGCTGGAAGCTGGTCTGAGGCAAACAGGCACGTGATCGCTGAGTCTCTCTCTGTACTCTCCAGAGGCCTCTCAGACCGAACAACTCTAGCTTTCTCTCTGCACACAAGGAGATTACAAGCAGATTCTTACTTGATGGCATGGTACATGTCTTCCAATATGTCTTGCTCAAAGTCTTTGCCTCCATTCACACCCTTCAGGTTCTTCCGAAACTCCTGAAAAACACGACAGCCAACACCAAGGTTTATTGCTGCTACCCCCAGCTTTAACTGCTCGGCTCAGACCAGCACTCCACTTGCTTTTCATAGGACTAGAAGGTTCTCCTGCCTCCTTCAACACACAGCCTCAAATGTCAAAGACTAAATACTATTCTTAGGTGGCAGCAGTGTGCAGCAACCCTTGTCTCTGCTCAGGAGGAAAGAACAGACACAACATAACGTGTGCTTAAGCTGAGGCTGGACATCAGAATGACAGGTCTGTACCACTGCATTGACGCTCACAGGACCTGAACTCTCCAGAAGCTCCCAGTGGCTCAGCTACTCTCCTTACTACTGTGTCTTAAGAAACAGTTTTCTCACAGACACACGAGTCTCTTGACTAACTTGGTGAGTTGTCTGCTAAGCTTGCATTTCTTCAGACCGCCCCTTGCCCCCAGCTCCCCCCTCCAACTATACTCAGCTTCAGTGCTGCACACCAGCTTATTGTGTACATGAGTGAGGAATGCCAGGGTCAAAAAAAGAATGCCATAGAGTTAAAACAAACAGCACACTGGTAACCAAAGCAGAGAAGGCAGGTGTCTGTGCTGGGAACACCCACCTCCAGAGTCATCGGGACGTTCTGCTTGCGGACATTATGGTTGTGCTGGTCGGTGTTCAGCATGATGACCGCATAGGCCAGGGCAAAGCAGGCGTCACTGTTAGCAAAGGGGGACCCATTGGACTTCTGAAAGGCAAATGCAGGCGTAAATCAGCCCTCCAGGAACAACATCAGTGAGGCACGACAGCCTTTTTCCTACCCATGGTACTGAATCATCTCTGAGACAAACAAAAGCCCCAGGGTCTGGCTCCAGCTTTCAAAAAACTACCCTGGCAATCTGTGTGCCAGCGACATCTCCCACTAAACAACAGCTGCTGCCTGCAGGGCATGGTCAGCTTATACAGCCAGTCCATCAGAGCAAGCAGATGCACAAGAAAAAACCCTCAGGTTTGAGCTTTCTGCCCAGCAAGTACACACCCTCCAGTGTTCTGTGAAGGCTTCCAGCAGTCTTTGGATTACAGGTGCCTCTCCGGGCAGTCTGAAGGCTTCTAGATAAAGTCGTAAAGCTTCATCCAGCCTTAAGCCTTGGAAGCTGAAAGTCCTACAAGAATGAAATGCAGTGAGAAACTGAAATGGGATAGGAAAGGTAGCTTAAGCTTACTGACTACAATCTTGTTCAATTCAGCATCACAATGCTGGATGTCAGAGGGGAGGGCGAGGGGAGAAGAAACATACCATGAACAGGCAAAAAAACAACAAAGGAGAGTAAAAAACATCCTGCAGACCACTCTGTGGGACATTCTCGCTGCAGTCTGCCCAGAGATTGTCCCTCCTGAGGCAATCTGGAGTACCACACTACTATGCCTATCTAACTATGTGTTACCACATGCAAGAGCACTTGCAGTCATATGTATGCACACTGAACACTATGTGTGCTGGGACACAGAGAACCAAGGGCTACAAACCTAATGCCTCCAGGAACTACTTTTCTCCTGCTCTTTAAACCCTCACTAACCTCTTAACTTTCATCCCTTTCTGATTAAAGAGAGACAGGGGAGTCCTCACCCCACGAAGCTTTCCAGCAGGTCTATGTTCTTGCGGTCGCTCACAAACTCCCCAATCATCTTCTTGTCCAGGCGAGGGTTCTCCCGCAGCCACCTGGCCACCTCCTTGTTGTCGATGGGGGTGGCAAGAAGGTTCTTCTCCTGCAGAAACTGTATCCCTTTCTTTGGCTTTTGGTTGAACTGCTCTGTGCCGGTTATCAGGAGCTGGAGGAGACACTCTGATAAATACGAGCTTGGAGCATGTTTCTTAATGTAGATTGCTCTTGTCATTTGAGCCAAAAGCAAGGTATAAAAAAAAGCAACCTCAGCATAATCAAGGATTCAGTATCAAATAATACTGAATGAAGCAAGTATGAGCTGCCATCTTTGAAAAGCTCTATCCAGTTTCAACAGCAGCATTCCTCCACCCCCGTGGCTCCAAGCTCTACCTCACTGCCAGGAGACAAGTAGCAGTAATTCTTGGCCCTTAATTGGCACGTGGGAGAAGTGTTGCTGCAAAACCTTAAACTAAGAACCAGGAAGCACTCTGCTAGTGAGACATGCTCCCAAGAACATCTGGTATTCCAGCAGAACACTGCTATCTGTAGGCTGGGAAGAGCTGGTGCATTGTTGGTTTTGAAGGGAACAACTCTGTCCTGCCTGATTCTGATTTTAGGGAACTAGACCCGTACCACAGTCAGAGGGGGATAAACATCTGACTACAGAAGGGTTAACTGAAAGTTCTGGTGGTGTTCAGAAAACCAAACGCACAAACAACTGTATGAACTTTACTAAGGCACCAGAATAAATGTCAGGTCCCCGTTAGCCTCTGTCATGATCAAACTGCTAGCAATGACCTAGTGAACTAAATTTGTGACCGTCATGGTTACTGTCTCCCCTGGGCTTCTCTGCCTCAGAAGCCACCAGCCCTCTGTTCTCTGCTTCCTCTGCCTGTGTGAACAACCTCAAACTGCAGTGAAACACAGACTCCTGACACAGTGTAGAGCGCACAAGGACTCAGTGAGGGCAGGACAAAACAACAACCATGTGCTGCCCTGGTGTGAGAGGCCTGAAGGGACTGTATGACACCAGCAGCACTTATGCTCAGCTGTAAACCCTGGAATCCAAGCTTTAAGGTACTCTGAAGACTGTTTATCCTCAAGGCCATCTGAAACAAGACCATACTGATGGCTGTTTGTACTGCATTTATGATCACATTAGTCCTATGCTTCTGAGCTTCTGGTCACTGCCTTTGGAAACACCAAAGAAAACTTGGCATTTGCTCCAGAATCTGGTTTTTGCTTTTATTTATCTTTTTTCCCCCCTCCTTCCAGCTGTGGTAACTTTTAGTACATCAGAGGTTAAAGAAAGCAAAACGTGCTGGTGCCATGTCAGCACCAGCATTACTTACATCTGATGTTTTGTGTGTCCTGTTTACATGCTCAGGATCAAACCATTGGCAGATCTAGGGTCAGGAAGGACTTTTCCCTTGGCAAACTAACAGGGATTTATTAACTCCTTTCTGCCTTTTGCTGCAGTGTAAGGTGCTGCTCTTTTTTAAGGACCAACAGTAAGTTGCTTTTTTAAGGAACTCTCAAGTCACTGCTCTTGATCTCTTCTAACTTTGTTTTCCAGCACAGTAAAGCTGCTGGAGCAGTATTAGAGGTTTTCAGTCAGGACAGTGGAAGCAGTATAGAAGCTCCCTTCTCAACACTGGTCTTTCATGCAAAGTCCCTCAGCAAAGCTGCCAACGAAAGCCAGACTTCATGCAACGCAAAGAGTTAGAAACAAAACAGTAACTGCATCACTACTGATCTCTCAGAAATTAGCTAATGCCATGACTTGGTTGTTTGGGTTCACTCAAACAAACACTCAAAGATCCATTTGTAGCACAGCCTAGACCATACCTTCTTTTTGTTCTTAATCTGCATGAGCTCCTGAGGGCTTGGAAGGACACAAGTAAATCGAGTCGGTTTCCTGGGAATACTCTTCTCAGCTAGAAGGACAAAGCATCATTCCAGTCAGACCTACATCCAGAGCAGCACTCAGCCCACTGTCACGTCCCACTGTAACTTTCAGTCATGGAGTCTTGCTGCAACATGCTGCCCTGCAAATGGCAATCACACTCCTGCTATTTAATCACTACACACCTCCCACTCACATTTGCTTCAACACAACTGCACAGCAGCTTCTTGTCTTCAGCAACATCACACACCCAACGAGATGCAGTTTTCTGGCTGTTTTGGCTACCTGCATTACTGATTCCCTGGAAAATCCCTGACTACCTTAAAAATACTAGGCACTAGTATGAATTTTTGCCCCAAAGTGACCCACCAGAGCTAACATTCTCCCAGAAGAAACACGACAGTTGGCTGGCATTCATGGCACACACATAAACAAACAAATATTCACCACATACTTCCTCCCAGTTCTCAACACACAATAGTTACAGTGGTCTACAGCACAGCAGGACCACGCAGTAAACAACTCTCAGCATATACACACTCAGAGTATCTGGGTACCACTACTGAGTGAGACTATTACCTGCTTCACTTCCTCCTTCCAATTCCACGCAGCCCTCCTTCATCTGGTCAGCCATAAGGCATCCACTGGTGGGAGGACATACTCCAGCTGGCTCTGAGACTGTACTGGAAGATTTTCCCTCACTGATCACTCTCTCATTATCTGTAGAAGTTAAAAACAAGGCCCCATATGTAAACAAACCTAGGAGGCAAAGAAAAAGCTAGCAACAGAGAAATAATGAACTGATGACCATAAATTAAACCAGTGCTTATGCAAAGGAATTCCCCTCAGTAACTGTGGCTCCTCGTTATCCTCAGTATTTTGCCTGCATGATTCCAGGGCACAGCCTCCTTCTGCTGTGACTGTCAGTCTTGACATGGCCTTTATACAAAGCTTCATACAAGAGGCACATTTTAACACCTGCAAATTCTACAAATGGCAAGGTTATTACCATCAGTGTGTGGTTATAAAACATGCAACAGGAAGACTGAAAGCATGTATTTCAGAGACTTACTATGCCAGCTACCAAAATGAGATCTGCAAGTTTAGCACAAGACTAAGCTTAGCATCCAAATATCAAAGAAAGGAGCCTTACTATTGCTTGTTTCTTTGGTACTGTTAACAGTTTCTTGGCTGGATTTGGCAACTTCCTTCTCTTGATGTATGTTACTCAGCACTTTGGCCTGGCAGTGTGCCTCAGTGCTATCTATCACTGTCAGCAACGCTTCCAGAGACAGCAGATGCACAGTATACAGCTGTCCAGAAACTGGGAAGGCATTCTAGGGAAAAACAAAACCAAAACAAGCATTACTCGACTTTCATGCCTCTGTCACTGTAACAGGGGCAGGAAGTTTCTCCCCCATCTTGGGGAAGCCTCAAGCACACCACAGAACACCTTCAACTTTTTCCCACAGAGCTCTCTGGCATATACCCAGCGTTTCATCAGCTCTGATGTTATTAAGGCATCGTGGCTGCTCTTTCCCGTCCCCAAACGTTTGACACTGTCTCGGTCTGGAGCTGGGAGCGCTCCCGTGCCCGCCCGCCGCGCTCAGCACCTTGGAGAGCAGCTTGGTGAGCTCCTCGAACAGGTTGGCGCAGTAGTAGTCACAGTCGTAGTTGATGTAGAGCTCAGTGACGAAGCTGGGGATCCTCCACAGCTGGACAATGGCTTCCAAAGCCATCTCCTTCATTTCATACGGCATCTTGGGGTTCTCCACAGTGATTATTTCCATTAGCTTCTTGATGTACATCTGGCAGAAACATAAGGCAACTCAGATTTAAGGGAAGAAGAAAGGCAGCAGGACGGTGAACAGCTTTGAGGACAACAGAAACAGATTTAAGCCTCATCTTTCCCCACAACGTCTCATCTTTAGTAAAGGCTCATTCTGAAGGAGGCTGCAGAAAGGATTCAAATAGTTCTACCATTCAGTGCAGATTTACTGTTCTGAAAAAAAAAATCACATGAAGGCAGGGAACTGCAGTACAGCAGTCTCAAAGGCATTTGATTATCCAAGAAGAAAAGGCTTACAGAGCTTACCCACAACCCACTGAGTCATTTATACACAAGTAAATGGATATTTAGACCATATCTTACAGTCTAGCTATATGCATTTAACCCAAGTCCAAGAAACTATTACCAGGCAACCAGTGATACTCATAAACAACTCACCTCCAGCTGGAATTTCAGATGCTCTCTCATGCTCTCAAAGAGAAGAAAGCACACCCTGAGGGAGGCTGCATACAGATTGAGCCGTTCCACACTCAGTAGCTGAACAAGAAAGAAAAAACCCCTTAAAAATAACCAAGGCTACTCATTATCTGCTGTAAGCACTGTGACACTGCAGGCAGCCCCTACAACAGAGGATTCCTCCCTTGGCCTCCAGTAGCAACAGTATTGCAGAAAACAACCCCTTACTCAACCTCCTGGTCTTGCTTTCTGCTCCTGAGGAAGAATATACTCAAATCCCCTCTGCCCGTGGTTGCACTTTTCCCACCGCAACTCCGCTCTTTTGCCATGGCCACAGACCCTCTCAGTGGAGAAGGAGCCTGGGGAAGAGCTGCCTCCAAGATGGCCCTTGTGCAGTTAACAGCTTGCTGCTCTGAAAATTCTGCCTACTACTAAGCCAGTAATTGGCCTCCACGATTACCTCAAACCCAATTATGTCAAAACACAGTGTTACGCCATAGTAACAGTTCATTCAAATAATTTTCATTCTTCCCAGCCCTCCTCTGAAGAAAATAGCACGTGACAACCTTTCTGGCCTTGCAACAGCGCCGTTTCACACTGGTGCAACTCAGGACTCTCAGCGCAATGCAGCAGAGGGTTTATTTGAAGCTTGAGACCTGCCAAACCTCAGAACGTTAAACTCCGCTCAATGGAGTCTCCAGTGCCTCATGCCACGCTGGCATAAGCCAGACTCACTTGAAACAGGTGCCGGCACAGCTCCTCCTTCACGAGCCCCAGGAGGGCCTGGCAGTTTGCAATGGGCGCTGACTCCAGGGCAACAGTGAGCAGCTGCAGCCCCATGTGGATCATCACCTCGGAGTTGTGGCGGTCGTGAGGGTTGGTGAGTGAGATCAGGAAGCGGAACAGCTCTCTGATACACGGCAGTCCATACGGGACTAGGGCTGCACCTGAAGGACAGACACTGATGAGCGCTCTGAGCTTTGCTTTTCACAGGTGCCTAACAAGTGTTACAGAGGAAACTGTTACAGGCCCGCTGAGGAACGGGAGAGCTCGTAATTATTTCAGCAGAAGGTGACACACAATAGAGGAAAGAAGGAGAAAAGACTTCAGCATCATGGCCCACCTCTCACCTTCTTTTTGGGAAGACTGAGTAAAACGTACTCCTCGGGGATTGACATAGTCCATGTCATGAACTGAGGCAGAGTCAGAATGCTCTGCCACAGACGTGCACTCCTCTAGGACCTCAGGGATAGACTCGACAGAAGCTGACTGGATCTTCTCCTCCCTCAGACCTTCATTCTTCATCGACGTCAGTCATTGGGAATGAAAGAAGCAAATCAAGAGTTAACAAGCACCAGACAAGCTAAAAGAAAAAGCTGAAAGAAAGCCTTATTTGTTCGCAGCTCATCCAGAACTATTAAAACTACATGGGTCACTCATGGAAGGGGAGCAGGAAAACAAACTAAGACATAATTTGCAGCCCTTTCTGCCCTTTCACTTCCACCTAGTCCTTATCCATTTTACATAACTCTAGGACTTTACTTTGAAGATACTCCATAACCTATCAGCTCTTACTGCTGCTGGGGTTAGGATGTGGCTCGTTTTTTTAAGCCAACACTACATAATCTCAGCACATTGTTTCCATCTGTGCCTTCTTTGCATTTTTAACAGTCGAAGTATCTGCAGCCCTGAAAGGTTCTGTGCAGCTCTAATCCATCCTCTCAATGCTATTACTGTTGCAGGGGAAGTGGAGACCACACAGAGGAAAACTTCCTGACAAAGGCCTTGGTTCCGGTTAGTTACAGTTCACAGCACATGCACAAACACCGATGGCTGAATTTCTACAGACTCAAGACAAACAAAAACCACTAAAGACAGTAATACGAGTTCTCCTACAGATTTCCTCCACGTTCCCCTCTAACAGCTTCTCCTTTAATTAAGTCTGATAGCACTGGCAGGAGTACAGCTAGATACATAGGTGCATTAGGCTGCACAGCTGTAAGTTCTGAACCAACGGGGATGGTCTCCAGAGAAAACAGAGAACGAATGTTTGTGAATTTACAGACCATCAATTAAAGCAAAGGATGTTTCATTCTGGCCTTAAGCTCTGAAACAGAATATAGAGAGCATGACCAAAAAGAGAGCTAGAAAGAGAGTGAGCCTGCTAAATCCACAACAGACTATGCTGGGAGCTGGAACTTTTTAAGTTATAGCCACGTACCTGGAGCTCAGGCTGGTTTTGACTTTCGGTGACTTTGGCCTCATTTGAAGGCGTTCCTGCATTAAGTCCCAAAGAAGTGACTTGGTCCAAGTATGTCAGGTCTTCCTTGGAGGTAGTCTGTGAGGACAGTTCCAAACCACTGTCTGAAGTAGGGCTGACCACTGATGAAACATTTTCTGAGCTCCCTGAGGAGCTGGGAGGAGCATCTATGAAAGCAACTCCACTTGCTGATGAGAAGCAGACACAAAAACACCACTGTAATTCTATCCCTCAGTCACAAGTTCATACACTAAACACAGTGACAAAGAATTACTTTGATTCAAACTGGTCTGTGGAAACAGATTTCAGGTTACCTGTGACGTTACTAGGGTTGACTGCTGGCTGTTCCACTCCAGGAGGGACCTTGGTTACGTGGCGAGGAGGCCGTGGCGATCTCTTCTGCTTCTTCCATTTTGATGATTCACTCATTCCTCCAGCTCTCATTTTCAACTGAAAACCACCAATTGTGAAGAATATCAGCAGAGCGAAACCACACAGCACAATGGATTACACAAGCCAACCCACAGAGGCTGTCTCAAACCATCAAAGTCAGGCAGCAGCACTTAAATGCACCACACAAATTAATCAGCACCTCCAAGTCATGCACGCCAGCCCCTGACTCCCCACTACCCACGTATTAGCCAACACTCCATGCCTGAATCAAGGGACAATTTACTGCAGTTACTCTGATATCATACATATTAACAGTTTGATTACCTCAGCACTCCCTCTTCCCTGTCAAAGCCTCCTAGCTTTGCATCAGGATAAAGAATTCCCTGAGACCTACAGGCACATGTCAGCCCTCTTTGCTTTGGACAATGCTTCCAGACTTTGTAAGGGCACCAATTGAAGTACACAAGCAAGTACTGGTTAAGTTTCATGTTCAGTTAAAATTTCACCATCTACACAAGCAGGCTGAGAATGAAGCCTGAGCACCCAGTCCCACACCTGCACAGTCTCTGCAGCTCTGTTCCTTATCCCTGGACTCAATTCTTTCTTCATCTTCATAGCAACACCGTGTTTGCTTTCCTCCAAGTATCTTTCTCTATTGACAGATGTTTCTCCTACACCCCACTCGCTCCTGGTGCATGACACACTGCAAACACCACACTTGTGGTTTAGAAACAAACCCTATTCTGCTTTCTGTCATTACTCCTCCTCAGATCTAAATCTAAGCTTAACCTTGACATCCTCTTGACCAGGACCCTACTTCTACTACTTACACAGATCCTCGACAGGGCCAACGAGAGCCACGGTAGGAGCAATGCAGCCTGTGTGGCACTTGCTGCAGTGCATTGGGACTCCAGGCACAGACAGATGCTCCAAAACCTACCCAAAAGCAGCGTGACATTTAGTCACATTGACAATGGAAAGAGTAGGCCTGAAAAAAGCTTCCATCTGAAGTGAGTTCCTCTAAGGGTCCTCACTCCTGGGTTTTGTTTTCTGCAGTTAACCCTTCTAATGCTGTCAGATCTCTTCCATCTGGGGTGAAGATGTAACTGCTGCACCTTGCACGCAGTGGAAACCATTCAGCAAGTCTCAGTACCAGCTTTTACTTGGTGGTAGTCTTTGCAAACCCATCCCAGTTAAAATTTAGGCTGTGACATTCCTCATTTCTGTATCCCTAGCATCAGATTTAGATTCTCTAACAGACAGCTACTCTCCTCCATTTTTGCCACTTGCCTCCTTCCAGCTACCGCTCTTCTTTCACGCCAGGAAGCCTTCTAGGCTCCCCTAGGGTTTTGCCATCTCCTTCCCTTTCCCAGCCAGAATTCTAACTCATTGTACGTGGTCTGTATTTTTTCTCATGTAAGCCAGGCTTGTGAAGGTGTGATGTCCCAGTGCAGTAAACCATTTCCATAACTTTTCTTTGCACAAATCGTTCGTTTGACAGCTAATGCTCAAGTTTTAGCTATGCTACAGTTTCCCTGAGCTTGTTAATTAGCTACAGACTCAGAACTGCTTTGCTCCTTGTAATTTCTTCCAACTTGTGCAGCAAGAATCTCCTCCAAATCACAGCTTCCAACAAACACTTATGTGACAAACTCACAGCTAAACCAAGGTTTGGTAGACTTCAAATGTTTCAAAAATTCTCATGGGCCACAATCCTTTCATGTACAAACTACCAGCTCTCACCTTTCTCATTCATGACTTCACAAGGCTACATAAAATCTTCCATTCTTGCCAATTCCTAATGTTTCACCTCTATTTGTATCCTTTTCCCATCTAAAAATATCAGAGCCTTCACTATCACCAGTAGTTTTATTCAAAGGCTTCAGCACCTCATTAGACTGGGTGGCTTTACCCACTGGCTGTTCCAGAAACGGCCACTGTCTCCCTTTTCACTAACTCACAAAATAACGTCTGAACGCTTTCAGCCATGGTACCAAACTGCCTCACGCAGGAAGGAGACCCAGAAGCATTATGCCCTAAACCCAAGAAAGTCTGTTCCATGTAATTTCAAAAGAACAGGCTTTGCTTGTAGCTACCACATCTTGTCACCACCACTTGCCAGATAAAAGGTTACTTGCTGATTAAACTCAGCTCCTTGCAACTTTTATCAGCAACACAGAGCTGAGGCATTGGTAGGACCTAACTGTGTGCGTCCCACACCCCTCACCCTCAGTCATGCTCCTGACAAACAGGTAATCAGAAGACTCAAGCTGACAAATGAATCACCATTTCCGTTCTCCCCTCTCACACAACACCAAATTCCCTGTTAGTTCAATGCTATCCCTTTGGAAACAGCACTTCTCCTCAGACACAATGCCCTTTTCTACGAATTGTCCCAGATTTCTCCTCTGGAGGTTCTCAGGGGACATATGCCCATCTGTTACCTATTTGATGAACCTGTGCCATGTTGCAGAGACTGAGTCACAACAGCCTCACGTGGATGGGAAACCATTCAGTCAGGGAAGCAAAAAGACTCAGTTGATTCTTAAAGCATCCCAAGCATTTGATTAAAATATGAGGTACTCAGACAAGAATCTAAGGTGATGTAGGGTTTAGTTATCTGGGGTAGGGCAGGTACTGGGGGGTTTTTGACAATTCAACAGACAAGTGAGCTCCCCCACTAGGTGTTTTCCATCTCGTACCATGCAGGATTCCCCACTCTACACAAACAGGATTCCTTGTACTAGGATCAGCTACTTGCATTACCCAGGACAAACTCCCAGGTCATTCCCCATTGCCTTTTTTTTTTTTTGGCTTTTGCTATCTCCTACAAATAAGAGATTGCAAACTACAGTGACAACTGCATAGCTTAGAACACTGCAGAAGCAAAAAGAAACCTTTCACCTGCGTGAAGGGGCTGCACGTTGTTTCAACAAACAAATCAACCCTGAGTTAGAGATTTCTGAAACAACACGTGCATCAAAGGATGGCAAAGTAACTGCTCTCACTTTGTGATCTGCGCCGAATGAAAAGGTAACAGTCCCATGACTTCATTGCTTTTTATGTCAGTATGAAAATGTCAAGCACCTTCTGCAGTTTGTCTTTGACTAAAGGAACTGTTTCTAACGCTTGTTTTCACCCTCAATACCGAGGCATTTCCTGATTTCCTTACAAAGCTCGGCTGCATGTTAACAGGCTGGGATTTTTAAACCCAAGGTTGGCTTCTTGCCTTAATGCTGCAGGTAGATTTAATAGATCATTAAAATATCATTGAATTTAAAGGTCGTATAGAAGTCCCCTTCCTCCTCCAGTGCTCTACGGTAGCAGCGGTTTTCTAATTACCAATTAGCCTTGTACTTCCACTGTAAAAAACCAACTGAAGTTAGCACTAAAAACTATTCCTTAGAATTCAGAGTGAGGAGGGAACTCAGAGCTACTGCTCATTCACCTCAATACAGATCCCATAATATTTACCTGAGTTACCTTTGCACAGGGAAATGCTTATACAAAACTGTAGGAAAAGAAATGACAAGACTCCAAAAGCTTACTTTGCTAGATGAGGTTTTGACAATAAAACACTACCTAAAGTCTATGAAGCTGAGGAAGAAGGTAGTAACTACACAGTTAGTTTGAAAAGGTCTCATTTTTCTACGAGCCACCTTACCTGCACTCGTTTGTTTTTCCATAAGATACTGTAAGCCTCAAGAGAAAAGGGCAGGGGCCAATGATTAGTAACTAAAGTGATCACACTAAAACATGAGCTCATTCTAGATGCAGCATGGAACTGGTCAGCACACCAAGTAGCGTTCAAGACACAAAAGCATGCAGAGAGAACGCAGTCCATGATCCGAGTCCTGGAGACACTGGTGCAGTTCAGTCATCTCACCTACCTGTCTGCACTGCAGGTTCATCTGCTGAAATGTATTTGTGCATCTTAGGCAACTAGCAACATATCTACCCCCAAAATCTGTGAGAACTCAGACTTGGGTTCCTCCTGACTCCCATCACAGAACCCAGTGTCGAGCTACAACACTTCCTACTGCAAAGGGGATAATTTCTTAGTCTTTTCTTCTGTGCGAGTGCATAAATCTGTGAGTCAACAGCCACCGTCTTTACAAACCATCCTGACCACAGACACAGGCCAAAGGAAGACTAAATGGGTCTCTCAATGTTTTCTTTCAGCTCCTTTTGCACCAAACAGCATTAATGGCAGACAAGAACTAAAGTTGCATTGTTTATGAACTGACATGGGAACTGAGAGCAGTCCCACCTAAGCTAGTTTCTCAAGCTTTCTATGATCAGCCTGAACTGAACGATCTGCAGGTCAACAATATTTCTCTAGGAGTATTCTCTAGGGGAACTAGCAGGGACTAACACGTTTCATAAACTCACTGTGTCCCCACTCATCCCACATCAGCAAACACTGTGTTGGGAACCACATCTAATTTCAGCAGAAACGTGGCCAAAGATGTGGGAAATGCACAGCAGTCTCCTTCAAAAAACAAACTTCTGGAGAGCAGTGAACTCTGTGGTCCTCTACCAAGTAACAATCACAGAGATTCACCTTGAGTAAAACTGTCCAAGGCATGCTGGGCCAGGAGGCTCCTCAAGTGTGCTGCTAACGAGACCAGCAGTGAGGACACACAACTCTGAGCCTTCAGAGAGCAACCTACGTGTCTGAGGTTTCTTTTCTTCAGTTTTTCCACTGTTGTAGAGGACTCAAATCCTGCCCATGAACTCCTACCCCCTTCCTTCAGAGGATGGTGTGACAGTGCCTCAGGTGGCACTCACCATGACATTGAATGCTGCAGTAAAACAAGGGTCTTTTACTCCCAAGCCTGCTCCAGCTGCAGCCACAACACTGCAAAGCCACTGTTGCATGCATTGTCCCCCAAAGCCATGCTGTGTCAAATGAGTGGAGGGAGATTTGCTGCTGCACACAACAAAACTATCTCTCAAGTGGTGTTTACAAGAGAAGGAAGAGGGGAGAGACCTTCAGGTTCTTAAAGAGCAATACCCTCTCTAATTGGTTCAGGGCTTTGGGCTGTTCCCCACTACTTAGCTCCAGTTTGTTGAGGAGACATGAAGAGATCTGTGAAAGATAGGCAAATGCACGGTTTAAACAAAGCAAAACAAACCCAAAGAGAAGAACAACCTGGCAGAGTGCAAGGCTGCAGGGCAGACTCCTGGCATGCACAGCAAAGAGACAGTACAAGGTAACTGTACAGATCAGACACAAAACAGAGCATCACTTAACTGAGCTGGGAGCAGCCATCACTTGGTAAGGGCAGCCCTCCTAAACTCAAATCCACCTTCACATTACACCCTCTCTGCACACAGCTCATGACAAATTCCCATAGCCTGCAGTACATTAGCTTTCTTTAGGCTAACCTACCACCACCACCACAAACCTTGCTGCTTCTCTCCCATGGCCAGGGAAACACAAGCCATCATTAGGTTACTACGTAAGAATGAAAGCCTCAGGTTAGTTTCAGATTCCCACAAGGAAGCCACCAGTCTCTCAAATCACTGCTGTGCTGGCTCTGAAGTGTACATTAACCTCACTGCAACTTTCCTCAACTCATGAAAAATACAGAGTGGCGGTTATAAATAGTTCATTCAGTGTTGAGTGGTTATTCCACCTCTAGTGTTTGCCTCATTCTGTGCTCTCAATGGCAGAATCCTGTACCTATACTGACACTCTTTACACGGAGCATTATCGATACATAGAGATGGGTAGAAGTGTACATGGAGTTCCTTAAGTGGGCCTCTCCCTCCACCTATGAAACAACTCCATTAATCGTCACACAAGGTTGTATCTATGGCACTTGTCACCCTGAATCCAGCTGCTAAAAAACCTCACAGTACAGGAGGAGATGGTGCTGTTTGAACAAACCCAGAACTTTCAACCATTGGGAAATGGTGCATTTGGGGCAAGAGGGGAAAAACAAGCCTGCTTTGGTTTGGCTGCTAATAGAGACGACATTGCCCATGTGAACTAAGGCTTTCAACTACAGAATGCTGCCCCTTCTAGAAGCCAACAAAGCTTTTTTCTACAATAGCCCAATTTCATAATGCTTCCATGCTGTCTCACCAGCCTCAAAAAATGTCTTTTCTACACAGGGAGAACTGGACAAATACAGCCTGAGAGCTGAGTAGCCCCACACAGGAAAGAAGCTGGAGAGAGAGCAGAAGACTCACCATCAGGTCCCACAGCTTGCTGGGGTTTTCTAGCCCACAGCAGCTGATGGCTGTTCCCAGAATCCAGACTGACTCTCTCAGGCAGCAGATCACTCACAAGACTCACTACTGGACTCTGTGGGCTTAATCCCACAGAATTACCAAAGCTATGCCCACTGATGCGGTTAAACATGCTCTTTCGGTGAACGAGGAGCTTGCAGGAATGCAGAAACACCAGTGTGAAAACAAACAATACAGAGATGAGCACAAGCCCAAGGCAAGAGCAGAATAGCCAACACAGTGCTGAGTCTTACCTTCTTCATATTCGTTCCCATGTAGCTTTTAGGCTCCTCTTTAAACTGAGGCAACCTGGAAGACAAACAACAAGCCAGGACACGTAAATTTTCTTGGGTTAACACGCAGGGAAAAACATGGGCTGTTCTTTCCAGTCATGCTTCAGAGACTGGAATATCAAAATCGGGGTTTCTCCACAAAAAGAGGTGGTCTTTGTTTCTTTCCCTTTCAACATCTGCTGAGGGAAAAGAAACAAGCAGAGACGGAGACGCTCTGCACGCTATTACTGCTAATGGCACTTTGCTACATTGCTTTTTGCTGCCAACGGTCACGTAAGTACAGTTTCTTTTCCTTCAGTGTGTGTTTTCAGCAGTGGACTAATTAGATTGGTTCAAAACAGGTTTCTCGGACACTGTTAAAAACGGCTGCTGAGCCAGAGTGTCATCCACACCAGGCCTCTTGCACTGTACATTATCATCAGGCATGGCAAACCTTTCCATTAACTTTGTGGAAACCCCAGTAATCCTCCTCTGTTCCACATCACTTAAATACAATTACAATGCAGAGTGCACCTCAGTTTAAGCCGAGTATTTTGAGCTAAGCAGTGCCTGTCTCAGAACTAAGAGAGGTAGGCAGCTCTCACCTGTGCTACCAAATGACAACCGCATACAGCTCTGCAACTCCACACCCCCTGCTCTCCCTTCTGTTCCTCTGCTGCACTTCTGTCTCTGCTTGCTGAAGGGATAAAAAGCCTTGCAGCATAGCTTTGGCTGTTTCCTTTCCTGGAAAGCAAGATGGCCAAACTGTCCCTGCAGTTGCTACCTTTGCATTGCCTCTATATCCCGGCTCCCACAGACACAGATGGTGGTGGTGGCTCCAAGCCTTATCAAGAAGGACAGAGGACAGGATGCACAAAAAAAAAAAAAAATGCAACGAAGAAGCACCAAGTAAAATTCACGTAAGCACTGGTCTCTCCTCTCTAGAGAGATGGATTCTGTCTCTGACCCACACTCATCCAGCGCACTGCACGACACAGGGTGCACCAAAGGTAAAAAAAGAGACCCGAGAACCCACCGGAACTGAGTGTGACAATGGGAAAAGTGATGAGACTTGCATTTCACAAGCTGTCAGCTTCACTACAGTCCACTCCTACGGAAAAGTACTTCTATATCCATGCATTTCCTTTTTATAACATCTGAGAGTCTGACTACTTCATTACCTGGAGAAACGGTTTTGAAGTTATCTGAATTTAATCAAAGTAAGCCTAGTTACCTGAAAGGTGTTGAAATGGGCAGAACATTTGTCCAAGACAAATGATCTCAAGAGTTTAAAATTCTATTCGATATGCGAGGTCGACGCTCTCAGCTTGAAATCAACATGGGACTACTCCACACCACCTCTAGTCTCTCTCCTGAAGGGAGCTTACTTTTCAGAGCACCTTTTTTTTCCTCTTTCTCTTCTGGGTTTTTTTTTTTTTTTGGAGCAAAGTTTGCATTCTCTGTCCTCAGACTGGTTCCCTACCCTAAAGCTCTTCATTACGTGGCTGCTCATCCTTCCTCAGAGAACACCTTAAACCAGGCAACCTTCCCTACTTCTGCCTCCCTGCAGTCTGACAGGGTCGGCCCAAGAGAGAAATGCCAAATCCTTTATCCCCTTCCACCTCTAAATAATGACCATTTCGGATGATTTTTCCGAGGGCCCTTAAGTGGAAGTGTGGAATCTTCCTGTCCTTAGAGGGCCATCTCGGCAATGCTGAGGCAAACAAAAGCAGGTTTACCTTGTGAAGAGCAGCTGCACCATGTCGACCAGAGTGTGCTCTGCAGATTTTCTCAATAACTCTGCGAAGACAAAAACAAATAACACAGGTGTCATTACTCAGTGTGATATTATCAAGAGGCTTCTTCAAGCAGACTCCCCTCCGAGCCTTGTTTACAGAGATTACGGCAAATTTATTAAAACCAGCTCGGAGGCGGCATCGGTGCGAGGGGCCGGGCGGGCACGCGGTGGCGCCGCGGAGCCGGGCAGAGCAGCGCCCGCGGGCAGCTCCCGCCAAACGCGGTGATGAAAAAGCTCGGGCGGCAGCTCTCCCGCGGCTGCACGTGAACCGGTTACCGCCGACAGCAGACCCGGTCGTCGCGGACCTACCGCTGAGCCTCATCTCGAAGCATATGCGGAAGCAGGACTGCATGATCTCGCACACGGACTCGTTGGTGAGGTGGGCTCCCACCGGCGTCAGCAGCAGCGTCCTCAGAACCTGCGGAGAGCGGCACACGGGTGTCTCGCGGCGCAACCACATCAGCCTGTGCTGGCTGCGCGGGCACAAAGCCTCAGGGCTTTCCCGGGAGTCACTTCAAACCGAGCGCTGTGCTCACGGAACAGACAGACTGGTTTAAAAGGGGCCTGACAAGCTGCGTGCCACCCGACGTCCGAGTTCAGCCGCGAGCTGTCTGCTCAAGCACACGCACTGAAGGTGTATGGCTCGTGGGTCTGACTCTACAAACTCAAAAGGAAGTTCGAGAGCTTAAAATGTACGAGAGACAGACAGCCTCTCAAAAGTGAGCCTGACAGCTCTGTATGCTTAATTTACCCCCGACCAGACCACGCACAAGGCTGGATTATTGACACAACCACGTTATCGAGCCCTCAATTTAAAACTCATTTCATTTAAGCTTTTAATTATTTTCATTTAGAAAAGCTTTTACCACATGTATATGAGCCATCTGTTTAAAAATAAAGTCTGTCACTAAGCTCCCACGGAGTCAAAACACTGCTCCCTCCTCCTCTCCATCTCCGTGTAACAGGATATGTTCCACAACAGGCAGCAACCATTATGGTAATTGCTGCTTCTCTCCACTTACCTGGAGGATTTTCATCAAGACGACCTCGTCGCTCGCGTGATCCGTGCCCACAAACCGGGCGTGAGTGACGGCGTCTGCCATGTTCTCCATACCCTCCGCTGTGCCCTCATGGCTGGGATCTGAGGAACACCATCAAAACGTGGGACAGGGAAAGGCCACCTACAGCCTGCCACCTCTGTGGGGAGATATCTACCCAGAGATACTGTGCTGCCATCTGCTTCCCTAATTTGCGAACTGACCCAAAGAGAGTGGAGCTTGCCATCCAGCAGCTGAAAGAGTTTAAAACTGGGAGCTTTCAGAGAGGCTTTAGAGTGTCTATGTACATTTGAGGAGAGGCACAACCTAACGAAGAGGAGAAGCACAATTCAGTTGTTGCTCACTCTGTGTGTTTCCAGATGTTAGTTTGTGAGACTGTGTCCCGTTCCCTACAAAACGGAGCACAATGAGCTGTTACATGAACTCAGCTCCTCCTTGGGAAGGAAGAGAAAACAGCTCTTGAAAAGAGGGAACCTCAAGTTTACTCTCACGAGGAGAAAATGTCAAACAGGTTCCACTAGATTGAGAAGGAAAAACTGTCTCTTGTTCTGCATCCCTCCCGAGCAACAGGAGCTGGGGAAGGAATGGACTAGCAGAGCTTTCCCCAGAGAGAACGGCAGGCACACACAAGCGCAGTTCGGATATCGAAGCTGCAGGCCTCCCACTTCAATCATTCATCAAGGCTCTTTCTCTCCATTTCAGCCTTTTGTAGCTACAAACAGTAGTGCAGCTGAGAGAATGTTTAGGACAAGATTGTTGCCAGTAACTGTATCTTGTGCCATGTTACAGTGGCCTCTGGCTTTGATTTCATTCTCACTTAAACAACACAGAGCTGGGCAAGAATCCTGTTACCTTCCCACCTAAATAATCGTTAGGAAAGGAGACAACCTAAACACTAGTTAATGCCACATTAATTGGCAACGAGGTCCCTTGAACTCTAGCGAGAATGAAGCTGAGAGAGGAACCAGGCAAGCAAGACCTGGTGGTGACTTTGCAGAGACCCTTTGCAGGACTCTCTCTGTGCCCCTAGAAGGGGCTAAGCCATAGGCATTGCAGAAAGCTGCCCTTACTGTGGTCCGAAGAGAGCAGCCTCCACCATGCTGCAGGGATTCTGGGGGGCTGCAGGATAAGAAAATCCTCACAGTTGCACAAAACTGAAAGGATGTCAGCGTACTTCACCATGCCATACATAGTAATAGCACTTTGTCATCTCTTACACACACTTACCAAGGGCAGAGCTTGACTACTTTCGACACAGATCTCACACACACAAAATGCTGCACAGCTGAGAGCAAGTTCCTCTCCTGGTTCACCAGTCAAACCTCACTGAGCTATCAAGGAATCTGTTCTGAGACAAGTTTTCTCTCACTTGCTTTGGCATTAGCACTCGACAGGACACCAAACTCTGCAACTGGGAAGCACTAGGTAAGAGGCCTGACTTTCCAAGGCACTTCTCTGTGTACCTTCAATAACAGCTCATAATCCAGTTAGAGAAGCTACTGCTCTTCTACCAGAGGCAATAAAATCAGCCCTGTCTTGCTGCCCCATGCACTCTCACTCACAAGTGGAAACAATAGCTCAAACCACCAAGGGTGATGCAGGATCGTTCTCAATTGCCTCCGTTAGATCGGGCAAAGGCCAGTGGTGTCACGATGCCAACACCTACTTAGCATTGTGGTTAACCCACCTCAACAACTGCAGTCAAAACAGCTAACTGGGCATCCAGGAGAAAAAGCCACTTGCAGCAGAAAAGGCTCTGCGAGGCAGGACACACAGCCTCACTTCACCGTCACCTCTCCCAGCAGATGCAAGTTGCTCTGGGCTTAGGGACACATTTAGTCATAGTTATGGATAAACAGTCTGTGCGAAAAGGAAATGCAAGCACATTGTGCATATGCTTCTTTAACAGATCTGTGACCACTGTTTCGCTGTTCTAGCCCCTACCTTCAACACTAATAAACACACCTCTCTCCCCACACACATCACGCCTGACTACTTCAGTCCTGGCTCCCCAGAACAGCCCTACAAATTCAGATCAATTTATAAATCCTCTTGAGTTCAATTAAAAGAACAGATACTTCTGTGTGCAGAAACAAGATACAGAAAAGATCAGTCTGCCTCTTTGTTCCCTTGTGAGAAAACAGTACAGAAAGACATGTCCACGCCTGCTCAGAATCACCAACAAAAGTAAGTTTGTGAGAAGCAAAGTATCAGTTTGAAACTTGCCACCTAGAATGCAAAGGTCTGGAGACTGCATCTAGATGTACACATTTCATGCAGGGTGTACTCTCGCAACAGGTAGGCAAAAAGAACAAGCAGCAAATCCAGGCTTTCAACCGTCAGGGAAACCCAAGAAAGCCAGGAGCCTGCTCAGTAATACCTTTAATGGAACTGCAATCACCAAGGAGACAGAGAAGGTAGAGGGCAGAACAAGCTTTACACTCCCCAGTCAGCACGTCCTCTCGCTGGAAGCTGAGCAACAGCTACTCACTAACAGATACGTGGTTTTCAGCAACACTGGGGAAAGTTACCTTTAGAAATGGAGCCAGAATGCTGTGGACACACTGTGAGAATAAAAAGAGCACGTGTCTTTTCTGAGGAAAATACAAACCCCACGAGTCCGAAATGTGGCTACTGGTCTTCCTAAAGCTAAGGCCTGAGATCATCAGCAAGGCTGACAGCTAGTTAGCCAGCCCAAACTGCTGAGTAAGGAAATAACTCACCGAGGGATAAAAAGCAACGGGGGTTCAGTGGTGACTCACAGTAAGTTTTTGAAGTATAAGGAAACTATGTCATATATTTTCTGCAACTACTGAAACAGCAGTGCTTGTTGCAGAGCACAGGATAGCCTCTGGAAGGTTAACTGGTCCTTACTAAAACACCAGCAGCGTGGCTGTTGGGTAACTCTATGTGAGCTGTGACCGCATGCTACACCGTTAGTGAACTGCTGTATCCAACAGCCTCAGGACACATCTTTGGAACAGATTACCAGAGATCAGAAGCCTGGAAGGCTACTCAAGAACCACTCTCTTCTAACTGGTTTTAAACCATCACAGTCAGCAATACCAGCCTGAAAAATAGACAGATAACCACCTGCTGACATCTGACAGAATAGTGAGATGGCACAAGGATTAGCAATGAAATGCTCTGGAAATGGGAAAAGAAAGCTGTTTTAAACAAAGATTATTATCAGAAAAGTTTGGCCCTTTCATGGCCTGCCGCTTTTCGACCCAGTGCGTACAGCAAAAGCCATCCCCTCACTGAACAGACACAGCTAATGATGCCTTTGAAGAGAAGTGCTGGTTTCACCCCACAGTTAGGCAGCCCCAGAATGCACCACAACTATCAGCCACACCGAAACTTCCCCACTGTGGTTACGTTGGAGAACATCCTTCCTTGCTGCAAACAGTTTGAAACAGATCGGTATCTTAAGGACAGTTTTAAGCTTTCCCTATCTTCTGGCAGACAGCTCTTTAGACTACCTTTAGTCTTACATTACAAAGAGAAATATCTGACCAAAAAGCTTTAATTTAACAGCACAACCCTAGCCAGATGTTCAGCCAGCACCACTAATCCCAGCCTCCCTGGTATCTGGAGCAGCGCAAAGGACAAGGCTGCCGTGAATGTCACCTGAAGCAGCAACGGAGGTCTTGGATTACAGGTTCTGCTGCACAACAGAAGCCAGGCAGAGGGTCTTTTCCACTGTGTACTACAAGGACACATGCTCACCAACAGCTACAGGGATGTGTCCTTGCTGGAGTGACCCAATTAACATCCTAAACAAGAAGTATTTAGAGAAAAGCTGAAAGCTCTTCGCCGCATTTTTTCCTGTTCCTGCCTCAAATTCAAGTGTTTGTACTTAGTTACCTGTGCAGACATTTGCCTGGACATGTGACATTAACCTGACATTTTGATGCCACTCAGACCATAACATCTTAGATGAAGAGCTCAGCCCTCATTTTATGTTGAAGCTAACTTTTTTGCATGGTTATTTTGTCCCTCAGAGGGACGTGTTTCAGAGGTTTGTTTACTTATTAGATTTCTTTATGGCTCTCTGAAGTGTCATCAATGTTGCACCACTTCAGTTGGGTTTTTTTTGGTCAGATAATCACTCCAAATTATGTCTGCTCACTGGTATCTTTATACATTACATTTCCACCAAACTCCAAAAAAGTTCTAATAGTGGGACTTTCCCACAGAAGTGGTACATACATCAAGCCCTTTCTTTCCCTGACTTCCCTCATGCTCCAAACCCAAAAGTGCCAAAAATTCAATGGTGTTTGCTCCCCACGTAAGGGAGGAAAAGAACTGAGAAAGCTGAACTTTTGCCATTGATCAGCAAGCATTAACAGAATTTACACAGGAAAATCAAGCACCACTAACAAGAGGATGGCACACTGAAAGCAGACAGAAAGCCAGCTAACAAGTTACTACGAGCCAGCTGAGCCACGGGAACTGACCACATGCACAGTATCAGTCTGGTCACAAACATAAAGGAGAATGCACACCTTTGAAAGTCTGGGCACTGACAAAACTGCCTCCGTCATAACTGTGACAAGTGAAAAGTACTGGCACACCACTGGACAGGGCCTGGGACCAGGCAAAAAAAATCCTCACTCTGGAGAGCAAATATTAGTCTATGAAACTGAAAGTCTTAATCCAAGCTGGTATTCACCTCTTCCTGGCCTTTTTTGCTCAGGTTGCTTTAAAAAGCAGCTGGTGAGCCCCACAGCCCAGCACACACAGCCATGAGGGCAGACTAGAAGCTCTGGCTCCATTTCCAGCCATTGCTGCTGTGCCACGCAAGACCAGCCGGTGTGATCCTAAGCAACTGCACATTTCTCCAGCGTTAATGCCAGTTTTCTCATCTCATCAGTCTCCTCACAAAGACTGCAAGCGTGCACCCTGAAAACACGTCTCGGGGAGATGCATCTGCCTAGCAATTTGGTGAAGCCCAGGAAGCCACATAACATACCTATTAGTGCATATGAGAGGAACTTATTCACAGAGGTGAGGGCCAATCCAGTGATGGGGCCTGTAGTGTCCTCAGAACGGATCACTTCCAGGAAAGGCCGAAGAAAGACGTTGGGTTCAATTTCAGATAGCTCTGTTAAAAAAAAAAGCAATTTGAAAGAGACATTACATTTGACTTAATTAATTGGGATTCATTTTCTCATTAAGTATCTACTGCAAGCTCAATCTCAGCATAAAGACGCCTGCCATAGTTTAGTGTCAGCAGGCTGGTGGGAAGGTCAGGGTTGCTGTTAAAAACACACACATACACACACGTACGCGTACACGCGCGCGCACACACACACATTTTTAAAAGCAATGGTTTGTCAAGTTCACTTTCTTGAGAACTTCAAAACAGCCTTCTGGAGACTTTAAACCAAATCCTATGGTAAGAGCACTCTCTAAACACCACAGAGCCACTGCTGCCTGAATTCCCACTGTAATTAACTGTCAGATACGGCTGCATTTTCCTAGTGACCCTGGAACTGTGTGATCACATGAGCTACGCAGACCCTGCCCCACAACCCACTATCAGACACACAGCCTCATGCTAACTGCACAGTCAGTAGGAGTATACAGCTAGGTTAGCTGCATCTCTGGCAGCTCTCTGTCTGAGTATGAATTTCATTTCTGCAACACTACAAGTTCACTTGGTAAAGGCAGGAAAAACTCACAAGATAAGCACATTTAAAACCTCTTCTGTCTTGTTCTCAGAATACTGGCATAAGCCTCTTGACCAAAGAACAAAAGTCACTCTTCTCTACTTTGCCACTTTGGACGGCAATATCCTGCCTGAAGCTGCAGTACAAGAAGCTGTGGAATTGGAGAAAGAGCTTCCTAAACTTTTCAAAGTGATCAATGCAAGCTTTGGGAGTGAAAATGGAAAATGGAAAAAGAATAGCCAGAACTAGGAAAGTGATCAATGCCACCTCACCTCACCTACCCCAGCCCCAAAACAAAGAAACGCAACACAAGGAATCCAGATGAATCCCAAGGAGGATTCAGGAGGGAAAAAAAGCTTACTAAAGCAGATGAAGGCATCCATAACACAGCCAAGACAGGCAAAGAAGAGTGTGTTCAGAGTAGCTTGGATAATCTTGAGAACAGAAATATTTAAGTATAAACACTTGCTCAACTTGCTTAAACCTACATTTTATTCCTAATAAAAGTTAACAATTCTAAGAGCTAAAAGTGTCACAGGAACACTGGTATTTATGTTCTTGATGATCCAATATTGCCCTTATCTGTTGTCTGAGCTCCTTTGAGGTAGGGGAGGAAAAAAGCCTGTGATTCCCGAATCCTTACACAAGGTGCAGCTTTTCTGTCCACCAACAGAACTCAACTATTTGACTTAAAAAAAAAAAAAGATCACCCAGACTCTCCAGAAGTGTGTGTCCTGATCCCACTTACAAGGGAAATTCCATTTCATCGCAGCTCCTATTGAAAAGCCCTACGTCGCAAAGAAAAAAGTCTATCATAAAGCATGTCAACAGAACTGTGGCAAACTGAGTGAGGGAGCAAAGGAGGAGGAATAACACAGTGGGGTTTGTTTTAAGCAGTTAAGACTACAGAGAACAGCATCAAAGCGCAAAACTGCTGCTGTTAGCTGAAACGAAGCTGCAACTAAAAAAAAAAGAACTCTGGGAAGCATTATGCGGTCTCTCACCTTTCAGCCACCAGTTCAAATCAAGCCAACACCACTAACTGTGAGAGGTTAAAAGGAACGTGATGATTCAATCTTTTTGGCTCAGGAACGACTCCCTCAGCTAGTCAGATAATACTCTGGTGTGGCATTACAATTGTGTCACCTCTCAATAGCTCATGGAAATGCAGAGGATCATAAGACATGCTTTCATCAATGTTTATTTAAGTGTGCTTCATAGGACAAACCCTCCAAAACTTATTCTTTCTATAGAACAGTCAGCACCTAATCAATCTATCATAATCCTGACAATTCCTCCAGCCTCCTTCAATTCAGACAGCCCCGGGACAGAAAAGCACTACGAAAAATGGCACTTTAGCAGATGAACACAGTTGCACAGGTGGAATGAGATGATGAAGGCAAACTCGCTAGCAGAGGATACATAGGTCACCATACACTTAATTAATCCATTTTCAGGACAACAACTAGGTGTTGTCTTTACAGAAGTGGAGGGAGTTGCATTTTGTTCCTTTCAGTTGAAGTTACGAATCTTGTTGTGGTTAAAGATTAGATTTCCCTGCAGTCTAATTGAAACATCCAACTCACATGAAGATTGCAAAGTGCCTTGTCATAGCTGAGACTTAATTTAGGCACATACTGTTGATTACACAGCAACTCTGACCAGCTTCTCTGATATTCAGAGGCATCAGCTTTTATGATAACACAGCGTTTTACATTAAGCTCTCTGAAACTTACTGTGTGTGCTGTCTACTGGACAGCTGGTGCTGTGTTATCCAAACACAATGCAAAACACACTAAACAAGAGGACAGCATTTTTAGTGCAAGGCTTACCCACTATAGGTAAGTCTACCCACCTCCCTGCAACGCCAATCACCCTGCTAACTCTGCATCTGAGGTGTATCCACTTGATTACTACAATGAGCTCTTCTTGCCAGCAGTACTTGCAGGCACAGAGGACTTGCAGGGGTGGGCAGCTCCCCTTTCAAAGCAGCACTCGCATCAACAGGAGGGTTGGGAGCACAGGGAAAACTCTCAGATGTGGCTACTCTTGCTATATCCTGTCTTGAAGCAGATTATTCTCCTTGGATGAAGTATCAGTTCAGCATCTGAAAATGGCACAAAAGCTTCTTGGAAGTTCTTAACAAGTAAAAATTTCGCAAACAAGTCAGTAGCCCAAAAAGAAATACACTACATAAAGTCTTGATCTTTTTTGGCATCTGTTCACCTGAAAATATATAAGAACCTCAGAAAGGGCAGGAAAATCAATTATAACTTTAATAATTCCTTTGCCAAAACAAAGGCTATATAAAGTAAATATTGAAGGCTTGGAAGTACATATTTGAACTTTTATAAAAGCTTTCCAAAAAAGTAGCTCTGATTTTTCAACTCTCTGGTTCCTGCTCTGTCAGATTCAGTAACCAGTGAGAGACTTCAGAATTTCCAAGAGAGACGTTTCTGCAAGTGCATTTCCCAGCAATGGTAGAGACATTTCTCAGTGTTTGGACTAACAAACACAGGACAGTTCTCTGCTTAGGTAACTACTTTCAACTCTGGAGGAAAAAAAACAGAAATCCCACCCCAAGACTCCACAAGCCCTGCAAACATGATCTCAGCCCTGGGATATTCCATGAGGAAAAACTGACCAAGCATCCACAATGAGATCAAAATTTCACTGGGGATTCCTAAAAGCAGCCTTCCTGCTCGATCTACTCAAAGACAGGGAAAAATCACATTACAGCATGGTCCGGTCTTATATGAAGAGCCTGGGCTGCTTAGAGGATCACCTGGAAAGCACTTCCTATTCTTTTCAGCAGAGGCCAGCGCCAGCACTACATCTAAAACTGCTCAGCTGGGCCAAAGCAGTGCATGGGGGCTGAGGAGAAGGGAAATAATATCTTCAGTGGCTTTATGAGAAAGTCAGCTCTTCAGGCTGGCAATTTTAATATGAGGATGGTATTCCTCTGAGACCACAGTGCTTTCCTTCTTTCATCCTATGGATTATTTGCGCTTACACACACATGTCTATAAAGATATTTAAACAACTAATTCGTGTTTAAGCACCTAACTCCCATTCCAGCAATCCCATCCAGCCATTCTGGCACTTCAGCAAACAAGCTGCACCAGATCTCCGCTGTCCCCTTTCTCCTGAAGTACAGGAGCAGGTCCCCCTCGGAAGAGGTTTCTTATTGTTAGCACACTGTTGGCACATTCCTGATCTAAAACGCTCACATAAGCTGCTTTCTCTGCCAGTTCAACTCTTCACTCCTGAATGACTCTTATCAGGATCGGCTATGCGTTCCGAATCAGAGCAAATGAATGAGACAAAATTGTTTATGACAAGTTATTTCAACATCATTTGTCCCCAGGACAGGCAACTGCAACCCAAACCACATGACCTGAGCTCGTCTTATGCAGCAGCTGCTGGCCTTCAACGCCCAGCCTTCAGAAAGGCTGTTTCAATTGTAACCCACGCACCTACCCGGTGCAGCCCAGCTCAGGCAAGAGCTACTCTACTGCCCTCCCTGCTTACGTACCCAACGGTGCCACAAACGGGTCTTTTCTTAAGGTGAGAAAAAGGCAAAGATAAAACTGTAACAAGGCAGAAATATACAGTTCTTCAGGACTCCTGCCTGGCAGCTCAATGAGTTCATGCTACACAAAAATTAAGGTATCCGAAGTGTGTGTCCCGGCTCACCCTCAAACCCACTTTCTGCAAACGCTGTCTTTCTGGCCTACATGACTTTATATGCACTTTATTCTCACCCACCAAACATCAAAACGTTTTATCTTTTCACTCAATGGTGGGTGAGAAGTTCCTGCAGTGTCTCTCAGCAAATTGAAGACGAAAAGCTACAAGGAAAAATGACCAAATTCCACTTGCCTTTTAAAACCACCTGAGAGTACTGAGTAGCCAAACCCCTCAGACTTTAAAAAACGTTCCTGGAGTCTTAAGTGCTGGAAGAAGTACTGGTATAATCTCACTCAGGTCAGAATGCAGGATCACAGGGAAAGGAGAAATCACTTTGAGTTAGTTTTGTGATTATCTGTTGGTCAGAGATGAACAAATCTAGCAAACTGAGCTACGGTAACTTGTTACTCTAAAAGCTTGCAGAGCTTGTATTTGCTTTACATAGGTAACAGGCACAGAACAGCACATGCACATTGGTTCTAGGTCCCTTGGCAAAAGTGCAATTTCAGCAGCTCTGCAGCTGATGAGCAGGAGGCACATGTTTCACCACTCCAAAAACAAACTCTCCAGACTGACTGGAACACGTGCCACCCTGCACCTGCAATGAAAGACGTGCCCTGACTCCTGGCTAGGCAGCTCAGTCCAACATTTAACTTCAGCTCACTAACTGGCCAATTAATGTAGGATAACAAGACTGAAAAAGCTAAGCCAGATGATCCACATTCATTTGTTGCTGAACGTACGTTTTCCTCCACACAGTCCTGGTACAGTCAAGGTTTCACATGAAAAGAATTCTCTGCCATCTCTTCCCCCAAGGGTTTGTTGTTGTTTTGGTCTTAATTTTCTTGCAACGTCTAGACCAGCCCTTGCAATGTGGTGCAATGCACGGCACGTTTCTAGAGATTTTCCTCACGAGAACAGAATGCTCCTGATACAGCCCGGCCCAGCAGCTAGTGAGAGCAGAGAAATCTCTACTCCTCCTTCTTCAAAATGATGATGGCAGTGTCCACTAAACTTGATAAATAAGAGGTTACAAAAGAGACATTCCCTACAGGCTCCCCAAAATACTGCCTTATCCCAATCTAATCTCTTAATAGATGAAGAGAACTGGATTCTGACAGCTAGGGAGAAGCCGTGAAGCCAGGAGCCCACATCCTAGTTTCCAGAATGCATAAATTCTGCAGGCTATTTTGAAGGCTGCTGGGATTGAAGATCACAGCATGCAGGATCAGCCTGGGGATGTGTGGAAGCATGCTTTGTGTCTCTCTGAAATCAATACGTCACTATAATAACTGTTACCAGAAGTTTTATGGACGGTAGGAGTAAACATAGGCCAAAAATTAAGGATATTTGAGCCAATGAAGGAGAAGTGAGAATTAACTGCAATCCTAGTCAGCATGCCTGTAAGATACACCCTTCAAAGCTAATTCTTTGTGAATTAAAGTGATTATTCAGGGGCCCAGGCCCACCATATCAAGGGGGAAATGGTGCCATTCATAGTCACACATGAATGCAAGGCTAGGATTACAAATGCAGTCTGACAGGGGGAACCCAGAGCTGTCAAGCCTGTTCTGTTTGCCTAATTTCATTACAATGGCTCAAATGCTTTCATTTGTCACACCGCAGCTTCATGTGTTTATACCCCTTTCATTTAACATGACTTTAACAAACGGCTGTTCCGCAGTGCCAGGATCTCGGGCGCCCCTCAGAATGGAGATTTCAAGTTTGGGGGAAGGATGACAATGCACACTGAGTGCTGGGCTCTCGATACCCTCTGGCCAGGGTGGCCTAAACTCAACTGAAATGTTATCTCCTAGAGGAATTATTTTCATCCACCATCTACCGAAAACTCCAGCTTTGTCTCCACTGTTATTCCAAGTGCTTCTCACGCAGCCGTATTATTCTGTTCCAGAGGGAGTGATAAGAGAAGAAGAAGATACTCCATTCACAAGGAAAACAAATGCCATCACAGGAAGGATGGAGCTACACAAAGTGCATGCATCATGGTTTCTATACAGATGTGCTTAAACTACAGACATGACTACTGACTTGTTCCATTTTTAATGCCACTACAACAGATTGATGAGGGGGGGAGAGGGGAAGACATAGCAGCTTATTTCAAAAGTTCAAGTTGTTTAGTTCTGCCCTCATTTCTTAGCACTGAGAGACAGCAGAAACGGCAATCGCTGCATCGTGGCACGCTGTTTTCTGAGCTAAAGATGACATGCATTAGTCAGAGGTCACGTTCAAAAGGCTCTGCTTCGAAACAGGAATAGCTTTTAAAGTGAACTACTTTGGCATAGCAATGGTGAAGGTCACCAGGAGAAGATCTTGCCACGAAGCCTAGAGTATTTCCTCCCACCCTGTGACCTGAATACCTCTGAAAGGACATGACTGTTCTGATGAAAGGCAACAAATCAAACTCTACACAGTAAAAACCTACTGCTTCCAAACTAGTCTCCCATGAATGTGTTTATTGCCAGTGTGAACAGTAATACTCATCTAACTTTAAGTGCAATTTAAATGCTAATCCATCCTTGTTTTCTAGGAACCCCTTCTCCCATGGTAAAAGCACCAGAGTGACTCGTGACTACGCTAACACATTCCACAGAACGATTACATCAAGACCTGTGGCTTTGTAAAGATAAAGTAGATTCAGAATTGCTGAAATAAATTTTGAGCTCCATTGCAGAGAAGCTGGTTGATCTCAGGGAAAGGAGATAAAGGAATACAGCTGACCCAAGCCTCTGACAGAGGTTCTGGAATAGACAACTACTTTTGTGGCTTCTTCAGACAGATGTAAGTTCTGAAGTGTGAGTGTCAATGATAAACACACTTCATCCTACTCCATAAAACTGAACTCCTCAATGGCTCTCCAAAACCTGATTTGGGATCCCATTCCTTTCCTGGAGGGTTGTTTTTTTTTTTTTCTCCACTGGTGGAAGTTACTTAATGCAAAGCTCTGACCAACTTCCAAGGAACAGAAACCAGCCTTCCCATGCACCTCCACAGAAAAAGTCCTTCAATAAGCTAAACCGCGACGGCTTTCACAGGTAAATGGAAGTTTAACACCTCCTCTTTAAAAATCTCCACCAAATGATCCCATGGCAATGGTGAATAAAATGCAGGTAAGCTTCATCTTTTGCCTCAGTTTAGAGCCAGATGAAACCATTTTGCAAGATTTCTTACAGAAAATCACCACGCATATGGCAACAGCCAGCTCTTGTGTTAAAGCTGCAACAGCTCTTAACTTCAGAACCCACGGGCACTCCTCCTTTGATCCCATGACACTCAACTCTAAATGAAATTACTAAACCAAACTACACCACGGCAGAAAGCAGTCATCCCATGACAAACTCATCTGCCCTTGACCAAACGCTGATAGTTATTGATCTTGCTGTTGCTGTGAATTTGGGTCAGGTTTCCCAAGGTTCCCTCCTAATACGAGGAAGAGAACATGGCCACACTAACAGGGCCGACTAGGCTAAACGAAACCTATGGGGAATTGCACTGCACACTGCTGAGGCCAGAGGATGGACTGATCCGTTCGTCTTACTGACAGCACAAGTTTGATGTCTGTCAAGTTTAAGCACTCTGTTTCCTCTCTGAAAGAAATTGGCACATGTCGAAGAAGAGCAATTAGGTTGTGACACTCTACAGCACTCAGTCACTGGACTTGCTTCACTACAGTATTTTACACATCTTGCACAGTACCAGGCCCAAACTCAGTAGGCAATTTAAAAGCCCAAGAGAAATTAAAACTTCCTTCCTGGTATTTTACAGCACAGTAACTCTCCACGGCTTTGTGTGTCTACCACACTATAAATAGTGCTCTCATTGCAAATTCACCATGTTGTGAAAAGGAAAGCTTCACTATTTCTAAGAGGCTGCAGAAAAAGATTACAGTTTTATCATCAATTAGCTGTCTGGATGTTACCCTGTTCTGTTTACCCCTCCCTCAAGGGAAGCCTGTGAGTGCCAAAGGGAAAAATTAAAAAGAAACTGAAGAACAACAAATCCCAAACAAGCCAAGACATTTCTTGTGCTTGCCACAGAATCTAAAATGCATCAGTGAAACAGAGAGAATCCAAAGAATGAAATGAAGGGAACTCTGATGGCTCAAGAGGAAACAGAATTTTTTAATGACAAAAATACCTCAAAGGTTTAATGTGTCTTGCTGTTATGATTCACACAAACTCTTCTATCCAACCTGAACTAATCTAGGAGACACTGTGCTTTGCCACCTTATTACCAGAAAGTAAAATTCCCAAGTGCTAATGGCGAAACACAATTGCCTAGAGCTCAAGAACCAACACACTAAGTTACCACAAATGGAAAATAGGAGCCTCAGGAGAGGAGGGTGAGGAACATCATTGGAACAGTAGTTTCAAACCTACAGGAGAGGAAAGAGAATGGAAGAAAAAAGGGAGAGGAGACTGGATGGATGGTAGTCAATCCAACTGTTGCCTTACAATATTGCAACAGCAAAAACATTAAGCAACTTATTTTTTTGTCCCCACAACAATAACTGAAGCACTCGGTAACCCGTGTACGCACACACGAGCAGAGATTCAGCCTTCCTCCACTAACAGGCAGCTCAGTTTCCAGAGTGATGAAAACAAGGGAATGTTCCTGAGAATGGACTCGGGACAGAAATGAATTTCTGCACACTGCTATGTGCTAGAGCCATCTACTGACATAATGTGCTGACAGGACACGAAGGGAAGCAGAAGCCTGAGATTTAACCCTCATTTGCCTTTTTTCCAACTGAGATTTCAGTTCGGCTTAGGATGCCTCTAATTTGGTGATCACTGAAGACAGGCATCATGGACACGACATTAGTCCCCAACTCCATGTCCACCAATCACGCATCATTTTTTCTCTAAAGCAACAAAATGTCTGTGAAGAATCAAAATGACCTCAAAACCTATGTGATGAAACGAAGGGACTCCACACATTCATACATTGTTTTAAATTCCTATTCTGCCTGGTCCTCCAGACTTAGAGGGTCTGTGATTCTGTAACAGATATACTTAGAAGTTACATGCCTTCAGCAGAAAAAGAGAATGATTCCTCTTCCCATCAGCAAGACTGGTGCATTCAGCAGAAGGTGTCCTTTGCTAGAGAGGCCCATAACTGGCACACTTAAACCAAAGCTAGGATTGTTTTGGTCAAGAAAACTTTTTGGCCCAGAACTCGTTTTTCTTACAGCCTATAAGGTGAAATACTATTGATTCTGTTCCACTTGCACTGTCTGAAGAAGCTCATGTGACAATTTCAGGATTTTCAGACTTTACCCTCGTGCTCTACCCAGTTCTAGAAACTTATCCAGGATTTTGGCGTGATCTCCATCAGAAAGTCTAAACAATGCTACAAATCCTACTTATGCTACTATTTCAGAATGCACACAAGTGAAGGTAGCCTATAAATGCAACTGTTTCCATGAGGCAGCTCGATACCCTGAGGCACAAGACCGAGCCAAATCTCTCTCTGCAGCTGCGTTTGGCAATGACCAGTTGCAATCTGGGATGAAATTTTACTGCTCATATCCTTCACATTCCCAATTTAGAAAAAGCTTTTCAGGTCAGAAAGAGTCCATTGTTTACTGACAGCTCTCCTGAGAAGGCTGCAAACACCAAAGATTCAGGTACAGTATAGCTTGACCTGCTCCCCTGTTGCCTCAGCTTCTCTGAAGTGGTCATTTAACAGATGACAGGAGTAACTCCTTGGTATACAGCCCACTGCCACTATACCTCAGAAAGTGAATGCTCGTTAAAGTCTCTAAGAAAGTGCCAAACAGATGCATTTTAGTCTATTGCTGCTGTTTTTGATGCAGTACATGCCATGACAGACAAAACCACAAGAGTGCTTCAGAAGCTCAACCGAGGGATCCTGTCCTAGCTTTAAAAGGGCCACCACAAGCTCCATGCTGTCCAGCAAGAGTGATCAAAAAGCAACAGCACAGCACAAAACTTCAACCCACGCCAATCAATGGGGCTGTTTGTTCAAGCCAGCCTCTGGTTCACATACTTATGTAGGCTTCTTCAAACTCTCTCTCCTTCCCTTAGGGCACAACGCATCCCAGCTCTCCAACTGAAATACAGAACAGACACTGCACAGCTCAATGGGCACAACTCTGCTTTGACCTCTCACCCCTAGCATTTCTGCCATTACACTCCACCAGCGTTTGTTCCCAAGACTAAGTAAAAAGGCAAACACAAAAGAACTTCCTTTTGATTTTCAAGCCTAGCTGTGTAGAACTCACACGTACGCAAACACACAGAGCATCAGATGGTAGCAAGGTCCTCGACCACAGATAAGTAAATCAGTCAGCTCTCAGCCTCTGCCACTCACCCTCTCCATCATGCTCTTGTGCTACTCACTTCACCTCTGCTTCAATTCCTCATATCAAAAGTGGACATACCTGGCCTCTGTAAGTGCTCTGCCATTATATAATCTGGAAACGATCTCCAAAAAGCAGCTCACAGTAACAGCAATCCAAAAGGCTTCCTGCCCTATCATCCCGTATTTCCCTGAACTAAGACTCTCGTTGAAGGAAGCTGTTTTTTCAAGTTCATGTGTAACTTAGGGAAGTATGTGTATAACACGAGTTTAGATCAAAACACCCTTTATTATCTATCAAACAAAACCCCAGTGGTTCAGTTCATGAAGTAGGAAGGACGTAAGAGGGATACACTGGAGACACATCTAGAAACAACCTGGCAATGCTTGGCCACTCACTTCTGGGGTGACAGCGTTCAGGAAATGGATGAAAAAAAAAAAAGACAACCTAAATTTCGGAGGCTGTACTGAACAAAGAGAAGAAAACTTACAGCATTTCTGAACAGCAGCAGTTGAACAGCTAGTAAATTCTCATGGCCTCGTCAGAATGAAACCACTTGACACAGAGCAGCATTTTGTTCAGCTTTGAGGCCAGTGCTTAAAATCAGAAAGTGACTGTAGGTAACAGAAGGACTTTGAGAGCCCTTCCAAAGGCTTGGGATGAAATCCCAAAGCTCTGGGAGAGCATGGCGAGCACCTGTTTTCCTGAACAGACAAATTTTTTTATGCTGCATACTTTGCACAGAAGCTGCATTATTCTGGAGAAGCTGCATTCCAGCCAAAAGTGCACAGTTAATGTTTTCTGCAGCCCCCAGCCTCCAGTGATGGATGACCACTTTATAATGAAATACTTTATGCTCAATCAACTTACAAATAACGGATGTTTTATCACACTGAATTAAAAAGAATGTTTTTAACCAAAAAAAAAAAAAAAAGAGCAACAGACAAGAGGATCAGTGATGAGCAGAGGCAAAAGTTATTCCTGCTAAGGACAGTTAAAAATCCAAGTGATGTTTCACTTTAACTCTTTCAGTGCTCTCCAGGAACAAGGGGAAACGATGCACAAGCCAGAATTTGCTCTGAAAGCACCTACGTGGAAGTTCTGGTCCAGGCAAGTGAGATATGAGAACGTAAGTCTTCTACACAAAGGTTTTGGGCCGTAATGTCTCAGGCTTACAAAAAGCTAATGCCAGTAATTAAACAACTGTCTGAAGATAAACCTTTCAAAACACTTTAATCTCTCAAGCCCATTCAGCATTACAGAAATCATTCCTCAGACACCTTTTAATCAGCTGTGGGGTTTTCTCCTCCTAGCACTGCTTCCACCTGTCCATGCTAACGGATAAACCAGAGAAGTAAATGCCCTGCACTCAAAGACTACTGCCGTTTCTAGATCAAGGTTTGAAACCAAACATCCAAATTCAGCTGATAATCTCACTCAAGACTCAGGGCTTGCTGTTACACCACAACCCTTACTGTTGTTACACACTACACACAGGTCAAGAAACCCCAGAGCTTACAGAGTCATATCAACAGTATAGCCCTTGAAAAAAAGAAATCACAGAAGCAGCACTCATTATGCCTTTTCTCCCAAATAGTACATGAAAAAGTCTCCAATTGAGTCAAATCACCCCAGAATGTCTCCTTGCTCTCGTATTGCCGTACACGTCTAGGAAAAGAGGAAACTAAAGCAACGGCAGAACGCAGAAGAGGATGAGATGCAGCGGACACAACTGCAACAAGAGAAGTGCCACTTAGAGATTGTGGAAGACAGCCTCTAAAGAAGAATGATCAAACATTGGAACAGTTTGCCCAGAGAAGCTGTGGGAGCTGCATCCCTGGAGATACTCAGAACGCAGCCATCTCCAAACGCTGCACACAGTACCACTGCCAAGCTGGTCCCTGCTTTCAGCAGGGGACTGGAGCAAATGACCTCCAGAGGTCTCTTCCTAACCTAAATTACACCGATTCTGACTTGTGCTTACCAGAAACAAAGAAAAAGCCAACCTTCTAACATTGTGCATTATGAATGCAGCCACTTTAACATTCACCTAGTGGAGCTTCCCCTCCCAGATCTTCTACTGCTTAGTACCTGCAATGATTAAATACAAAGTAGGGGGTCGTTCTAGAACTATCCCCAGAAAACATTCATGACTTTTTAAACCAGTCTTCTAAACAGAAGCTGCAGACTCAGGTGGTGACTGAATTGGAAAAAGAAAAACCTCAAAAACCTTGTCGAGGACGTCCAGAAAACTAGCAGAAACAGGTCATATTGTCCCTGTCTTCCCTTAAAAACACACGGCATCTCCTGCAGATATTACGGTTGTCAAACAAAAAGCACCTTGGTCCCATGTCACAGCTTCAGATCTACAATTCTCCCAGTCACACTGCCAACATCTCAAGCTCCACCAAGCTCAGACTTAGTTTATGAAGCTTTCACACTACTGTTTGAAGCACTGCAAATACTAATCACTCCAAGATTTTAGTCACAAAATCAATTCTCCTCCCTTCCTTCCCCATTCCTCCAGCTGAAGGCTGGCACTCAATGAATCAGACTGAAGGGAGAATAGAGTTTCCAGCACCTGCTTCAGTTTTTAAGCTTCCAGTTGAAACTGCTGTGATCTGGCAGCAGGCAGTCTGTAGATGTCATTTTCCTGCTCTGTGAAGGACTGAGTCACAGTACAAAAAGAATGCAAATAGAGAAATGAGTGAAAAGAGCAGCAGTGGGCAAAGGAAGGCACAACATAACTTAAGATGGCCATCAGAAAGAGCAGCTGAAGAGTGTGCTACAAAAGCACCATGTCCCCTCACAACTGAGTATCTTATTCTCTGCCTCATGATGATTACTATGGCCAGTGCTGAATGTAATTATTTCCTGCACTTGTGGCAATACTCTTTCCAAGAATGGTGTAAAATACGACTCATCACTGTTGTGATATTTGGAATCTCTTTATTACCAGACATTACCAGCCACAGTTGTTTACCACAGTTAGGATTTTAAACCTAGAGATATCAAATATGTTCTCTCGAGAGCAAAGTCAGTAGGTTCATTTTATATGAGCACCTTGATGGGTTAACAAGTGACTGCAAAACTGAAGCAAGAATATATCTGCAAGCAGATTCCTTCCACAAACAGGAAACTCTTTGCACAGTCTGCCTCAAAAAACAACCAAAAAAGGGACACCCTTTAGCCCTGATCAGTGGAGCATCTGTACCACCTCCCTTAAGAATGCAGTTTAAGCCTAGGAGTTAGAATGGCAAAACTCTGAAGATGAACGCAGCTTTACTGCAGTAAGACCCTCTACAACAGTATGGCAGTGCTCACTAGAGGTAAGCTCCACCTACAGCAGCAGCTGAACTTCAGGTTGGATTTGGAACTAGCCTGAGGCTAAAATGGGACTGTGTGTGATTTGCAAACATAAAAGTGTATCCTATCGCCACACAACCTCACTTCATCTTATTCACTTCCCCAATGTGACCACTGAGATCCATTTCTTCCAGCTCCCCGGGCTCTCTTGGTCACAGAAACTGCTCGCTGAAAATCTCCCGAAACACTGGAGAGGCAGAAAGAAGAGCAAAGAAAGGGTTAACCCACAGCTGGGAGAAAGTTTCCCTGGAAAATTGGAACACATGCTGTGGCTGTGACTAAATTTCACACTGGTTCTGCTGAGTACAAACATCCACAACTGTGTGCATTTGAGAGAGTCAGAGAAAAAGAAATGCTCCTTCTATATTAGCTTCACCTGCTAAGTTCCCTCAAATGGATAATGACATGCTCTGGGGAACAGCAGACTCCTTCAGATCTCAAGCAGAGATGAGGTGCCAAGGGGGGAGGGAGTAAAGCCGGAAGGAAGCAATCCTTCCCTTCCCTGCTGCCACATCTTTTGGAACATGCTGGAAAGTCAAGCCCATGGTCTGGCAGAGTTGATTCTGCTGTTTAAGAAGTCACCTGAGCTGCCACTGAAGACGTCTGTGCCATCTGAGTACATAAACAGGGGAATTGTACAGGGTGAACAGGGAAGACCGTCTGCGTGCACACACACAGACACACACACAAGTGGAATTATAAGCATCAATTGCTTATGTTTTAAACAAACAGGCAGTATGTAGCTGGTCAGAGATAACTACTCTGTGGAGACTAAGACTTGCCAAGACCCATTAGAGAACCACAGAAAAGTTTGGATTAGGTGAGGTCACCTCCTGCTCATCATCAGGTTGCTCAATGCCTTGCTCAGTCAAACTTCAAATGTCTCCACGGATGGAGAGTCCCCTCTCTCTTCCCATGTCCCAGTATTGAACTTTTTCTAGAAAGAATTTCCTTCTATGCCCAACCAGAATTTCTCCTGCTAAAAAATCATGACTATGGATCTCTTGGTCTCTCTGAGAACAAGTGGCTCTCTCTTTCCTGTGATCCTCCTTTAGGTAGTGAAGGACTGCAATTTCATCTGGGAAAGCTCCTAAAGTGTGTCTGATTTGAGGTGTGATTCCTTTTAATCTGAGGTGTGCCAGGCACTACAGGTGACTCTCAGGAAGGAGAAGATGGAAGTAACCTTAACTTTGAAATTAGCTTTTGTGTCACCTTAACATTTTCCTTCTTCCCCAAGTATCATTTTGTGGGGAGCAGTCCCTTATATTTTCTGCAGTTTTCCTTGAAGGTGTAAGCAGCTCCCTTACTTCAAGAAGCCAACTTTTCAGACTATCATAACAAAATCTAAAACCAGTAATTTTAGACTTTGCCCCATTCTAGATCCTTTTATTCAAAACACTATGCCTTGTTTATTAACTGGATTTACAGACATTTATTTCCTTTAAAAAGTGACTGGTGGAGAGCATTTAAGAAATATCAGACCCTCACATTGTACTTGTTACCATACAAATTAATGTATGATGACATTCTAAGAGGGCTGAGCTGACATTTCCACCTGCCCTGACTGTACTGTTACGTGACCAGCAGTCACTAAGCCATGCTGTTACCCACTGCATAGTCAGTGCTGCAGTTCACAAAGAAAACCAAACCAAAAACAGACAACAAAAAACCCCAAACCTAGGAAGGGAGGGTTCTATTACTGTTACTCAGTAAAACCCCAAATCTAGATACAATTTAAACACCCCATAAACTGATTTGAGAAGCCATTAACAGGACAGCAATTATTCTGACAGTCTCACCATTTCCTGTCAGGGAAATGTCTGGGAATATAAACCCATGTCAATATACAACAAAAAAACCCCAAACGTACAGGACCAAAACACACATTTCAGCAAGCTTCATATTTAGCATACTTTGCATTTCCTTAGCTACAACCAGATTTATTCTATCAGAAATTGTATATGGTCTCTGAAGAACTAGTGCATGACCTTGCATTTCTTATGAGAAGTCACAGCTGTATTCCCACATTGACTGATGAAGACAACTGAGCAGGCAAGCAGAGCCCCATCCCCTCTTTGAAAGAGGCCAGACATTTTAACTCATCTCACTGACAAATGATTTGCTGCCATCATAATTAAGCATTTCTGGCTTTCTATTACATGGTTCAAAACCAAGCAGATCACACTTGAAGTGCCAGACAACTTCATGCCTTTTGTCACTTGGGATCAGAGTAAGAAAAAATACCGATGAGGTCTCATCCATCCATCCCCTTTTAAAGGCCAATGTCCCAGCAACAGGGATCTTACCGTTGGCAGAATTGGGTTAAGTCTTAAAGAAGATCCAGTGCAAACCCAGAAATCTTTGAAGTTGGGAAGAAATGTCAGGTAGAGACATTAAAAATTCAAAAAAGGAGGTAAGAGATATCGGATTCATGGAAGCAGAGGAGCTGGTTAGGTAAAGTATGGTTAATAAAGCTTGTGAGCGGCAGGAAGGAAAAGACATCTTGTTGGAAGAACTTGGAGATAACATGAGCAAAGCATCAGACCGGTCCTTTTTCAGTGAAAAATCAGATCTGCTAATAAATCATTTCAGGTACAGCTCACAGCAAGCTGTCCCTCACACCCAGCTCTGCCTTTGCAGCCCACAGGTCTGGTTGAACATCCTGGGAAGGCTTAATCTGGCCACAGCCAGTTTACTTCCCACCCTGTTAACCACTGCTGGTCCATGCTTTCATCCTTTGTTCGTGAGTGAGACTGAAAGCATCTCGGAAGAAGCAAGTCTCAAGAAAAGCTTCACATTACATCTTTTTAGTTAAAAAATACAAAAGAGTGCAAAAAGCAAATGATAGGTATAAAAAGCTTAAAGTCTTTGCATACGGATCTTAATCTTTCCTTGCCAGCTTTTGCATGGTCTCTTCAGCTCACGCTAAGGTTTCTTTCAGGATAAGAAAGGAAACCTGTAACCGCTCACCATGCGGCACGTTGCAGCCTGTGTCAGCTTTAACAGGCTCTGATCAGACTGAGCTTAGATCATTTCCTAAACTCCCACAATCTTCTACCTCCAGCATCTAGAAACTGATCAAATTTATCTTTGATCTGTCTTCCCTACCATGTCAAAATGGGCACGTCAGCGGGGCTGAGGTCAGGAAGGAAGGCATCTCTTCACAGCTGTATGCACAGACACTCCATGCCTAGACCACTGTTTTCTGCCCAGTTTCTTAAACAACCCTTTCTTCACCAAACTAGCAAATAACCCATCAAAAACAGTCCCACAGATCTATCAGCACAGAAGGAAAAAGGCTGGCTACTTCCCCAAACCCTTGTAACAGGAGCCTGTCCTATTTTGAAATGGCAGGTTAATGCTCATTAGCTTAATACCAATTAACTGTCTTCCTAGTCTGTACTGTGAATGTTTGCAGATGGGACGTTAATTGGCACACCGCATTGGGAGGATCAGAGCAGACAAGGCGGAGGATCTGCTGCCTCCTCACAGTAGAGCGAGGAAGCTCAGCAATTTCTGCCATTGAGTGCGGGGCAGAAATGGATCCACACTTGCCTTAATTCTATTTTGTAAGTTTCCTTCAGGTCGTGGCTACCTCTTGGAACAGGCTGTGTCCAACTAGAAAAATCATTATTACTAATCCAAAAAAGGTAAACTGCGCTGAACCGCATGATCAGTATCCCTTGCACTCCTGTTTCTTCTTAGCCTGTCCCACAATTGTGTCCCAATCGGCCAGCATTAACACAGATACACAGCGGTATTTATTTGATGCCTATTCCACCAAGCTGTATTCACACTAAATCCTCCATGTGTATTTAATAAATCACACTAGTTAGGTGGGCAGGATTAGTTCCAAGTCACCTAATGACTATATCATGAGCTGCAGTATTAAAGGGATTAATATTAATCTTAGCCATTTCAATTCACTGCGAGAGGCCAGTCCCCGCTCCAACAGGAGCCGCAGCAGGCAGTGCAAGAAATTCTAAACAAGAGCATGAAGATTAATGAGGGCTTCCTCATTCTGCCCGGGAGTCTTCTCTACCAGGATACAGGGCAGCGAATCCCCAGCAAAGACAGGCTCATAAATAAACACACAACACCGCAAATACTTTGAGCAGCTGAGCCCAGCATAGAGTTGTTTTCACTCACTCTTCTCTGCTTCTCCTGTAACCCACACCTCCAAGCACACTCAGGAATCTGAAAGGCTTGCACAGCAGCCGATTTGTTTTCTTTCACATAAAAGCACACACCTCATTACTCATAATAAATTACTCGCTTTAAATGAGTTTGTGGAACTAACAGCTAAAAATGAACTGTGTTGGGAGAGGATGAGAGCAGCAGGGGAATCTGAAAGGGAAGCTCATTGCACTGAGGTTAAAAAGGATGTCAGGCTCCAGCAGATTTGACCTGCTTTATTCTTGGCAAGAATGATCATTATGAGCAGAAGGAGCTCCTAAAAACAGAGAGAAAGCCCTTTCCACAGCGTTCATGTTAAACTAAAACACAAACACAGACTGATACAAGTAAACAAAATGATTTTGAGACAGAGTTCTGCATTTCATCGTAGCACTGACAAAACCTCCCCCCCCCACCCCGAGTGAGGGTCCTGGCCTCACTTTCACTGACGGGTGAGGATATCAACCATAATCATTAGCACAAAAATAGCTGACTTCAGTCTTGGCAAATTTAGAGGCACTTGAGTGCTGAAAAAGGAGTAGTCTTTTACAGCTCTCAGTTAATTCAGGGTGCCCACAGAAGCTACAAGAGCCAGTCAAATGGCTGCATCCTGGCGACTAGCTGGGAAAAACATTAGATGGAAAAGGGGGAGTTGAGTCAGCAATAATCCCTGCCTTCACTGCAAAACTCTAGACTCTCAAAAAATGTCAGAGATCAGGTTAAACTGGAGTTTTAGCCTGTCACAAGCTATTAACAGCTCATCAGGTCCCCCAGGCACAATAGCAGCCTCAAGAACTCAGTGTGGATACAGCGCAAGACTGAATACAGCAGCAAGTGGCTCACAACTGACAGAACAAGGAAAGGACCACTGCGTTCAATATGACAGTCTTGAACTCGTGTTACACTAACATGGAAGTGATGTGAGGGAAGGGTGCCAGTTTATGCAAGTTTATAAACTAAATGCCAGCAAACAGACCCATGGTGGAACTGCATCACATGCGGCTGAGCAGATGGGAAGGGATCCATTAAGTGCACTGTCCAAGCCTCCCAGAGGCAGAATGGAGCAGAGATGGAGCTGACATTTTCCCTATTTGTAAACAATCTGCTGCTCTTTCACATGAGAAATATTTGGCAGCAAGGAAGCACACAGCTCGCACTCTTACACCTGTTTGTCTTGATTGGTTTGGGGAGTTGTTTGGATTTTTTATGGAAAGGACAAAGAAGGAGAATCCAAGATTTGACAGGATGCAACATGCACACGTTTTATATCCTATTGGCCCTCAGCGATCAAAGAGCTCTAATCCCAAAGGTACAGGAAGGCTATGGGCCATTCTGTGTAGTAGGCCATGCTGTTTTGGAATGGATGGAACATTTTACACTGCAAACACACATTCAGACATAGGCAGACCCTTCAATATATTTTTCAGGACAAGTAACCAGATAGCCAGTACAGCCACATAGATGTTTAATGGCTTTTAGTTCTAGAATGACCAATTTAAACACTGACATATACTGAGTTTGATACTTAAACCCCCACAAAACTGAACTCTCAATCTCATGATTCAAAGTTATTGTTGTTTAAAAAATCCCAGAAACAAAAAAAGCCTGAGAAACGTTAACCATCTGCCCATGGGTTTGAAGGCTTAAAGTTCACATTAAGCTACCTTCCTACATCATTATGGTTAGTCCAACAGCAAAGTAACATCCACCTAACCTCTAAGGCTGCAAGGGGCTACAACACTTGACTCGAAGGAAGAGCATCAGCCAAAAGAAACAAAGCAGTAAAATCTTATAGTTGAGACCAGATGGGAGTCATTAGTCACTAGCTGTCTTTTCACATGTACTCTAGTCCAACCTCAAATACATACTCAAAACCTGTAGTGTCTCACTTAAAAATTGCACTTCTGGGTTCTCTTAAACAAGGCAGTCTTCATCAAATCTGCTCTTAGAGAATAGGGTTCAGTGAAAGACATCCTGCTTGCACTTTGCTTTTTGAGCCGTGTAAGCCACAGCTCAGTTAACTTCGCTAACACAACGCTGTGAGCAAGAGAATCTAGTTTCCTTCTACCTACTAAGTTCTGTTTCTAGCAGTGTTTGGTCTTTATAAACCAAAAATAAGAAAATACTGTTAAACACTAAACACCTCCTAAGCTGCTTGTTTTCTGGGGTGAGGCGAGGGGTAGCAGGGGGTGTCTTTGAAATGCAGAAAGCAAGACCCTGAAAACTGAGCCCTTTACACTCAGGCTCCACTGACTACCAAGAACACAATTTATAACTTTCACCTTATTTTACAAAATCAGTAAGAGCAAACTCTGCTCCAAGCTTCAGAAAGGAGGCAGATGACAGGGTATTTTTATCACTTTGGCAGGGACAAAGACAGTCCCGGTACCAGACATTCTTGTAGTGCTAACAGGCTGCAAAACCCTCATAGGAAAGATGCTATTCAGACCTGTGGACACTGTATAAATATAGGCATATGTGAGAATTATTTCTGTGCACCATAGCAAATTTTTCCTCCTCACGAAGTCCTCTATAGATGAAGCCATTCTGCCTGCTGCTGTGTTCACAGTCCATTCTGCACACAAGGTCAGGCCCATCCAGTGGAGCTGCATCAGTCTCCTGGAATGCTGAAGTCCACATATTTGCCATTCAACATGAAAACTGCTTTTCAAGTTCAATCAGCTATAAATGTTGCTTTGTTTTAATTTTCCACTGAACTTCCTGGAACCTATTATCAGACTGTCAGGGATGTATATTTAGCAATGGCAACATGGCCTCTTTGCCACTGCCCCACTGCTCATGTCACCTCCAATAAACAGAAAAACAATCCCCCAGCAAATGACATTTTCACAGACTATTTACTGCCAGTGCAAGGTAGTGGGTGAAACTAGAAGTGCACAGGGTAGCCTTCATTCAATTAAAAAAAAAAAGAAGTAAAGAAATAAAGTCAAGTGATCCCTGAGGAGTGGGCCAAAAGGGAATGTGAATGTACCACTTACACATTAAGTCTCAACTACTGACTCGAACGGACATCCACGAGGCTCTTAGTGAAAAACATTTGCAGAGGAAAGCTGACTCAGGGAAAACACAGGCCTCTTACACCTGCAACTGTCCAATCTCAGAGTCCTTTTGAACAGCCATGCATGAAACGGCTGCATTTGCATCAATGATTACTCTTAGGCAGTACTGCTCAAGCACTAGGGCTTAAAAACTAAAAAAAAAAATGAAGATGATTAAGTCTTGTTCACCTTCCTGATGAAACATCATCTCAAAAAGAAGGGTTTTTGCAAAATACATCTATCAATATGAACTTCTCTCAGATGAAACAGAAGACGTCTCCAACTGAAAAAGGAACACAGACACAAACCAAACAGTTAGTGGACTGCAGTACACTATCAGCACCCTTTATGATGGATGGCAAAGTTACATGTTGAACAAAGAAAACTAACAGTAATCCAAAGCATTGCATTGGGAAAAGGAAGTCCCCTTCAAGGCATCAAAGTCACCATCTCAAGGTACTGGAAACCCTTGATACAGCTAACATCTGCATATAACTATAGATTGTGAACATTCAGTCCAGCCTTCCATTCCTCTATTTATGGCAATCCTCGCTTGAGGCTTGAAAGCAAATACTGCTTTAAACCTGCGGAGATGTGTAAAGCCAAGCTCTGGGATCTGAGATTTTTCTTCTATGTAGATGGAATTGGTAGATTCTGCATAGGAAAAGTATAAAGCAAATACACATGCTGGTCACTTCTAATTTCAAGTCTGTTTGAATAACCAAAGGTTTAGGCAACCCATAACTGAAAAGGACTGAATGAAAAATTCCAATCTCAGAAGCCTGGAGTACTTTGAGTAACACATTAGTCAGTCAACACGTCAAAAATGTCTATAAAACTTGGTACACCAACACCAGAACTGTTGTACCCTGCAATTTGCCTTAAATTAGTTCATTAACAGACTCTTCCTGAAGTACATTTTCAGCAGCGCTATGAGTACACACAGATCAAAAAGCACTCAGCGAGGAAGTGACAACTGTATAATGGCAGCACAAACAGCCTCGTTTCCTTTCTTTCCTACTCAGTTGCTGCGTGAGACTTCAAGGATCCTCATTCAGCCCAAAAGAGAATCCTTCATAATGCACACACAAAATTAAACCTGTATGAAGAACAGTGAGAAAAAGGGCAATACAGAAAAAAGTTGCAACAAAAGAGAACACTGTGAGAGAGAACCAGCTGTTCAGCCACCCAAAATCATGTCTACAAGGCAACTGGCAGCTATAAGACGGTGACCATCAAAACTTCTCCTTTTTCAGCTGCAAAATCTCATGTATCTAACACCTAACAAAGAAACTAAGATTACTGCAACAAATTTATGTATGCAAGTACCTCGAAGAGAGAGTAGTTAGATGAAACAGCCATTAAACATTAAATTACCAATAAATGGAAACTTCACCACCCTCAACACAAATGCTCATCAGCCTAAGCTTAATCAAACTGCTTTCAGAACAAGGATCACATAATGCAAGCTCCTCAGGGTTTGGACTGAGGGGTTTACACAACATCTGAGATGGCCAGGCCTAATTTCTAACTGGGTCCTTTGAGTAGTGTGACAAATTAAGTACCAAGAACATCCACCAAAACCACATACACCATGGTACAGGAAGAGTCTTGTAAACATTCAGATCCAGCGCAAACAGATTAGTAAATGGAAATTCTACATGAACTCTGAGTGGAATCTCTTTCCACCTTTCAGATAATTTATAGCTTAATGTCAGCTAAACATAGTAACTAATCCCATTTGCCCACTGAAAGTAAATTCTTGGCTGCTCTTCCAACGTCATTGCAGACATTGCTGTCAATCCCCAAACCGTGGCCTGTCCAATCAAAGTGTCAGCACTTACCTGCTGCTCAGCACTCGGGACACATGGGCTGTCATATCAGTCAGTGACTGATCAGGCACAGAAATCAGATAGAGCTTTCTCTTGACAACCAGATATGATCACAGTCCGAGCTATGCATCAGTCTCTGCAGCCTCACAAATGCATGCCCACGTTAGCAGAAGGCAGCTTTACCGTTTGTGACAAAGCTGCTGTCATCTTTGCAAACACTTGGTGAGGACAGGCCTGTGAGAACAGCAATAGCTGTAAAAATTCACCCCTTCCTCCTTTGTGGTGTGACCATGATTTAAGGTAAAAAATGCTACACCAGTCCAAGGATCAAAAGTCCTCTGCAGACTCACAGAAGTAAAAAAACAAACAAGCAAGGAGAAAGAATGATCACCTTGAGCCTGAATTCCCACTACAAAGTCTAAATCTAGAGATGAAGAAATGAGTCCTTCTTGAAGTAAGGCTGGTCTCCCTCCAAACACATAATTCCTACACCAAGTGCAATATATTAACGGAAACATTATAGCAGAAACAAAGCAGTATCATTCACCTTATGGAGGCTACTGAGCAGCTGTGAGAGAACTGGAATTTATTCCTGTGATTTGGAGGTTGAGAAGCTAGTTGTGAAATATCAGTCTTGCATGTGCATCTTTTTTTTTTTCAGCCACCTCTTCCCTGACCTTGAGTGCACATGAATCAATGAATGAGAAGTCATTTACAGCTTACACAGAGAATCTGAGATGCTTCCAGAATCTTGTGCTGGTTTTGTCTTTGCCAGGTAGGGCTCCACGCAAGTTCTCTAGCTTGCTCATCTAGCACAATGAAGACTCAGCTGTCTTGTGTCCCTCCAGCGAGTACACAGCCTCAAAGCAGCACCCATGCTGCATTACACCATGCTCACACCAATCCCTTCAGAACAAGCAACACGGCCCCGTTAAACAGGTCCAGCCATTCCAGTGCTAAGTTTATCAGTAATAACAACAAAGCTCCACGAAACTTTTCTTCCCACCACAAGTGCAAAAATCCTATGGCAGGGTGACCTTAGATTTCTTTTTTAGCTCATGAGTCAAGTTTGCCCAGTGCTGTCATCTTCTAATACAGAGCACAACCCAAACTGCAGGACATGACTCCTGAAGCCACAGCTGTTGCAGAGCCCAGTCTTCACCCTCCACCCTTGAGAAGTACTTCATTCCCTTCTCTGATCAACATGCCCAATGACTAAAGAAGGATGGTGCTCCAAACCTGCTAATAACAAAGACATCTCCACCTCAAAGGCTGAGAAAGTCTAAGAATCGTTACTTCTCTATCCATCTGCTTAGGAGCCCAAGTCGTCAGCAATAGACTTGTTTCTCCAGCATCATGCATTTATAGAGCTGTACCGACACATCACGCTCAACAGCCCAAAAGGCACAGAGAGATTCAGTACAATCCACTGCAATATAATACAGACTGGTAATTGTTCTTGACAGCAGAAATGTTTTAGGATGGAAGTGACTGACAGCAAATCCACGCTACCAAAGGCTTGATGCCACTGGGAGCAGTAAGTTTATTACAGGCTTTCTACACAATATTAAAACCAAAGTTACTAAATTCCTCTGCCCACAATTGTCTTCCAGTACCTTTCTCTACAAACTGCAATCCTGGGGAAAGAGGGGAGCGGAGAAGCACGTCTGCCTGACTCTCGCTTTCATCTGCTACTCCCAGCTCTCTATTGGGCTAAGTTAAAACATCAAATGACAGGGAAAAGCAAAAACCGCCAGTAAAGAAATCCCTTCTCATTTGCCACATACACAAAGCCAGCTTTGCAGCTTGACACCAGATGAGATCCACAAGAAAGAGGGATATAACTCCTCGGGGTGTGTACAACAGAGCTTCTAAGGAACTTGAGAAGGTTAATTCTGTGCTTCAGTTCCCTGTCAGTAAAGCAGCAGCAATGCCTCCTTTCTCCTGCTCTGTTCTGCTTTTAACTGAAACAATTATGCGTGTTCAATGCTTAAAAACAACTGCCCTAACTATACTTGGAGGCTTTGAGAACTGCCAAAGAACAAATAATGTTATTAAATACATTAAACCAGTAGCTCACACTTTTATTTAATCAATGGAGTTCAATTAGTCACCAGATTGCTGTGAGGTATTTTCAATGAAATCACTGTTGAATATCATCCTGCATCCATTGCAAACCAGTAACTATGGCTTTACAGACTTTCAATGTACTATAATCACCAGTTTGAAAAACAAAAGGACTCCACTATATTGGAGACTGATTGCAGCTCTGTACCTTGAGTGGCATACGAGGACTTTATCCCAGGAGATCAACGGTATAGACTCTCTCTCCAAAACCTGTTATTACTGAATAACTGTTTTCTTCCATAAGGAAAGCAACTGCCTCACAGTGTAATTACTTTAAACAAAGATCCCCTACCCACTCCATATGCAGTACTTCTATCCAAATATATCCTCCACTAACAGAAAATAAGGACTGTCAAATTGCTTCCCAATTACTCTCCTGCATTTGCGTAGGACAATCTGCAGCTGAACCATGTCATGAGCCATAACTAGTCCTAAGCATCAGAGCAATAATATACTTCATGATTCAGAAGCAGAACTGCTTGTCTGTGGGGGAGAAGTAGAAGAATATCTGTTTCCCAGTTAATAGTTAAACCCCTCTACGTATTCAAGAAGAGGAGGTATTCACTCCTCTTTGCAAATAGTGTGGACATCAGAGGAAAGCATTAATGCACAATCTGATGATCCACCAAGACCTACTCCATCATCTCTTCTCTAAGAGAAAATGATGAATACAACCTAATGAATAAGAATGAGACATTCATTAGGGTTTTGTTTACACATTTGGATTCAATACTAACTTTCAAAATGAACTATGAGAAACAGGAGAAAGGTAATCTATACACGGTATTGTGGAAAACAAGAAAAAGCTGCTGTGCATTAAGTTCACCTTCTCCCTTCAAACAAATTAACATTTAAAGTACGGATAAATTTTTACTGGGGGTAACGTGATTGCTTACAGAAGGGGTTCAGAGTGGGAGGAATTACTCGCACACAATACAACAACAGTGCAAAGATAACAGAAAACTGGGTATTTTCATGCATAAATAAACACATTATTGTAGTACCCTCTGCATGACTTGCATTTGAACATCCAATTTACCAATAATCTTTAAAACCTCAAGGAAGAGCGGAAAAAACAACACCTGTAGAATTTTAATTTGGGGGCAAAAGAACACAGTCGTCTTTCCTTTTACATATTGTCCTTCATCTCATACTTTACCCTTCATCTATTTAGTCTGCCTACCAATACACATTCAATGCTAGAAAACAACTTATCGACACTGCAAGACCAGAATGGGAACTCTGTTGCCTGCAGGCTGCACAGAGGCAAACCGCTGCTTCTGTCTGGAAGAAAATACTGATACAAAATTAGGAAGGTCCCTTTAATCAGTACCAGGACTGCTGGCCTCTGTCTCTCTCTCCTCCACTGCATAATGCCTATTATCTAACTGAAAAGGAAAACTTTGATCCTAATAGTTTCTGACACCTGATGAGAATAAAGAAACACAAAGGGGCCTGGTGATGCGTTATTTAACGCGTGACTGTTTTAATAGGGCTGTCTAACTTTTGGAGGCACAGGGCCCATATCCAATGCCCCTCACAGCAAACCATCAGCTATTTGCCACATTCCATTCACCACATCACATGACTGTGTTACTGGCAGTTCCTGAAGGTTAGTTGAATCAACTTGTGCATACCATGACAAAACAGTGTCTCAGGAGAACACAGACTGTTTCACCGCTGCTTCATCAGCCACAATTACCACTCTGATTTACACTACCCCCAAAAACCCATGCAGCAGACTGTCTGCCAAGCAATTGCCATTCAGCCTCTTACAAACGCTACTAGTGGTCAAAGTTAATTCAGCAAAACAGCGCCTGCAGGTCAGAAGCTGGCTTTGTATCCCACACAATGCTTCTGTCAACACTTCAGACACCCCAAACCTGATTAATTACACGTGTTTGGGACCCTCTATCCATCCAGCACACTGCTGAAAGCTGTGGAAGCGGTGTAACAGTTGCATTCTCCTTCACACCAGGCATAAGCCAAACTTGTTATTCCCTGTTTAAAGTGCCATTAACTGGCCAGATTTACAGCTCCTAACCAGCTGCCCCGGGACAGCTCCTTGTAATGACTTCTACCAGTTACCACAATTTGCCCCAAGCCACGTGCAAACTTGTGGTCCTTTGCTCCTTCCAGCCTGGGTACACAGATAACAACATTTAATACCAAAAGAATACCTCTCAGCTCTCAGCCACAAGTCACTTCAAATCCCACACAGGCAGCAGAGTTGTACATTCGTCTCTGTTCTGGTAACATGAGCAGCAACAGCAGAAGCTCTGCTATCATTCCAACCATTTGATTTATGTATCAAAATCAAATGTTCAGGTATTAAAAACCACCCTAACACCAAACAAAAGAACCCCCACAAAACCAAACCCCAAATCTTTAAAAATGTGACTTTTAGTGGTACATGAGTGGCCTAGAAGAAAATTCACTATTATCCTTTCCACATCTGGTCATTTCCTGGAACATCCTCCTTTAAGCAGTGATTTAAGCGGTGACTTGCCTGCTACATCCTTCCTTACAGACATGTATCACTAACAACAGTAATAGGGCTCCATCAATATGACTGAAAACTCAAAAAGGAAGAGAGAATGACAAGATGTCCTTCAAATGTCTTCAACAGATGAAAGTCATCTCCAAACAGGTAAGAGAAGTGACCAGGATGAAGCTGGAGCTGAGTCGGGTCAGGCAGCTGTCACCAGCTTCCGTTGCTATCGGAACACCATGGAAATCTTCCCGTCAGTCTTTCAAGGAGCAAAGGGTGGGGGCATCATCCCAAATATTTTTCAGAGACAACAGGAAAAAGTTACTCAAAACAGATAAATAAAGTATAAAATTTACTAAAATAAACTGCATCCCACTTTCTAACACATTAACAGATGAAGCCTTTATGCTTCCAGACAGCTCACTATCCATGTAGAAATCTCCTTCTGTGTCTCATGGCTTCTTTCAAGTCACATCTGGTGTGTACTGTCAGCACAATCAAGACTCTGAAGGCCAGGTTACCTACACAAAAGACAACTATCTCTTGTTTTGTATTAATTTTATTCATGCTTTCTTAGTTAGCTGTTACCTTAACGTGCACCAAATGGCCTTTCCCACCAGTTTCTGAGGCTCCAGACAGTTGGGTGGAACACATTTAAATTGATTATTGAGGGAAAGAAATAAAGCCTCTGAGATATCAAAGTCTCTTAATGCAATCACCAAGAAGGACAAGTATCATGTAGTTTACTTCCCTTCCCTCTCGTTCTGACTGAGTAACCATGACCTTATGTTTAAAATTGCCACTCGGGTCAAAGCCTTCGGAAGGCCTGGCTCGCCTATAAAGCACCAAGGTTAATCTTCAACAGATTCCATTACAGTCCATTCAGCTATTCTAGCAATGCTGTTTGAACACACTTCCTCCACAGAGCAGGTCTTTTTCCAAGGTGGTGTTAGCTGTCTTGTTATTTTGAGAAAGCAGACTATGTCCTCTTCTTCAGCCTTCACGCCGAACTTGTTTCATCCTGGACAACAGGGAACCCAGCGCAGGCTTCCCCACTCTGAGGATGAGGCGCGCACACACAGCAGGAGAGCCACTAGGCACGGTGACAAGCAGACTTCCTTTTGCTGGTGTCAAGCCCAAGTCAGCCTTGCCCATCACATTTTTTCACTTAGTAGCCAAAAGCCACCAGCACAGGAGAGGTGATGAGTTCACACGTTATTGTAAGTGGCTGCCAAAATAGGTTTTCACTAGCCAGCCTTTAAGTGAACCTCACTTGCCTAGCAGATAGTGTAGTAAAACACTTTAGGCCATCACCTCTCTGCTTCAGAACACCAAGCTCAAGAGTGAAAGAGTGCTCTGAAAGAGCAGCACTGAAGCCGGTCAGAATCAAGAACTTTTTCTGAACAGGAGCGAGCAAGACACAGCCTCAGAGGCCAGTCCCTAGGGCTCTAAAACAACTGTTCACCACTCTCATCATGAGGCTGAGGACTTTACAAGCAGCAACCAGCTAAATCTGTACCTACTCAGCCAACGTCTATCTACGGCAGTGCATAAACTCTTGGCTAGCTGCAGAACATCACCAGAGAAGTGTCTTTGCAATAGCTGAAAAAGACGATATTAATATTACAGCAGGCTGATAGTTATGCTAAAATATTTATCATTTGTCCTTGCTTTCCCTAACACCAGATCACAGTCTTAACCATTGCTGCTATCTCAAGTGTGTTAACTCCAGTAGACATGCTAAGTCATGGACATGGCTCAGATAACCCTCCTCTCCATCCCACACTTTTGTATCAAGATGCAAAAAGTTCACAGGAGGGGCATCCCTGAAGTTACCTACACTGTATTGCTAGGTGTGATGGAAAGGAATTGCAAACCCCAGGTTCAGAACGTACTGCATATCTGCATGGCCTGAGGGTGTATTGTCATGCTAAATTTTACCAGTACAAGAGTTAACAAAACTGCTCTGTGCATAACTCTACACAAAACACTCCACACAAGCACAGTGACTTCTGCACATCTAACAGTCCATAGCACAAATGTACATGAACACAGTGACAGTGGTTAGGGAACCCAGCTCTTACTCACAACTCTCACAGATGTGCTGCCAGACATTAACAGCACAGGTAAGCTCGGGGAGCAGACAGACTAGCTCTGCAAAATCCTGCTGGGATGAAATAAGCATGCAAGACTCTGCCCAGCCTTTGCAGCTGTCTGCTCCACCTCCCTCCGAAATTACCAACCCCTACAGCAGGCTTAAACAAAGGGAACATATGTCCACTCCACAGCCACCTCAGCATGCAGGCCTGCAGGTGATAGATCACCCCTGATCATTACCTCTATGTTGACAAAATACTTTGTCTGGATAATGACACAACAAACCCTCTACCCTGCCAGCATGGCATTTTGTTCAATGTAGTGGTGTACAATATTGTATTCAACAACACAGTATGATCAGCCAGATCTCATCTGTCAATTCCTTTAGTCAACAGAAGGTATTCTGGGTAAGAAAAGGAACTTTCCTAAATCTTTTCCCTTCACCCACACTGAAGAACAGCAAGGATGAGGACTTCACAGCTACTGAACGATGCCTATCGCTTTGCTCTCCGAGGAGCAAATCACTGCCAGACGTCCCTAATGGAAGGGGATACCTAGTCCTCATTCACGTCCCTACCATCAACAGCATGCCAAATAGCTTTTCCAAAGCTGAGTTGTGTAAAACTGTATAAAAGCAAACTAAAAATAATTTTTAAGAGGCTTTAACACCAGGGACTGTTACTTCACTGACTGGATCACACAGGAGTCCCAAAATGAAGTATTCTCCTGTCTCACCAGAAAGGACTAGTGCTGGATGAGTAAACGTGGTATGTCCAGACATGACAACTCTTAAGCCTTGAATCCTTTGCCCAGGAAACACCCAGGACAAGGTTCAGGACATAGCTCTGCAGCTCTGAGGACACCAGCCACCCTGTGAAGCCAGTCTACTCAATGAGATAAAGAGATGCAACTTCTACCATGCCTTCCCTGTGCAGGGTTAACATTCAGATGGCAGGTTCAGTCCCAAAGAGATGCATCTCTGAATTGAATTTAGGTTCAGAAGGCTTGTACTGAGCTTTATGTGTCTCTGAATCCTGGGGTGACTCTTGCTCACTAAACGTCGACATTTGTATGAATAAAAATGAAGGGATTTAACAAATCTTGTTCCTGCACACAGTTGTCAAAAAGTCTGACCTTTAGAACAGGAAAAAGAGGGGGGATTTACAGGTTTAAAGAAGAGGCAGTGGCTGCCTGATGTATAACAAACCTTTGAAAAATTATGAAGCAGTGAAAATCCCCTACAGGTCCCAACAAAATGCATCCAATTTGCATTCCTGCAAGCCTTCCATACACACTGCTCTGCTCCTGTGTGTACACAGGCAAATAAATCCCTAGGAATAATACAACTGGGACCTGAATCTGATCTCTGATATATTATTGCTCCAGAGCTCCATTCCAACCTTCACAAAAGGCTTTTTTTTTTTTGTTCCAGATAACTAAATCAAAGCAGTCCCGATAAGCTTTCAAAGCAGGGAATGTAAGGAACGGTTTAACCAATGTTACAACTCAACCTATTACAGACTACAGAGCATTACAGAAGAAGACTGGGAGGGGAAAAAAAGCACACATGACACTCCACGTCTGGAAGTCTCATAAATTCAAATCCAGAAGCACCTGCCTTTCTAAGCCCCTTTATATTAAGCTCAACAAAAACCTCAACGCTGACCGTGCAAAGGGACATGAAGAATGGGAAGTGAGAAGAACCGTGTCAGACAAGTACAAGGGGTTTCCTATTGAAAAGTTATCTTAGTTTTACGTTTGACACAGGAATACTACAGTCTGAATGGGCTTACAAGGGAACAGGCAGCACATAACAAATCATCAACAGAAAGTAAGTAACAGATGAAAAAAGGCATTTTGGAAAAGGACACTGTTTCTGCAAAGCTGCTTTTGTAGCACTTAGCTCCTGCTTGTGCACTACAACAAACTAGGCAGCTTCTGCAGGTATCAAACTTCAGCTGTGTATGCACAGAGTACGCTCAAAAGGTCTGTGTCCTAGGCCCAAGTTTTGCCTTGCTTTCACTGCCTTTACTGTCTCTGAGTAATTCTTCTCTCAGACACAAAAATAAGGTTGCAGCATAAATATCTTGCAACAGCCTGTTGTAACTAACAAAGGCCTGTGCAGTTTAAGTTTGTGGGCCCAGAGTGAAAGACTAAATTAAGCTAATACTTCAGGTGCTTTTCATATAGGGGAATTTCAGCTCAGAAAATGCCAGACACTAGAGCGTCTCACAAAGGCAATGATCACCTCCATTCCTATACAGGTGTCTCAAGAGGAGGAGGTCAAGAACTAAGTAATTATGCTCCCACTTAGATTTTATGTACACACAAGTCCCTCTTCACTCCATTCATCATCTTATTATGTGCACTCCCATCCCAGAAACAGTAGCTAAAGCAGCAGAACACTTTCAAAGGTTCAAACGAAACCACTATCTTCTTCCTCCAATTAAATAGCTGAGGTTATTAGAACAGGTTAACAATTCAGCACTTACTGCCAGTACGTGAGGCTTAAATACCATCAGCTTTCAGTATTACCAAGACAGTTGCAACTGACTGGTATAGAATGCAAAATAGTTACACTTACAGAGATTAAATGCTTCCTATTTACATGACAACACCTATCAACACTGCTAGATCAGAGTTACATGCAGTTCTACAGCCACCCTGAATAAATCATCATGTAGACACATCCAGCCATTCTTACCATGGAACAGTGGTCCCAGAAATGCCGGCAGAAGAAGCTCCTGTAGAAGAGTCCCAACAATTCCAGTCAATTTCCTCACAGCAACAGGTTCAAAAACTCCTGTAATTGTTCCAGAACTGCAGCCTCTGAGCATTTTTTGTGACTTGTGGCTATTAACAAATCTTTCTCTCTTTTCTTCCAATTCCATTAGCACAAACTACCTCCTATTGATCCTCCTGCTTCTAATCCTCATTTGGTTCCCTTACAATGTTGTAGAGCACTTCACACAAGAGGTATGTGATGACTGAAAATAAGCAACAGAAATCCATACATTTTCTACTGCTTTAAAGACGTTTAGTCACCTTGCTCATTAGCAAGCCATAGCAATTAGATTATTTTCCATACACTACAAATACCTGGGCTTTCTGTTCACGTCTCTTCCTGTTCAGAAGCATTCAAGCACTTGTGAGGATGCTTACAGACACCAACATCCCTTTTCTATGCCTCTCAATACTGCTCCACATTTCATTGCACATAATACTTTACATTTTCAAGGCCCTTCACAAATAATCTCCTCGTGCTTTGGTCCTTTCAGATTGCTTTCAAATTGAAGTAACTGGAATTCTTTACAATACGAGAGTCTGATTCTTTTAACACAGGGCAGACAATCTCAGCCTCTTGCCTGTAGTTCACAGAAGAACTCTGTCATTTTAAAACAAAATATAAATGCTTAATTTCTGTGGTAGACAGCTGATGAAAAAGTCATTTGCTGCCATACATACTGACAGGTGAAGCACAGAAACGCCAACAACCGTTCACCAGTACCAGATGATCAGACAACACAGGTGCCTTTCCATGTGAAATTTCACCTGCAACATGAAGCTCATCCCTTTCAGTTTTATTCCAGGGTGGGCCAGACAAAGGAAAAATAAAATACAATAAAGAGCTAGGTTAAAAGGGCCTTGAGGAACAGCACCTGGGCACTCTGAAGAGCAACAGAGACTTGTAAGGGGCAGGCTCTGAATGTCAGTTGCTGGAACACCGGGGACAAGAGGCATTCATGCCTGCCATGGTGCAACAGTAAGATGAGCACAGCCTTAGTGTTTTATTTAAGGTTTTATTCCTGGTGCAATCAGAACAAATATTGAATCAATCCTGAGGCTTACAAATAGTTTGGATGAACACTGTACATTGGTAAAGCAGTTTTCTCTAATGATGAAGGCTTTACTCCAAAGCACAGAATCACAGACCTTATCCTGCTGCTTGCAACCACAGAACTGTTTTGAACAGCCTCTACTCCGAAGCACTTGCATCCTTTGGAAAACTACTAATTTTCTTCCTACACACCAAACAAAATTCCAACTTCAGTTTAGACTTCAGAGGATTAAAACTGAACCTTATCCCGTGGAAGGTGGTAGGCAGATTTGAGAAGGGACTCATTGCTCTGTGCAGACGTTAGCCCTCATCTCCCGTTTTTTACAAGCAGAGAGAGTTATTTACCCGCAATGCCCTTGGGCACGGATTCCCTGCCTCCACATCAGTGTGGTATGCTGAGCACCTGTTGGCTGCTCACCCCACCCTGGCCACAGCCTCGGCGGCGGGCAGCGCGCTGAGTGCTCACAGCCCGTAACCTCTCGGGACGAGCTGCAGGGTCAGTAACTAAGCACAGGCAGCTCCCGTGCACAGAAGTGGCAGGGGTTCCAGCTGCCACAGATTCCTCAGCAAGCAGACCAAAAAAACCCAGCTCAACGTATCAGGGATACGCTGTGAATGGTATAGATGAAGTTATTCAGGGCTTTACAGAGAGGCAGAAAGCATAGCTGCATGGCACTGATGTTCAAGCAGGGTCTGGGGTTGTTCTGTTCTGATTTTTCTCCTCTGTCATCTCCAATGCCTCTCAATAAACTTCAGAAAGTCTGGAATTTACTGTTCCATTTTCTACCGCTTGCATCTGTTAAGATTCTGATTGCCACTGCCCGTGATTACGCCTTTCAGTGTAAAATACAGCCTACACCCCCCCGTGCTTGCACAGGTTTCTGTGGGCCACTCTCTGGAGTGCCATTGATTCCGTTTTTTCCACAAACAGCATCATTTGCGTTGAGGCTGGTTCAAGAAGCTTTATGCCTTTGCCAATCAGCTTTGCTGGAGGAACGCCTTGCAATTGGCTTTTTCTAGCCCCACTCATCTTCTACATATCAACTGTCAGAGACAAGAGTTTCAGAATACAGGCTTCCAGCCCATTCTCAAGGGGGAATTTGGTAGTTTTTAGTTTGGGGTTGGCTGGTTTGTTTTCTGGAACCACGTGGGCTAGAAACAATTCTGCACCTAAGCAAAAGTCAGGATTCTTCAATATCACCACGTCCTGAAGCTCTGGGAGATAGTGTTCATGTTTGATATCCTTCTCTGTTTTCGAAAAGCCTTTAGCCTAGAGCAAAGTGTGTGCCATTACCACTGAAACTCCACAGGACACATTGCTTCAGCTTTCTGTGGCTACTCCTGCCTATTTTACTATTTCTGGGAACACTCCTACTACAAGAACAGAACACAACAAATATGCCAGATCCTGCTGGTACTGAAATAAACAGGTAAGTCTCAGAAATATAGGAAAATGCTGTTCAGACAACAGACAGACAGCACTTCCTTTCTCAGAACAATCTGTCTCCTGCCCTGACAACCCACTCCTGCTATATTTACCCGATCACATTTTGCCAGTGATATATTTCCAGATGCACTTGAGCCACATGTCCCTGTCAGTCAGGCCAAGCATAGAGGAATCTGAGCAGAGAACAGCTCCTAGAAATCACTACACATTAATCCATGTTTCCTCTTTTGCTCATCTTTGGAGTTAAAAGAGACAAAACGTGTAGAGCATTATTCTAGGTTCATTTTGAAAGCAGGTGAGGGGAACAAGAGGTACTTCATTTGATACAGCTATTTACTTCAAGTGCTTTTTTGAGGGCCAACAGAGATAAGTGAACACTAAAAACTAATAATACTGTGAAACATGCAGTTAAAAATAACTGGCTGTTACAACCAGTTCATAGTGGGTGTCTCGAAAGAAATGGTAAGGCTGTCTGAAAAAGGCTAGATGCTAAAGATGGAGCTTCCAGCTCTGATCTGTGATGAGAGAGCACATTCCTCATCCAGGAAAAGAAAAACAACAAAATCTCATCTTTGCTGGAGGAAAGAAACACGGAGCAAGCAAGGAAAAGCAGTTCTAGTTTTCAGAGAGTCCAACTTAACAACGCTGACCAGCTAAAATGAGTTGAGTTGTGAAGCAGTAAGAACAGCATCTAATGAAAAGCAGCTTTATTTCCTCTGGTGGGCTAAGTCACTATTTTAACAGTTACCATTTTCCTATATTCTGCCATTTCATGCTCTCTCTTCCACCCTGAATACACACGTAAGTTCTTTCACTTTCACATTTTTATACAGTACTTAAAACCTGGCTTCTGATCATTGTCTCAGCTCTTGCTGAATTTCAAAGTTCCCTGAGAGCCCTTGAGTAAAGGACAAAATAAACTCCCTTCTCCACCTCCACATATTTCAAAGATGCTCCTCACAGCTCCTACCTCAATATGGCTTTGATTCCAAAGTGCATTTTTTGAGACTACAGCAATGGGAAAAAACCTGTAACACCAACCAACCCAAACCAACCAAGTCACCTCTCAGGATCTTATTAGCTGAAAGATTGCCGTCACATTGATGGCCAGTCAGTGGAACCAAGGTATTTCTCAGTTCTAGGTTCTACAAGTCTTCCAGACAAGAAGATGGGAACTAATTCAGTGATGCAAGCGGGAGAAGTGAACAGAGGAGCTGAAAGGGTTTACAATTGTAAATATCCTTCCTTTGGCTCTCTCCTCCCCTTTTCTGGAAAGCGAAGACAGGCAGTTTCAACCTTTCCATCGTTTACTTAACTGGCTTAACAGAGGGTCCTATCAGGTCACAAATAAGCTTTTTAAATAAAAAGCACAAGTTGAAATCAACTGTGGATATCTCAAAACTCATGGCCAGCCTGATTTTATTACTCGAGGTGGAATTAAAAACTACTGCTGCCTTCTTTAAATAGGAGATTCGCACAAGACAACCTCTTCAGCTAGCTGAACAGCATCCTCAGAACAAAAGCACTTTTGACCCATTCTTCTAAAACAAACAAAGAAGAAAACACCTTGGTGTGTGCCCCAAACCAGTACTGCTTAAGGACAACTATAGCCCCTTTAGAAGAGGATAGATCATTTTCACTACAGCTTTACAACTTTTTTTCCCCACACACATCTTTCCCAGAGAGTTTATTCCTGCTTCCTTACACCCTGTACATTGCCAGATCTTCTGGTACCCTTTCTGAGGCTGGAACACTGCAACACTTCTCAAGCATCTGACTGGCACATCATCCGAGGAGAGGGAAGACCAGCACGAGAAGAAAGAAAACGAGCATCTTATGGGTAGTACTGAAAGATGTTAAAAGACCCACTGTCTGGTGCTGAGCAGGATCAAGTGAAATGTGGGCAAAATACGGACTGCATTACATGTCTATTAGCAGCCTCATACAGCTGCTCAAATTCAGGCATCTAATAGGAGGATGTGAACAGCTGGTGCCATCACCTGCTGTTCCTGCAGAGCGAAAGGGAGCGTGTGACCTTCCGCTGCAGCACATGGGTCTTGTGCCTGTGAACAAGTACCAGCATGGGCTGCAAAGCCCAAGAGCCGTAAGAACCGCCACTCGGAACAGAAATGACAATTCAGAGGCAGAGAAATGAGGATGAAGATCACTTTCAGATTTTTAGTTAGTCAAAGCAGAAGGGAGAAAACAGTCTGCAAAATCTAAGTTGATGCTGTCTCTGACACAAAGCTGTACCAGTTCACCACCAAACAATCGTTACAGTAAGCATTCCAGGGTGCCTATGATGGTCTTTCCCCCCTTATTAAATAAGATCTTTTTCAGCAATTTTTTTCTCTGAAGAAAACTCTTTTTACTCCAACGATTTCAGCTACTCTGATCGAGTTGTTCTGTTGCTTTCTATAGTGTCTGAATATTTTCATTTCTTCCTCTCCTGTGTTTCCAACACTCTTGGCAAAGCATTTATCCCACTAAAACATTGCTTTTCCTATTTACCAAACATGGATGTTTCTTCCCTTACGCTCTTAACAAAAGAGAAACTTTCATAACGAGAGTGCTCAGACTCCTGTATCACACGAAGAAGTCAAAGGCTTTCAGAAAAGTTTTTTTGTCAGAACTCAATCTTTTTGACAAAGTAAAATGTAGTTTTCTTACAATATCACAGTGCTCCTCTTTCAAATGAAAAAGTCTCTTCCTGTTGACCATATTTTAACAGATTGGTAAATATTTGTGCAAACATATTTCCTGCACCTTCCTGCCACCAAAGCAAATATTCCCAGGACTGCATTCTCCTCGCTCCCCACATCAGCGTGATCACATCTGAAGTGCTCCTTTCCTACTGAGGCAGAATGTATTTAAGAAAGGAAAAGTATAGAAGATCTGACACACACACTCTATGAAGTTTTAAGTCTGACTGAATATATTTGCACTTCAGTCACTGAAAAAAACCAAATATTTTAGCTAAGAGATGAATATGTGAGGAGCAACACAGCACTAGTGGGAAAACCTGAGACTGAAAACCAGCTGATGATGCTCCTCCTATGCTGCCATGACAGCCATTTTAGTTATTACAGAACTATTACAGGCCACTATAAACTGTCTAATCCTGCTTTGAAGAACGTCCAAGTTCCTAAGTGCAGTTACTAAAGATGCTTACATAAGCAACCATATTTTACCTCTGCCACTCATTTTATTTCTAGAGTACAGTCCCTCCCCTAGACTACACCCGGATCTAAAAGACCATTCTCCTTCAATATGCCATGGTCGAGGCAACAACCACATCTTGATTTAGTTCAATAGCACTTCATATTTACAATTTGCCACCTAAATAACTGAAGCAGTTAAGCAAGAGGTGAATGGAATCCAATCCAAAAGCCACTTGACAGGCTTCATCGGCATACCATGAGGAGAAATGACAATGTCCTGAAAAGTAACCAGGCAAAAAGACACATTTGAAACAACAAGGTTCCTCCCACAATTAAGTTAAACACTATCAAAAGCAAACAGCATTGTTTCCAAGTCACTCGTCTCATCTCAGCAACACACAAGGCAGCACACACTTTATGAAAGACTGCTCTGTTTATAACTTACTGTTCCAAAATGGCTAGAAATGAGTTTCAGCTTACTGCTGCAAGGACAGCACTGGAAAGTAGAACTTCTGAAATGCCTAAATGAAGGTATAGGTAGAGGATGAAACCATCAGAGTGCCACCATCCCTGAAGAATTTCACACATTCAGCTAACACTCCTTAACCAAGTGCACCCCTTGAGCGTTACAATTGTGACACTGATTACAGTGTAAAACTCATTAGCCAAAGCTGTCACAGAAACAGCTTATCAATCTATTAACAGGACAGCTAAAGCCAACATCACCCCAAACTTATGTACAGCATATATGTGCAAGCTCTCATCTGACATGTTCTACGTTTCTACCCATCTTGCGTTGTCTTTTTTATCTTGCCCTAAGGTCTCACCCTGTCCCTCGGCCACACAGAACTGCACATCTCCTCTTTCCTTCACGACATGCTTCAACACAAAGGTAGTTCAAACTAACAGGTTTCAACTTCACAATGGCACCATGCAAACAGCACAGACTCATTCACTCCCTGAAGTTCGTGTGATGAGTCTATGTCTATCCACACCCTTAAACTAAACAAGTCGTGTCCAAACGTAATTAGAAGCTCAAAGCAAAAGCAGGCTCCTTTACCACTGCCAATGGCACCTGCAGGTCACATGGATGCAGTGCATCACACAACACTAACACACATCTGCCAGTTTTCTACAGTAGCAATGACTCGTTGGTGAAAGCTCCTTCTCTAGATGGGGTTTTTCCCTATAGTTTTGTGATGACATACACAGATTCACTGCCTCTGGAAGACTTACGTATATTTAACTCACATTTTAGGCTTCCTCATCCTGTTAAGAGTCACAGAGCTCCATTCGCTCCCCAGAAAGTGTACGTTGATACCACCAACACTGGAATGAATGCAGTTCAAACCCATCCACGGGATGACATTTCCATCCCTTTCACCTCAGAATCCATCATACCACAAGATCTCAGACCACACCTTTGAGCCACTGTCTTATCTTTTCTTTGAAGCTTTTGGAGGTGCTGTTAAGCAAGTTAAAAAGCATGTAATCTAAAGGATGATAGGTGTTTTCACTGGACTGCACGAGCTTAACAACTTCAAATACTTACTGACTTCTCTCTGCTTCTATCCCCTTAAGCTACGACGAGGAATGCTTCGGTATGCTTGTTGTGTGTACCTGACCAACGCTTCTCGGCAGTCCTATTACACATTATGCACCTATATAAATATGCACTTGCACTTTCTGACACAAGTTATGGCTTCTTTGAAGTAAATCACCTTTGAGACATTGGTTTTAACAGGTCAGATGGCAGCAGTTTAGCATGGAGAAAAGACAGAAGGACAGGAGACAGAAGAGCTGCATTTTGACAAACTTCTACTGGAACTCAGCAATTTCACTTACACTCTTACTCCCAGAGGGTTTTTACTATAACGCAAATAGCTGTAACATCTCTTAATTAGACACAATTCCTTTTAACTAGTCTTGATCAAACCAAAGACTACACAATAAAAAAAAAAACTGGGATAAAACCTCCATGGATGACTTAAGGGGAACCTTAACTTCAACAGAGCATCTGGTACTGCCTTTCTACCAAATCAAACTGCAATTTATTGCCCTCTAATGTATGTACATTAGGCCATTTCCTTTATGGCTCCACTTCACACAGAAGCAGTAACTGAAGGAAATAATGGAGTGCCCAACAAGTGGGAAGGTAATTGCTCAACAAGCGTGGAACAAGAGAGAGTCAGTTGCGCACCATGCACATGTGGCAGCTCTTCAGAGCCCAGCCCTGCAGTGGTAACAGAAGGCTGGTGTTACAGAACAAGCCCACTGTGGGAACCCTGCCAAGCAACAGCCAGGAGTGCTTGTCCATCTAAATCCCTGGGTCCTTAAGGATTAGGGGTCAGGAAACAATTCCTTCCAACAGCACCACCTCCTGCCTGTACCTGCCAGTCATTAGCCATGCACAGATGGAAGACTGCTAAGCCCCAAGCTCCAGTCTGAAATGGAAGTGTATTAAAAGGATGCTCAGGAGACGGCATCACAAGGGAAGTGGTGCTGGCCTGCAGAAGCGAGACTTTAGATGTCCTGACTGTAAAACAAACGTGGAAGTACCTTGTGTGAAGACCATCTTGCCGGGCCGGGTAGGACTTTTGCTCTGGATATTCCAAGAGTCACTCCACTTCTTTTGAATTTATTCACTAAGATTCTTACTACTCAGAAACACAAAAATGAGGATGTCTCTTTTTTTTTTCCCTTGATACAGAAAGAAAACTAAATCCTAAATGAAACTATGACAATTTTGGTATTAGTTTGGGGCTTGAGAAGTTCACATCCCAGTTCACCCAGTGTAGCTATCGTTCTTAGGGCACATTAGTCTCACTCCAGGAAAATCACTTAAAAAAACAAAGCACAGAATCAGTAGCCTCCTGGGAAACATCTCATTTACTATTTCTTCACTAACACCAACGAAATCTATGCCAAATATACCAATAAAAACCTATTATCTGAAGGAAATTCAAAGACCTCATCCATCAAACAGTCCACTGATGCTACAACGTGATTTTAAAAAGATTGAATTTCTCTTAAAGAGAGCATTAGAAACTACCTGCAGCTACAAAGCAAAACCACTGCACTGGCTCACACTCTCTGTACACTTGGATGGATGCTGCGTTCATGGGGACTAGCAACTTGCTTTTAAAACGACAGCTTTTACTGCATCATCTGAACACAGCCCACAAGAATCAAGTCTGGATTCAGCCTGCAAGCAAAGCATCAAGTTAAGGTTATCACTTTAATCTTCACACTTCTTATAGTGAGAAGAGGACAGAAAACATTAAGAGAAATTAATCATCACTTTCATACACTGTGTCAACTCATTTGATATGGGCTACAATTCTACTGTTATCCACCCATTAGAGTGTGGCTCAGTTATGGAAGTTATGGAAGAAACCTGACCCTACCAGTTTCCTCACCTTTCTCACACTCTTTCTGCTCTTAAAAAACTCACAGAGAATGCAACAAAAGCTAAACGTTAGCCTGAGTTGCTTGGTCTTCTAAAATACCTCGTTGTCCTGTCTGGATACCTGCTATTTAAGAGAACCAGATACTTTTTTATTCTTGTTTAAAGCTATCCTAGGAACAGAGATAATCTAGGACACCAATGAGTCCTCTAGATCTTTCATATGAAGCTCATTTGCAAGGGACAAAAGCCTAGGTGACTATTGATAAACGTTTGCTCTAGTTAACACTGCAATCCTTCAACACAAAGAGAGGGAGAAGGTATCAGAGCTTACAGCTCATCACCACCTGTTATTTGCTAACAAGCACAGGCACTTCCTGCAGAAGCTCAAGATATAAATAATAAGTAAAACACGGCATTGCTGCAGCACTGTGCACACCACACATCCATAGAATCCAACTCCTATACTTCTTCAAAAAAACTGGTTTTTCCCCCAGTTTCTTAACTTGAATAGTCAGCAATAAGCATCTGAGTCTCTGTTCAACAGCACTGCAATAACACTGCACGGTTGCTACCAATTCATCAATATTTAAAACCAGATCTTTCAGAAGAAGTTCAGCCATTAATCTCCAATCAGGATAAAATTCCTGCCTTGTTTTATATGAAAGCCTGAGTTTCCAGAGCTCAAACATGAGAAAAATGAGTGTGCAATCACATCTACATACCAGAAAACTGATGGCTACAGTAACAAGTATATTAAGTCAGTACACTGGGCAAAGGTTCTCTTACGGTTACAGTCATTTGACCTTTAGCCAGCACTTAATGCCCCAGCCAACCCTCTAAAGAGGGAGATTTGCAGCAGCTTCTTGTCTGAAATAAGCCATGAAAAGATTCTTCTGAACCCACTGCACAAGCATTCATTTAAAATGTCATGAATGTGCATGAAATCAGAGTGCTTCTAACAGCTTACTTTGCAGCTTCTGTTTAAATGCACTAACTCTGAACCACCAGAGGATAAAAGGACTCAAACCCTCCAGTCTGGCACTCACGGACCTAAAATATACACAAGCACCTCTTCACAGGTGTGTTTACCTAGTTTAAACCTTATTTAAATAGACTCTCGATGTACACACTTTCCACAAACATCTGCTTCTCCCACCGCAGTGCTGACTTGTGCAAGGCAGTTGCATTCAGTTTCTGCCCTGAAGCCATCCTACACACCAGCAGGCAAGTACTTCAGTCACGAAAACCCTGGGTACTGACTCATCCTCCTAGTCAGTCACTGCACAAATTCTGCAACGAGGAGAATGACTACCAGAAGCACCTGCTCTTACCTCCAAATCATACAGGAGCAGTCTGAGGACTCCAGCAGCCGCAACAAGACTTAAGGAAACCCAATCAGATTGTGGAAAAGCAGGCTTACAATTAATTCATATTTCCAGCCACAACATCTGGTGAGCTCAAGAGCACCCAAAGCTGGAAACGCTCGTGAAAGAGAAGATGCTCAGTTACCATTGGATGTCAAAAAGAAGCTTCCTTTTGTTGACCTAAATCCATCACAAAATTGACAAAATGAACCGATATTTCAAACACCTTTCCCTAGACACTCAGCCTGCTCCAAAAAGCAGTCAAATGGCAGTTGTGGTGACAGTGGTCCAAGATCCAAACCTGCATCAATACTAAAGCTCTTGTCAGTTTTAAAGTAAGCTTTGAAGATGCAGTTGTACTTCAATGCTGCAAGGAATGGACAAAGCTTGACAGTCATTGCTCCTGTATGGGCACGACTCGGGACACTGACTTTTTGCCTTTCTGAGCATTGGAAAGACCAGGCATGGTATCAAACTTTGGCTTACGGTGCATGTCTTAATAGTACAACAAGCATTCAGCTGTTCAGTTTACCTTGGAGTGAGTAGTTTATGCATCACTCAAGACAACAGAATCTCTATTTTTCTTTCCTATTTTGTCAGGCAACTACTATCAGTAATAATTGAAACATATGCAGCCCACAAAAGTGTAAAAATGGCACAAGATAAACCAAATTATAGTGCATCGAAGCAGACACGTCATTCATATTCCAACTATTAAACTGGTTTTAATAAATCTACACAAAACGGGCACAGAAACCCAAGTTTCTCTGTCAGAACTTTAAAGAGCAGCATCATTCCACACAGTCCAGGTCCAGGGCCCTTAGCTGGGTGTGCTGAACTGTAAAAGTGAAGTTACTCTTACCATGATGGCGGGACTGTCTGCACTGAGCAACAGCATCTTCTCTAGATGCTTCCCTCAAGAGCCCCTTTAAACATGGCAATGGGACAAGGTGCCACTACTTAGCTGCGGGCAAGCTTCTACTGTTTTGGCAATCAAATGAAACATGTTATGTAATGTGGTTACTCCTGAGGAGCAGTACTTTGAGAGAGGAATCTCCAGCTGCTGGAGGCATACGGTGCATCTTTATACCCTTGGCCAGGGTATTTCAGCATCACAGTCAGGACAGAGTTAATACCCACTAGCTCAGAGGAGAACAAAAGGTACTCCACTGCAACATGCCTAACATTTACATTGCCTCTCTTTGCTCATTAAACAGGTTTTGGTTAAATAATGAACAAACTGTATTACAGACTCCGATGAGAATTCCAAAATTATAAATCAACTGGTAAAGCCCAGAGGAGAATGAAGGGAGTGGGAGGGAAGGAAGGATAATATTGACTAATATAAAGGGCGCAGCTTGACAGTGGATATTCCTGCCACACCTGATCAAACATGCTCCATGGGGGAGGGGAAGGGAGGGCGAGAGCAAGAGGGGAGATGGGACAAGGCAGCCTGAAATTTGCATCCAGAACAGATTAAAATGGGTTCTTGGGGGATTGAGAAAATACATAATATATATTACTATAAATGCAAAATTGTACTAAAAGCTAACTCAAATGTCAAAGATTACAGCTTGAATAAATTTAAATATAAAAGCAATGCGTTTCCATGAGCTAATGAAAGAGACATGAAAGGAAGGGCTAGGAAAAGAAAACAACAAAACAAACCAAACCACAAAAAAACCACAAACCCAAACCACAAAAAAGCACCCACAAAAAAAACCCTCATCTTAAGACTTTCCATTGCTTGGCAGAAGAGGCAGGACACTAGACTGTTCAAAGTATCACTTGGGAACTAACCCATGTCTAAACCTGACAAAGACTGGAGCACAGCAACAATGTCCTAGCACAAGACACTAGTCAGTGAATAGGAGTCAGTGAAGCTGAAATTACGCGTTTAAAAGCACCCCATGTAGTCAAACCACATGCTATCATCACCATAAACAAGCAATTATTATCCCAGCATGAACCACGCGATGACTAACGCTCACAGGGAGCCTCTGAATCTCTCAGTACACTAAACTTTGCTTTCCTCAACACGAGCAGATTGTGGGCTTGCTTTTTTTACCTCCAAGAAGCCACCAGCACATTGCACGTGGCTACTCTAGAGCAACGGCCAGGCCCTGATGTTCACTCATACCACATTTATCTGAGCATCCTGACATTCCTTGCTCTTGTTGCTGAGAAGACATCTTTGCAATAATGGCAAAGGACTTTAGGAGTCTTATTTCAAAGAGAATTTTATCTCATTGGAGAGAAGAGAAGGAAAATGTCCTCCAAAAAACCACTTCTGGTGGCTGTATGCATATCCTACGTAAGATGAGTGACCTTACCAAAAACCCCACAAATCCAAACCACCACTGAGCCTGGGCACAAGCACAACACCCAGAACACAGTTACTATCCAGAAAGGCAAGCTGTGCAGGAGCTGCCTAAGATGTCACGACCTGACAGGACAGTCCTGCTAACTAACATCTACGGGAGGTTTGCCTGGCAAAGAAAAGTAAAGCATTGCACTTACAGTCAGACACAAAAGAGAAAGGAATAAGGGCTTAGAACTGCCACATGTCCTCAGCGTCTCCCATCAGTACCTGGAAGCGACTTCTGTGCTTCCAGGGAGCGTTCTGTTTGTAGGATGTCAGGCTCAGTGCTGACACAAGAACGCTTCGCAATCAGAAAGGCAGAAGCCCATCTCAGGCTAAGTGCAGTTCTCAGCACTCACTAAAATAAAGGAACCAAAAATAAGGCTTACTATCAAATACTACTGTCAGTGAGAAAAAGCCTGGGACAAACAGCAGAATGCCATCTGCAGCTCAGGATTAGCCTCACTTCCAGGCTCTCGAGACGTGCTTGGGTTACACTTAAACAATCACTCCTGAAACTACAAAAAAAGAGAACATGTGGGGGGAAAAGGAGAGAAAGAGAGGCTGGGAGAAAAAACAACTGGTCAGAATACACACCGCAGCCTTGTGTTCTACTTCTGTAATCAATACAGATTTCCAGTTCCTTCTAGTACAACAGGTCACAAAGAAAGCCTTTCACTTCAAGATTCGAGAGACCCAAATGGAAAGTGAAATGTCTGCTTCACTTATCACTGATAAAAGAGGGTGGAAAAATCAACAAACCAAAGCGTGTGAAAACAGGTAATGGGAGGCTACTTTCTAAGCAAATTTTCCCCATCGTTCACAGATCAGAAAGCATAAACAAAGCACAGCAAGAATAGGTGTAACAACACACCAAATTCAGTATACTACCACAAGCTCAGTATACTGAGGAAACATGCATGTTTAGATAGAGAAACCTGTGTGTATGTATATACATAAAAATATATCACAGAATGGTTTGGCTTGAAAGGGGCCTTAAAGACCATTCAATTCCAACCTCCTTCCTCTAGACCCAGCTGCTCAAAGCCCCTTAGAACCTGCCCTTGAACACTGCCACCCAAGGGGCATCCACAAATTCCCTGGGCAACCTGTTCCAGTGTCTCACCATCCTCACAGTGAGGAACGTCTTCCTTATATCTAATCTAAATCTACCCACTTTCAGTTTAAAGCCTTCAGCCCTAGTCCTATCCCTACATGTTCTTGTAAAAAGTCCATTCACAGCTTTCCTGTCAGCCCCTTGAGGTACTGGAAGGCTGCAATAAGGAGTCCCCAGAGCCTTCTCCAGGCTGAACAATCCCAACTCTCTCTGCCTGTCTTCAACAGGGATAGATGCTCCAGCCCTATGATCATCTTCATGTCCCTCCTCTGGAGTTGACCCAATAGCTCTATGTTCTTCCTACGTGGGGCTCCCAAAGCTGAACGCAGAACTCCAGGTGAGCTCTCACGAGAGCTGAGTGGAAGGGGAGAATCACCTCCTTCAACGTGGTGGTCAAACACATGGACATACACACACACATCTGTACAACATATGTATATACACACACACACACGCACACACACATCTCTCCAGGTAGTGGCAGCAGTATGTACCAGTTTAGGTTTGCATTATTCATCTAAATAACATATATATGTGCTCTTGTTATTCAATACGTGACCTCTGGATAGCAAATAAAACAAACAAGTACACCTGTGCATTTATTTGCATATAGCCTGGCAGGTACACATATCTGCTGATTTCTACACGGTCTTACCTGTTATATTATTCAGCACTTCTTTTAAGAGGCTAAAGCTATGCAGCAGGGGATCCCTTTCTTCATCCTATAGGTTATATATATAGGAAGGAAGTCATTAATGAGGCAAACATATTCCCAAAGACAAATCTTAGTAAACACTTCACCTTCATACTCACAGAAGTACTGTGGGTTGAGCTGACCACTGTCAGCACGCTGACTCCAGTAAAACCAAAAGAGGCACTTTTACTTTTCTGACAGAGCTCCTCCAGTGTCATACAGCTCAAATGTCAAAGCACAGGTTCAAGACATAGCATTCTAGTTTGGTTTTATTGTCCTTAGAAGTATTTCTGATTAGGCTTCCACCGTTCAATAAATTTCAGAGCAAACCTACCTCGCACCATATTGAAATGGCTCATCTGGATTTGCTATAATGTTAATCTATGCAGATTGTAATGGGAACAGAAACACAATGACATTTGGTGCCATTAAAATAACTTAAAAGACAGAACCAGAGAGCAGAATTTATATGAATAGGGGCATCCTTTAGCCTTAGTCTGTCTTTAGGATATTACAGCAAGGAGGAGCAGCAGTTTCCCAGGCTGGTATGCCTGCAGACACACCTCCGAGCTCTGATGAAGAAAGGCCTGTTAGAAAGGAAAAGGGCCCTGCCCTTTGACAAACTGAAACTGCCTGTGCTGGATGACGGCCATCTGCTGCTCATGTGACACTCCTAGGAGCACCACACATACAGTATGCCACAGGCACACATCTACACTGTGACAGCCACAAACTGACCAACGCATCATTAGACATGGAAACGTTGTATTAATGGCTTTGAACAAAACGGGTTTGAAACTATTCACGGGTTTCAGTCAGGAATGTAGCCAGCAGTCACAAAGCAGAGCTAAAAAAAGACACCATGCCACATGAAAAATGGAAATTCCCCCACATAAAATGACTCCCCCAATATTTATGTCACGGCTTTCATGATGAAAACTGTCTTCTCTAAGCGGGCACAGAAGATGTATCAAAACATTGTGCTAAATGAAATGGCACCACACATTCAAAATTCCTGACGTAGCAGGTGATGAGAGTCTAAATGAGATGATTCCCACGTGGAATACAAGGCAAGGGGGTAGTTGCTACAGAGTACATATGCAGAGCATTTCCAGACTTGTACCCCTTACAGTCTCTGGCACACAAGAAGCCAAAACTGCTCAGCACGAAACAACGCGAAAAGCTCTTCCAGCTTCCCAAAAGTGAGTAATGTGCTTAAAAAACAAAGGGGTTCTCTTCCAAAACCAGATGGTTCTTTGCCATCAGGAGAACAGGCAGCGACAATTTCAAGGTGACTTACCACATGCGTGTGAGTGCTCCATCGGGCGTTACGCTTTATGGCTCCCACCACTGCATTGATCTCACCTTGGACGATGTAAATGTTCTTATCCACCATCCTGACAGCCCTGAAAATACAGGTAATGCAAATTAATCTCCAGTCTCTTCCTCAGACAAAACATCGAGCTGGCCTGTAGAGATCCAACTCTTTCAGATCTTTGCACACAGACCACATTTGATGCACGCAGACAAATGGAGTTGTTGGGTCAAAATACAGATGCTTTAGCACAGAGTGTGGTTTGAAGACCACAAGAGCAGATCATTAGGTTATAACAGGGCACCTGTGAGGCAAGAGACAACTTTGCCAAGACACGCTCCTCATTTTTCTTTCCAGTCTGCGTAAGCTGACAGAAAGATAAAGTATTGGGCTATCAGGACAGGCACCCACGACAACGCAACAACATACACACCTCCAACACTCAGGCAGAGTTGGGAAGCTCTGCACAGAACACAAAGCCAATTCTATACTCTGTTAAATAAGCATCAGTGGCTCAAATAAGCTGGCCAGAACAGAACTCTTTGGGACTTGAACCTTTGACACAATAATTTATAACAGATGTTAATTTCACACTTGCTTCATGGGAAAAACAAAAAGCAGCTTTCCAAAAAGCAGGTGAGTGGTGGGTAAGACCCTACAAAGAAATGAGCAAAGCTAGAGACAAAACAGGATGGAACACAGGCAGAAAGAGCACGAAAGCTGGAGGCAGACATTCACTGTAATGTAGCTTGAGGGCCTACAGCCAAAACCTTCAACTCATCACCCAGAAAGACAGAGAGAAGAGGGGAGGGGAAAACATTTTACAGGCAAAAAGTATTTGTAATAGTCTTTAAAAAAAAGCAAGGAAAGGGGGATTACTACAGCATCGCTCTCTCTGTACTAGCTGTAGCCCAGACACAGGCAAGCATCAAGAAATAGGAACAGAGGGCAACGAACTGACACGACTGTTAAAGAAGCAACAAGGCTTGTAAAGATGCCAGAGAATCAGATGGTACTGGGTCTGCAAACGAGAAGGGTTTAGTGAAATGGTAGACGAGTAAGGAGAGTTTTTCAGGAGATACAAAGGGAAAATGAAGAATCTGTCTTGTGATCACAACAGGCCATCCACAGGCAAGCAAGGACTGAAAACAGATACAACGCTGACCCCAAAGCTTCACATCAGACAGGCTCCTTTCAAAGACTCAGCTGGGGAACGGGTGCAAAGGATAATGAAACACAGATAATACGAGAGGAGGACTTTTGCCCCTGCACCAAAAGCAAAGCCAGAGGGAAATGGTTGTGGTGCGTTGCTCCAGGCCTCAGCAACACCACCACACAAATCTCAGAGCACATATCCCGGCTCAGCCACGCTGCATGTTAATTAACACGTGTGAATTATCAACAACCTTTCAAATGTACAAACATCCTCCGAGTGAAATGAGACTAACTTGCTTCAGGACTCTGTAAGCAACAGAAAGAAAGCAAGATATTGTCCAAAGATCCCTCACGAAGGGAGAGCACCAGATTTGCTGGGGTTTTTAAACACGTTTGCAATGGGATGAACAAGCTTATTGTTTCTTACTTCATTAGATGAATTACACGTTATAATATTCCTAAGGGGCAAAGATAAAGGTAATATAGAATATAGGAAGTGCCCTGACAGACCAGACCAGATCTCATTCGCTACTAGATGACTGAGAAAAAACAAACAGTTCTGCCAAGGAGTCTGCTTGTGCCTTGAAGAACAAAGGTTTGCATCCTCCCTCCACAGAACCACAGGTATTCTTTACACTCATGTGTCTAATGCTTGAGAGATGTTCCTGTCCTCAACAGCAACTTATTCCATGTGCTATTTATATGATTGCACTAAAACACTGAAGGAAAAGACCCTTGATCACAATCTTTTCTGCTTCACAGTGTGCTGCCTTGGCTTTAGCACAAGAATTAGTGGGACATTTTTGTCCCATGTACAATTTCTCCATGTAAAACTCCTCACTCACTAAATTCCTTCTTTCAGCAACTCTGATATCTTCCACGTTTCTACAGGGGCGGTTTCAGGGACCAAAACCCTGGTTCACAGAAGTGCTTTTGGGTTTTTTTCCTGTCGTCATTGTTTCAAAACAATATTGAGCATGTGTTAGAGTAAATTGACAGAGAAACAAAGGCTCCCTTGACCCGATCTGGAAAAGTATGTGAAGAAATCCCAGGCAAGTGCATCACACGCCTTGCACATGGGCAAGTACTCAACAGCTCTGCCAATATTAACAGCAGTGCCAAAGCTTAAATGCTATTCTACACACTACTGAACCTGCTTGTAGGACTCCTGTTTCTTCAGTGCTTTTAACCTAATAGAATCAAGACAGATGAGCCTGTGAAACTCAGCCCTTCCTGAACGCAAGAGATTTATAACACACAGCTGTTCCCAAAGCTTGTGCTACCTCCAAGCAGCAAGACGCAAAGAAGACAGACACAAACCTCCAACACACACCTTTCCCTTTTACCCTCCCGGGAAGCTGAACACGCTGATCCCTTCATGCAAGGATGCTGCTTGGCAGGGCTCTCCTGACACTAAAATCCCGCAAAATTAACAGGCAGCACAGTGAAAAATTACAGCTCCAAACCAAGGCAACACAGCTACCGAGCCTGCCATGAGTAACAGGGGGGCTGCAGCTCTCACAGCCTTGCTGCTAACAGGTTAGGAGCTGTGTGGAACAGAGTGGGAAAAGGCTGGTGCCTGAGCATGCCATAAAAGAACAAATCCAACACCCATATGCTCCTCCAGCCTTCAGCAGTGTCCTGTGGACAGCTCTTATCACTGTTCTGAGACCCCTGAAACAGCACCGGATCCGAAGCCTTCAGCTAACGACACTGACAGGGTTTGCATCTGCAAATGTACCTCATCCATGCACCGAGCACCTCACTGCTCAACCCTGAAACACGCTACCCCAAAGCATCCCAGTGCACAGGAACCCAGCTTCCCCCTGGGTATTAGCAGAAGCCTTCGGGAAATGTTTCCCTCCCTGCAAGGAAATGACTGCAATTCTCCTGGAAACAAGCAAGAGTTAGCATCGAAAGTTACAGCCTGGCAGGCTTCCATCGAGTTACTTCTTCCTAGCATTAACTTTGGCCTTCAGCTACAGTAACTACCTCAAACCTGATGAAACCACTCCGATATATAGCAATAATAACCTCCAACATAATCACTACATGTACAAGAGGGGTGATATTTCACAGCAAGCTCCCACTGACCTGAATTCGCACTGTTTATGATAATGCAGGAATAATCTATATGGTCTCTGACCTAGATATGGTCACTTGAGTCCTGACCCCATACGCTGCTGCCAAAACAGAACACACAACACCCCTCCATCCAGGGACCACAGGCAACTCCTGCCTAACTCAGCTGGCCAGGTTACCCAGCAGCTCAGCTGACAAGGGGAAAGCTCCTTTTCTTCCTTCTAAACCACACGCAGAAGGTAGGTGAATCTCTGTGGGAAAGTTCAACTCGCTCGTGTAACAACCGCTGTGTAACAAACACCCCCGTTCAGAGAAGCCGGGGTGTTCCTCCAAAGGCTGGCTCCTAACGCCTGGGCAAAAGCAACAGCAAGGCGTGAAATTCTGAGCAGGATCAAGAGCTGTGCAGCCCAGAGACGCCAAACGCTCTGCAGAGTTATCGCGGCTGTAACGTGACAGCGGTGGCACCTCGGGAGGGAAAGCGGGACAAGGCTTCTCTGCAAGGCTTTGACTTTAGCTGCGCGACTGCGCCTGGGAACCAGGCGGAGAAGGCGACTCGCGTTTACCTGCCAAAACAGCAGAGCAGCAACGCAATCCAAGGCAAACACGCAGAGGGCGGTTTCCTCGCTCCCTGCGCTGTTAGAAGCGGGGAGCCCGGGCGCCGCGGAGCCGCACGCTGCCGGCAGCTGCCGGCGGGACGGGACGGGACGGGACGGGACAAGGCGGCTGTGNGGCGGCGGCGGCGGCGGCCGCCTCACACATCGGTCACACGGGCCGCGCCGTGCCGTGCCGGGCCGTGCCGGGCCGTGCCGCGCCCCCTCGCTCCGTCCCCTCCGGCGGCTCCGTCCCGGGGCTCCTCCGGCCACGGCCGAGCCAAACCGGCTCCGCGCCGCTCAGCACTGACGTGGAAACAGGCGCAACCCAACGCGCTGCCCGGGTGAACCGCGCCGACGGACAGCCCCGAGAGCCAACCAGCGCGCGGCGCGCCGGGCAGCTGCCAATGGCGTGGCGGGATGAGCCCGGGGGAGGCGGGGCCCCGCCGCTGACGGGCGGAGGAGAGCCAATGAGGGGAGACAACGTCGTGCGGGTAGAGCCGGCAGCCAATCGCCAAGGAGCCCCGTGGCCGCAGGGCGTGGCCTGGAGCGCACGGTGGCAGCGAGTGTGGTTGAGCGGTGGCGGGGAGGGCAGGGAGGGGAGGGTTGTGCCCGCAAAGTATCGCGCCCGCCGCCCGCCGCTTCCAGTGTCCATGCAACGTGCTTGAACGGCGGTGGCTTGCTTTGCTCGTCTCGGCCTCTGCCCGTTGAACTCGGTCTTGCAGTTCCCCAACGGTTCTGTAGCAGCAGCAAGATGAGGCTGAGGATGTGTTGCGGGTGTTGGAGTGGTCAGGGCAGCAGCTGCCCGTGAATCCTACGCTCTGCGTAGGGAAAACACACGGGTGAAGGGTCAAAAAGCATTAACTCCCTGCGCTGAGGGCAGCTTCTTCTGCTGTGCTGTGGCTTGAAGCAGGGAAGTTCTCAGGCAAAGGCCCGAGGGAACGTGCAATGGGACCTGGCCAGCCAAACCAGAATGAGAGGCTAATTCCCACGCCGCTCCCAAACATGGCCAAGTGTCACCGTGGGCACAACTTCCAGAGAAGGTGGTGAGGTGGGACACGGTCACCGTGTCTTTCCCTCTCCACCTGAAGAGCTGCCTGACTGAGAACCAATGTCTCATGGACTGAAACTGCCATTCTGTCCCGGCTCTGACAGCTGCAGGCCAGGTGACCTGCTTCACCCGGGCTCCCGCTGCTACCACCTAGGAAACCCTCAGGGCTGGAAGCTTAGCCTGTAATTGCATTAAGCAGCCACATTTATTCCCCAGAAGTGGAAGAAGCAGCAGTGGCCTGACCGTGGGCTGGGAAGCTGAGACGCACCACCCCAGCCTCTGCTGCAGCCGTGGTACGTGCAGGGCGCAGCTTGAGCTCCTCAGCTGTAAAACAGACAAATAAGTCACGCAGAGGGATGGCAAGAGCCACCTCAGCCATGGGGGATGGGCTGCAGAACAAGCGGGGTGGTTGCCTGCACCTTCTGCTTCCCTTCTGCCCTACTCCAACAGCCACTAAAGCTGCTGTGGTGCCCACCAGCCCTTTGGGAACTCACCGGAGTTTGTCGTTGCCACCTTGTCCTTCCACTCCCTGCCCAGGGACGGGTGCTGGCTTGGCTGCCACACACGGCACAGCTCAGCTGAGCCTGCCCAGCCTCCCCTTCTGCCCCTTCCAGTGCCCGCTGCACAGCTCGGGCTCCCACCTGCCCTGATCCAGTGGCTCAGCCCCTGCTCAGGTGTTATTTACGGAAGCCTGTCACGGAGCCTGAGAGCAAGCCAGCCGGCAGCCTCTGCTTCACCCCAATGCATCTTAGTGCATTAATAAAGAGTAAACATTGCCGTGTGCTTTGCATGTTTTACTTTCGACCCAGCACTGCATTGTCTGGAGAGGAAAACAACACGTTGTGGCCTGGAGAGAGGAGAGTTCACTCACAGGCACTACAGCAGTGCATTAGCCAGCCCTCAGACAGCCCAGAACCCTCTGGCACACACAAAATGCTGCTGGTGCCCTCAGCCCGGCAGCAGCGGGGAATCCTGGGCTGCCTGAGCCAGCAGCAGTTTGCCAGAGCAGTGTACAGGTCCCACGTGGGTAGGCAGGAGCACTCTGTACCAAAGGATTCAGGTGCAGGACTGAGACGCAGCACAGAGATGCAGCTTCTCAGCAGCTTCTCTCCAGTGCTCCCCATTAGGAGTGAGCCCATGAGAACCATAGGGAAGGGCTGTGAACTGGCAATCACCAGTGGCAACCACCCCCTCAGGCCTCGCCCAGGTCCCTGGTCAGCTCATCTTTCATCTGAAGCACCTGAGCACCCAGCTCCTCCCAAAGAGCAGGGTGTCTCCATGGGGCACACCAGTTGCCTTTGCTGGGGTCCAGGCTACCAGTGAAACAGCCTGCTTCACACCAGGCTTTGGTGGGACAGTCACAAACCCTTGTTGAACCGCCTCTGCCTCTGCCATCTGCATCCATGGAGCAGACCAACTCTTGTTCAGCCCCTGCCAGTGCACAGCCATGCACAGAGCCCAGACATCAGCAACACATCCATTTTCCAGTGGCTTAAACGGTCCGAGAGAGGTTAAACTTCTATCCCCGCCTCTTGGGGAATTTGGCTGCTTCTCAGAAGCTTAGTAAGGTCTCAAAAAAAAAAAAAAAAAAAAAGGGCAGAAAGAGGGAGTTGCCCCAGAAGGTACAAGCAATTGTCACAGCTAGAAACTGCCTGCAGCCACTCTGCCCGGAGCTGAGCACCCCAAAAACGCTACCGAATGCCAAACACAGTGGTTCTAAGCAGCTGCTCCTTTCCAGAGAAAGCCCAGGTAGCAGCTAGCCCAAATCTAGCTGAAGGTTCTCCGAAGGAAAATGACGTGCTGCAAGAGAGCTGAACTGAGACACTCAGAAATGTTAAAACCCTCCTCTGGAAACTATACAAGGCACAATATTGAAGCTTCAGGGCAGCCTCTTCGGGCTGCGCTGCGCTGCCAGCCGCTCTGCTCAGCCCGTGGCTCAGGCACACTCCTGCACTCCCTGGTGACATGAAACTCTCCCGATGAACATCCCGCTGCAATGTTTTCCATTGTCTCTTCTTGGCCGAGAGGCAAGCTATGCTTTTTTGGCAGGAGCAGCCCGGGCTCAGTTAGTCATATCTTCGTCACCTCTTGGCTAGACTGCAGCTACGTGATACACCTGGGCGTGAAGCCCACAGCGCTTGGCAAATGCCAACCAGGAGAGCACGCTGCAGTGGCAGCCCTGGCTACCACAAAGGCAGTAAACCTCCCCTATGCTCCCTGGGCCACCTTTGGGCTTGGAGGCCAAGCCAGATTCAAGCCTGACTCCTGGCCTTTGAGGCATTTGGCGGCACGGACCCAGCGCCGCTAAAAGATCAGTTAAGACACAAAAGTGGAAACGGTGATCAGTGATCAACAGCTCTGCCACTCTCCAAGGGCAGTGGACCCATGTGGCAATGAGGCCTGCGCTTGCCTGTGACACAGACAGGGCTTTCTCTGAGAACGAGCTCTTCCCAGCCGATGAGAAATGAAGTATGCCTAAGATGCTGAGTAATTCCCTCCTCTTGCACACCCCGTCTCTCTGCCAAGACAGTTGAGTCAAGTACACTCCGTGTTCAGTTTGCTCTTCCTTTTTTCTTTCTTTTTCACTTTCCTTTCTGTTGTACATAAACTCCTAAACTCAGGTGGAGTTCCTGGTCTCTTCCCCAGCAATGAATTCTCCAGCTGGCAAGACAAGACACACTACAGCTAAGGAAGCCTTGTCACTAACCAGCAAAACCTGCTACTACCTTCCAACAACAACCACGAGAGCACTCTCTCTTCCTAGAGAGACCCTTCAGAGATCAGCCCAGCAGTTGCACTGAGGTTGTGCTAATGAAAGACTGACTCCCAGTGCAGGTCCCTCGAAGGTCTGACCCAGCTCCACAGTGAGCAAGCTTGTGACATTGTGCTGGTTCATGTTTCCAGCGGCCCAAAGGAAACAGCTAAAAATACCTTTGTTTCGCTATTACTTGAAAGCATAAGTATGAACTGCATTTACTGCGGGCTACTGATGGTGGAAGGTTTAGAGGGAGGAGGGAGAGGACTCAAAATACAGTGTCCCTTCATTGCTGCAGATCTTGAGCAGGGTTTCCAGCTTCCTCGTGGCATGTGGTGATAGAGGCAGACTGCCCCGTGGAAAGTGCTGGTGCTGCTATACTGTGTCTGCCTCTCCTGATAGACACAAGCCTATGCCGGGATGGATGAAAACCTGAGCCTGAAAAAGACGTGGTGTGGCTTGCTGTCATTTTTGCAGGCAAGAAAGCAGTAAGGCAAACACAACCCCCAGATTACTGCCGTTAAAACACAAAAACAACCCGACGATGCGGTGATTTCTCATCAGCCCGCAAATACGGTGACTCCTTTTAATCTCTCTGCATCTCTGCTGAATTAACATGCGCGTTTGAACTGCAACCCGTGCTGACTGGGTCTGCTTAAGCTCCCTTTGCATCCTGTACTTCTTGGTCTGCGTTTGTCTCCACGTACGTATCTGTGTGCCACGTTATGTGTTTAGCAGGCTCCCTAAATACGGCTCGTAAATCACCCAGAGTTAAAACTCACTCCTATTCTCGCGACGCTATTTCCTAATCTCTAAAACATGTCAGTGGAAGAGCTTGAGAGCGACCTTTGGCATCGTAAATCGGAGAGCAGGTTGACATGGAAATGACCCCAAGAAAATCAGACCACAGAATCAGGCATCCAGCTCCGTAAGAGCCTGGCAGGGATAAACCTCTTCCCGGGGCTCCGGCATCCCGGGGCAGGACGGACGCAGAGCTCTCCCCGGGAGAGCCGGGACGTCTCTGCTGGCAGCGCGATGCCCGGGCAAACACGTCCAGGGTTTGCTGGAGCTGGGACGAGCATGTGGGGACATTTCAGGGAGGAATCGCATCCCCGCACCGCTACACCGGGGTTTTGCCCCGAACTTCGGAAGGAGCCAGACCGGAGCCTAAACTACCAGAAAGCGTGTGGAGTTCCCAGAGAGCCATCAGCGGGCGGGAGCGCGGTGTTCCCCGCACAGCCGCCAGCCCCCGCGCCCCGGGAAAGAGCCGTAAGGGTCCGCGCGGCAGCGAGCCTGCGATCAGCATCCCCCGCAACCGCTGCAGTCCTCCAGCGCGCACAGGGGGACGCCTCCAGCAGCCGGTTACGGACTCGGCTCCCCTCCGGAAACTCCGCCCGGCCGGTGGCTCTACCCGTAGAGCCCGAGCAGGCTCTCGTCGCACCGGCACTGCGCGGAGCGGCTGCCCAGCGCGGGCTCCAGGGCCCCGGGCAACGGTACCGGCGGCGGTAGCGCCGATCTCGAGGTGTGCCCACACGCGGGTACGGGCACCGACACACACGCACGCGGGTACGGGCACCGACACGCACCGACACGCACGGGCGGGCAGCGCGTGCCCCGGGGCNCGGGCGGCGGCGGGCGCGCAGCTGGAATGGGGCGGGCGGGAGCGGGGCGCCCGGTGCAGCTGGCGGGGGGCGCCGGCCGCCCGCCATAAAGTGAATGGCCAGGGTGAATGGGAGGCAGTCGGCCGGCGCCCTCCGCCTCCGCCCTCCCCGGCAGCCGGTAGCGAGGCGCAGAGTGCCCGGGGAGCCGGCGGGATTTACTTTCTGACAGCGGCTGAAGCAGCCCGTGCCGCGGGGTTGGGGGGCCAGCGTCGCCCCTCTCGCAGGATTAAGACCGCCCAGCCGAGCCGGCATCTGGAGCCGCTGTAAGTGTCCCTCCGTCCCCGGCCACCCGGGTTGGTGATTTTACCCCCGGCCTCTTTCCCCGCGGAGCCCCTCGGTGCCAGCCCGGGCGTGTGGCGCCGGCCGGTCGCACTCAGCCCCTCGGAGCGCCGGCGCGCAGGGTGAGAGCATCCCCGGCGGCAGCCACGCTTCACGCTCGGGGCTCGCGCTCCGCCGCCTCCCGCGGGGCCATGGGGAGAACGGGCGGGTGGACCCCCGCCCCGCCAGCCCGGCGGGGTCCCGAGGCCGTGTGCGGCGGAGCTGCCCCCCCGGTGCCGCCGGGACTGCTGCCCGCCGGCCGGCGAGGCGCGCCGCCTCCCTCAGCTCTGCCCTTGCAGGGCACGGCGGCGTCCTGCTCGCCGCCGCCGGGCTGCTGCAGCCCCGGCCACCCCCTCGGGGCCGTCGCGGGCCCCTCCCGGCAAGCACTGCCGGAGCTTCTCGCCGTTGCTAAACTTAGCCATTTTCCACTCGGGCGAGCGGGACAGGGGCTGTTTAAATTAGCCGGGGCTCGCTGTAAATAACGGCGCTGCGGGCTGCGGCTCAGCTGTCTGCAGGGTCCGGGGGAGAAGGGGCGCGGGGAGCAGAGGCGGGGAGGCGTCGCCGGGGAAAAGGAAGGCAGCCCGACGGCTTTTGGACAGTTTGGATAAATGATATTTATGTAACGGGCCGGCTCCTGTTTACAGCAGAGCCGACCTCCCAGCAGCGCCGGGGAGAGGGCGAGCCGGCCCCCCGCGGACGGGGCGAACCGGCTCCGGGTCGCCGCCGATTGCTGCGCCCCGGTGGCCAGGGCTCCCGAGGGCCCGACTGCGAATAGCAGACCTTGGCAGGGCTACGGGCGAAAGAGCGCAGGGAGCGCCGGCCATCGCGGTGCGGGGCCGGCCGGCGCCGGGAGGCAGCGGGCAGAGCGAGCCGCCGGAATGCCGGTCGCTCGCGTTGCCTCCGCGCCTCTCCCGGCGCAGGGGTCACGGTGCAAAGCGGAGCCCCGTCGGTTGCCCGGGAAGCCCGGCCGACCACGGCGGGCGCGCGGTGGAGCCCAGCAGCGGCCGCTCCGCCGCCTATTCTCAGCTCAACGAGTGCGGCCCCGGGGACCGGGCTATCCCCGACAGCGCGGCACCTCCTCGTCTTTCCCCCACCGACCTCTTCGTCGGAGCAGCAGAGAGGGGCGGCTTCGGCCCGCGTGGCCGCGCCTCGGGCGGGGGAGGGCGGCCGGGGCAGCTGCTGGAGCCGGGCTCGGGGGGGCGGCGGGCCCGGTGCCGCCGAACGGGACACACCTGTCGGCCCCGCTCCCGGCGCCCCCGCGGCGGGACAGCTGAGGGACGGGCTGCGAGGGGGACGGGGGGGATGTTTTTCCCCCCTCCAGCGGCTCCCCGTCCCGCCGGGGCCACGCATCTTTCGCTCCCGGCGCGACGGCTCCGCTGGGGCGGCTCGCTGCTGCGGGGCACGGGGGGGCGGGGGGGGTCGCGGCTGGAAGCCCCCCGCTGCTGCACCCGGCCGGCGCTTCGAGCTGACGGTGCAGGAATGGAAATCAGCGCCTGTCTTCCCAGCCTGTTGCCTCGCCTTAGAGGCAGGCAGACAGCCTCTCGCCCCGTGGGCCCGTGGTCTGGGCACTTTTTAAAGCGGAGACTAGTGCGAAAGTCAAAGAGGGGGATTTGGCATCCCCCAGACAAGCTCGTGAGTCCTCCACACCCGGCCCATAACCTGCAGGGTGCTAGGGATGAAATGACTCTATCCTCCCTGCAATTTTAGGAGATGCCGAAAGCAGCGGCTGAGGAAAGTGCCTATCGGGAGTGTCACCGCTGCTCCCGTCTCACCTTCCAAAGGCAGGGAAAGAAGCACCTTTTTGGCGATGGGATCGGGGTGTCCCTGGCTCCCTGCACCGCCTCCCAGCCCCTCGGCCTGTGGGCGAGTCGGAGGGATGGGTGTTTGTGCAGGCTTTGCTGGTGCCGTGCTGTGAGGGACAAAGAGCTGCCTGCTGGCTCCTGAGGGACCAGCAGAGCATGGTGGCCGCTTCCAGTCGCCACAAATGTCTGCAGAAGTGAGCAGGGGTTGATCCTTTTCATTATCAAACGGCCCCGCTGTGTCTGGTACTCCTTACAGGGAGATGTCTTTCTGGACAGGGGTTTGGGCGAGGGCAGTGTTTTTCCTGCTGTTACTGGGTTTGCGTGACCTGATGCCTGGGCTTCCCCACCCTGTGAAACCCCACCTATATCCCCGAGTTGTTTCCCACCCAAGGCACTGGTTTAGAAATCAGGATCCTCTCTCTCTCTGGCAGAGGAACCGTGGCAAGCCTCCTCACTTAATACCTACTGCATTTCTATAAGAGCTTAATTCAGGCAATTAATAGATCTGCAAATTGTGACTGGATTGCAAAAGTGTTGGTTAATGTGCCTTGCGGAGAGCTGGCAAGAAAAAAACGAAAGCGGCATCTTCTGTCTCTGTCAGATGCTGCCCGAAACCTTGAGAGTGAGAGGTGAGGCTGCCTTCAAAGACTGCCAAAAAGAAAAAGCCAGAAACCCGATCTAGGAGACCGCTTCAAAAGGAAGATGAGATGAGCTGGGGACATGAGGTCTGTCTCGTGACTTGGCACACGTGCCCCAGCTCTGGGGACAGGGGAGGTACCTGGGGTGGGAACAGAGTCCCAGATGGGGAGAAGTGGTGGTCTCGGGCTGCGTGCCCTGCGTTGGGAAGGCAGTGGGACGAGGCTGCGGGGCTGTGGAGCGAGGCGGGGTAGAAGTGGGAGGCTGTGGCGGCTCCGAGCAGGCTCGGCGATTCTCTGCCTGTTGGAAAACGGAAGATTGCTGTTGACTTAGGGCCTGGCCGGAGAGGGGGCAAAGCTCCCCCTCTCGCCGTGGGCCACAGGGGCTGAGGGCATCGGGCTCTGCCAAGCCCGGGCTCTCGCTGTTGGCAGGGGGACAGCCTCGCCAGCTGGCATCGAAGTTGGTGCTGAGGCCGTAGGAAAAACCCTCCCTTGTCAACACCCGGCTGAGATGGGCTGGGGTTTCAGGCGGCTGAGGAGGATTTCTGAGGCCAGCCCGCAGTGCTTCCCTTCCTCCCCTTTGTGTGCCGCTCCCCCTCGCCAGCACCCCTGCCCTCCTCCCGCCTCACCTCTGAATATTAATGCCTCCGGCAGATTGGATAATAATGTGACTGGGAATTGAATGAAGCTGGTTATTAGCTCTGGGCTTCCTTGGGGCATTTAAGGGAGTCCACGGGCTGTTCCTGGAGGCTGGACAGCACGGGAGCGGGGTCAGACACAGTGCAGAGGAGGTGGCTTCGGTGGGAAAGGATCCGCTCAAAACCCTGCTGTCCTTCCAAGCCTGGAGCAGGGCAGGTAGAGCCGCCCGGCCAGAGCCACCGGCTCCTGGGGGATGGTCAGAGATGGGGCCGCTGCTTCTCAGCAGCAATTCAATATTAAAACTTGTTTTCAGGAAGGAACTAGGAGATCTAGCTGGGCAGGAGCTGAGGAACATTTCTGTTGTTATTAGGCTTCAAAAGTGAGCAAGAGAGGTCCCCTCTTCCCTCCCCACCACTGTTGCAGCGTTGCCCAGCAGGTTCGGGACGAGGCACGGTCTCCTGCACACCGAACAGGGAATTTCCTGCTGCTGTGCAGGGTACAAGCTCAAGCTCAGAGCCCTGATTTCAAAAGAGCTGCACCTTATGATGTGTCTCCCCGGGAGCTCCCCAGCCTATCCACAGGCAGATCTCTGCATCCTTCTGCGAAAGGAAACAACCCTCTTGTGCAGAGCCCTAGCAGAATTACCCGATCTGATCGGGGCCAGAAAGACAACCCCTTGACTGTCACTCCGATGCTCTTTGCTATCTCCCAAACTGCAGCTCCACCAGAAAATAAACATTTGACGCCCTGTTGACTAGTGCAAAGGGAGGAGGGAAACTAGAGCTGAATTTGCAGAAGCTGCTATTAATTTTGCCTGTCTGATTTTTTTTTCAGCCGTTCAAAGCGTTCAGAGACGCTTTAACGGGGCTGTAGCTGCTGGGGCATCTCAGCTGATGTGGAGAGCTGGGTCCTGCCTGCATTAAATTAGCCCCTCAAAACCACAGTCACAGCTACCGTGACTGAGACACCTGCAAACCCCTAGCAAACGAGTTCCACCGTCCCAAATCCGAGAGCCTAGGAAACGCCTCTGCCTGCGGGATGCGGCGGGGTTGCCGCTCCGTTTCACACAGCCCTGATCCTGCGGGCTATTCCTATCAAATACGTGCGTTTACTGGCTCCCTGGGGAGCTGCAGGGGGATGGCAGATGCTGGAGGGCTCACCGCCCGCAGAGCTCCCTGCAAGAACCGAGAAGTACAACGATGAAATAGAATGAACGAAGGGGAGAGTTTGCAGTTACTTTTGCCTCTTTCTCCCTCTTGGCTCCTTCTTCCCCGCAGCCTCAGTTCAAGCAGAGCATCCTCCCCCCGTCTCTCCCCCTCCCAAGTGCTGCCGTTTACGCCAGTCTACTTGTCTTTAAAAAGCTTGTGGTGACCGAGAGGCACAAGGATTTCACTGTAAACCAAACTGACCTGTGTGTGGACGTTGTTTGTTTTCAGAAAAAGGAGTAAATAAAAGGAGAAACCCTCCCGAATAAAGCGGTTTCCCCACTTAGATCTGAACTCACTTTAAAAGAAATCTCTTTTGTTTTTTAGCCATTTTTGTTTCCTGTTTGTTTCAGGGCTGAGACTCGACAATGAAAACCACATGAAATTCCCTTTCTGTTCCATCAGTTTTATTTTTGGTGCCACAATATCCCAACTTCCAGTCCTGCGAGTTGGGGTGGTGTGGGGTTTGTTTGGGGGTTTGCTTGGGTTTTTTTTTTCGTTCTGCTTTTTTATTTTTTAATGCGTTTATCACGAGGTTCTGGGGTTTTTAAAGTAAATTTATGGAGGTTTTTCTCTAAAATGTAAAAGGACTGGATGTACCAGGATGACTGAAAAAAAAAAAAGAGAGAAATCTATCTCTTTAGGCTAAATGAATCGAGCCATAAAGGTCAGTCTGGGTATGGATCCGTACCTAACCAGGGACAAATTCCAAACTGATGAGCAACGTGTACTTTCATGTCCCGTTTAAAAGGGTTTTGCAGTTTAATTTGCGTCGGGTGGGTTTCAGTGCCGCCGTTCAGCACCCCCGGAGCTGGAGCTGTGAGGTGCCCCTGGTGTGGGCGCTGGGGGAGGCTGTGCCCCGCGCCCGGAGCTGCCCGGGGGTAGCTGGCAGGCTGTCCCAGCCGGGTCCCAGCAAGGTCCCTGTCCTCAGGAGCAGGCAGAGCCGAGCCGCTCAGGGGAGGGTGCTGTGACCCGAGCGACAGTGTTTTGAGACAGCTCACTTCTCTCTGCCCAGTCCCTTTTCTCTCTGAAACGCTTTGAAGGGATTGCCCGAGGGCCAGGCTGGATGAGTAATTAGGGCTCTGCAGCTCGCTTTCCTACCCACCCAAAGCGCCTACCTCCCAGGGCTCCGCATGGGATGCGGCCTCTGGCAGAGGGGAAAAAAAATAACCGAGGATTTAGGGGAAGAGAAGGAAGAAAAAAAACCAGAGCCAGACATTGCACAGTGCAGTCCTTAGGCAGCACAGTGCGTTTCAGGAGCCTGCGTTGCCGCTCGCGGTTGTTTGTTGTGCTCCCGACTGCAGGGGCAGGGGGTGGTTTGCCGTGGTCCCAAAACGGGGGCAGCTGGGCAAGGGGCTGCGGGGTGCAGGGACACACGGGCTGGCAGCTCTCCCTGCGTGCCCGTTCGCTGCGGGAACACGGCGCGGGAGCCGCGGGCCCGATCCTGGCAGCGCCGGCCGCTTGCAAAACGCCGCGGGGTCGCACCCGGCAGTGTTTGCGGGGGAAGGGGGGGAGGGGCGAGGGTCGGACCCCTTCAAACAACGTCTGGGTAAACAGGCTGACCTTCGGAGCGATGTCGCAAGGTCCATAAAGGCAGAGCCGGTGGAGACGGCGAGCTCCAGCATCCCTCCCGGAGCCAACCTCCCCCTGCCCCAGCCCTCTCAGCCGCAGTGTCCCGAGGAAGAAGGGAGGGATACTGCGGGCTGAGATCATTTGCTTGTTTTATTCATGACAAGGGTTTTCCTGCCAGGGAGAGCTTTAGAGAAAAAGAAAAATAATTTAAATATAAATTGCTTGTGGAGAGGACAAACGGTGAGGAAACCTTAGAGCCAGGCACAGCAGCCTCACCCCCTCCAGCGCAGAGGGACCACGCATCCCTCCCAGCTGCTTCTGGGCCCGTGCTGCCTCAGCCCAGGGAGCCTCTCCTTGGCCAGGGTGGCTGGTGGGGCCGGCACACCACCCACAGCACTCGCTGCTTCTCCCTCTGCAGCCCTGCAACCCTCTGGGCTCTTCCAGGTTGTTGTGAAACAACGATCCAGCACCAAGACTCCCCCTCCCCCCCCAAAAAAAGCTCCTTTCTAAGCTGCCGGCTTGCCCAAGTTTTGTCACGGAACAAATGTTTACAATCAAGTCGAACTTCTCCAGAAAGGGTTTCCAGCAGAAGTGCTGGGGGATGGCAGACACAGGCAGCTCTGCAGGGCACCAAGGTCGGCCACCCGTAAGGGTATCATTGGCGAGATCCTTCCTGACCTTCAACCCCCTGCATCACCTGCTTGATTAGGGGCTTTCTTGAGCTTGTTTGCTAATTGTGAGAGTCACCCACATCATCGGTAATGTCTGAGTCATCTGCTGCCCTCCATCTGCATACAAACCGCCTGACAGCAGCTGGAGTCACAGAGCTCCAGTCCTTGATCTCGCTATCTGAGCCTCCCTGAAATGGGCCAACTTTATGGCTGCAGAGATAGAGCAGCGGCCCTGCCCTGCGCAGGGAGTGCAGCCCCCCACGGGAAGCCGGCCAGTTCCCTCTGGCTGCTGGAATAATTAGTCAAATTCATACAATCACCCAAATAAATACAGCGGCGCATACCGATCTGCTGATGCCAGGCCCCGCTGCCCTCCCTGCAGCCTGGCCGGCCCTGAGCTGCAGGCGCTGCCTCTCCCACCCACCCTCCTGCTCTGCATCTGCCTCATCTCTCTCTCAGCTCCTGGGGACCAGGGTGCCTGCAGTCAGGCCAGGCCAACGCCAGCCCTCTGCTTCAACACATCCTTTGTTCCAGTTGCAAGCTTCTACTGGGCAGAATTTCTAACTGAAATCAGTCTCTCTTCTGCCTTCCCCGAAGCAAAGGGATTAGTTTCCCTGAAGGACATCTCTCTTGCCCTGTAATTGCAGGCCACGCTCTCTCCCGGCACTCCTGGGCCATGGAGCTTCACCGTGCCAGCAACTGGCTGCTGCTGCACTGCACTTGGGCAAAACCAAGCCTTTGCTGATTTACTTTGTTCCAGATGCCTAACAAACAAAAGCCATCACAAAGCATGGCTTTATTAAAATAACTGCATAGTCTGTCAGAAAGAAAATCCCAGTCCTGGCTGATGGAGCCAAGGTGCTGAGAGCCCCACTGAGACAGAGCATCCAGTCCGTGGATGGCAGAAACCCAGCTGTGGACGTGGCCAGGCCCACGGGCCGTGCAGCCCTCACAACATGAGGAACAGGAACACTTAGTTTGGGGGAAAAAAACCCCACAACTTTACAGAAAGTCTTGCAGGTAGCATTAGCTCTTTTTTTTACAAGTTTGGGGCACCAGTTCAAAAACTCTGCAGGTAGGCTGAGTGCAGCACCGGGGTGCAAAAGTCCTATTGTCAGGAGGTTGCTTTGAGCCAAGACCCAGCGTGTCAGCCTGTCCCTGCAGACCCCCAGGCTTCAGCTCAGCGGGGTCTGCACGAGCCCAGGCTTGGGGAGGATGATGCCCTATGCTGGGCCTGGTTCCATGGGAGTGCACCCCATCACAGCCCAGCAAATAAGCCAACGGGACACATTCCATTGTGGGGTTTTGTTTTTGCTGTGGACTGTGTGGACTGCTGTATGGAGCTGTCAATCCTTGGGACCGTTCCATTGTGATAATCCTCCTGAACACAGGCAGTTTATTAACCCGTTGCTGCTCAGAGCAGAGGTTTTGTCTGTCTCCTGCTCTGCTGCTCTGCAGCTGGAGGCTCCTGCAGAAGAGGAGGGAGCCAGCAGCTTGCTCTCAGCTTGCAGGCTGGCCCCTGGGGAATGCATTAGGCAGTGTCCAGCAAGGCTGGGCATTTCCCTAGCACCTCTTATCCAAGGATCTGGAAGCACTTAGAGGAATTTTGCTTCCTTGCCTCTAGGAGCTCAGATAGGTTCGTTTCTGAGAGGAAGGATGGAGTCCCAGAACAGGCACATGGTTTTGCCTACATCATAAGCCCAGTCAGCGACACACCTCATCTCTCTGTCCTCTGCCTGCCTCGTGTTACCGGGAACTACTCCCAAGAACCACATGTGAAAAAGAGTAGAAAAGGGGCTGGATATCCTTCCCAGAGAGCCAGGCTGTGCTGCTGACTGCAGGCAAGAGCTCACAGCAAGGCTGCGTGCTGCTGTGGCGAGCGTGGCACCGCATGCTGCCAGCTAGCTCTCGCAGCCCACACCATGTGTGGGGCAGGGGGAGCCAGCCCAGGCAACTTGCTCCCACAGCAGTGAGACAGCAAGTGTCTGAGGGAGCCTTGGCAATTCCTACAGATCACAGAAGGGGAGGAGAGAAAAGCCCAAAGCGCGTTCCAGGCTCCAAAGCAGCCCACAGCACCACAAAGGCAGCTGGCGCTGGAGCTCAGGGGTTAGTGCCCAGCTGCTAGCACCACATCGAGAAATAAAGTGTATTATAACCTGTGACTCAGCCCTTGCTGCAGGTCAATGATCCATTTCTGAGCATGCACCCTAAAGTGCTGCTCAGGCAGCCCAGGGCTGTGCAGAGCCTGGAGGTTGTGGAGGCAAGCAGCTCGCTCTCCTGTCCCGTAATGGCTCTGGGCTCTAGGTCACCGGCTGGCTGCTGCTGTTTATCTTCCAGTGATTAATGGTGGCTCTTGGTTCCTGCTGCAATTCCATTAAGATTAGAGACTTAAAGCCACACTGAGATGTTTAGCAGTGGTGACTCTGGTCTCCCCATAGCTGTATTTCTATATTCTTGAGGAAACAGAGGTGAGCTCGTGTCTCGTGTCCCATCCTTTTGCCTTCTGGCTGGGAGGAGACAGCCCCTTGCAGGCAGCACTCCTGGGTTGCATGCGAGTCACAGGCTGTGCAGGCTGGGGCACTTGGAATCCCATCCCACAGGCACTCCCACGGCAATGCCCTCTCAGCCAGTGCATGTATCCAGAGGACAAACTGCCCTCCCAGGAGGGGGATAGGCACAGCTCCCTCCTGCTTGTCACGGGGCAGAGGAAGAGGCAGGGGCTGCTGCACCATAGCTCAGCCACTCCTGGGGAACCAAAGTACAGAGGCAGATTATATTCCTGAAAGTGTGCAGTTAAACAGGGCCTCAACTGTTTATCTCTGCTAGAAGTAAGCCAGCTTGTGGGGAACGTGAGCATGGGGAGTGAGGCAATTGGCCAGACTCCATTGAGAATCTCGTTACTCACAGCAGTTTGACTTTGGGGATTGACGGCGCAGGAAGAGACGGCAGCTCTGCCTCCGAGACGTCGACAGTGCAACATCATACCTTCACCTCAGGGGCTGAAGGAAAGCCCTTGTCTCCCCCACCAGTGAGTGCAGAACACTTTTCAGCCTGAGGGACAGCCCAGACCCTTTAGGGACATTCCCAAGCAGAGGCTGCAGACAGGATGGGCAATAGGGGGAAGCTGTGAGGCTGTGCTGATCTGCAGGAGGGACCCCAGCCAGCTGGGCTTCCCTCCGCCCCTGGGTCACCAGTGGGCCATGTGCTGCCGCCTAGGGACCCCTGCAGGCCCGTGAGAAGCCAAATAACATCAAACCAACCCAAGAGACAGCACTTCCCCTCCAGATCAGCCTGCTGAGGTAGGTTCTGCAGGCAGCCCGCTCTGCCTTGGCAGCGCGGGGAGCTGTGGCAAGCAGTTGTCAGTCTGGGGGCAGCTCTCAGCAGGCAACATCCCCATCACAAAAGCCACTTCTATAATTAGCTTCACTTGGGTTGCAGACAGCCTTTCTGTTTCCTTCCCATCCCTACAATAAAACCACAACCCCAAGCAAAGGCATCTTTGCTCTGGGGCGATGGAGCAGTGAGTTACTGAGAGCCAGGAGAGAGGTCACAGGGACCCTCTCTTGCTCTTTTTGGGTAAAAAACGTTACCCTCCTCGTGTAGAAGTGCCCTCCCTCCTTCCTCAGCGGCACTGGCTTGGGCAGCTTGGAACCGATGCACAAAGAAAAAGGGGGTGAATTTGAAAAGAGAAGGAGCCTAGAGCCAGAGCTGCTCTCTTCCTTCCCCCTGCCCTCCAGCATGCCCGTGGGGCAGGGGCAGCAGCTCCCTGCCTGGCACACACAGAGAGGAAGCACATGGGTGGTGACTGGAGGAAAGGAGTGTTTGTTATGGGTTTGGGAACCTGTGTCTTGGGAGCAATTCCCTATGGGCATGGAAGGAGTCGCAGGTGCTGGAGCAGGCTGGGAGCTGGGGGCTGCTTGGCAGAACTCAAACCCCTGAGCAAGCCTGGCTGCATGTTGCTGAAGCAGGAGCTGTCCCTCAAGGAAGCATTCTTTATGTTAAAAGTGAGATGAAGACTCAGATGGAGGTGATGAATTTGGTTTTGTCTAAAGACATTTTCGAGGTGCCAATTATCAGTAACTCCCTGAGACCAGGCAAACAACTTAGTAGAAATGCCATGAAGGTTTAGCGTTGACTTTCTTAATGTCTCTGCCTACAGCGAGATCCAGCCAACGTGGCAGAAAGCTCCTTTAATTAAATCCGAAAGGGCTGTATTATCTAGAGTAATACCTCCAGCCTTTTGTGTCAGCAGCAGAGGGCTGCTGTGGCTAAACACCTTGGTACAGAGCTCACGCGCTCCCTCACAGCTGTGCTGAGCAGACTCCCCATCTCCTTTTGCTTTCGATTCTCTCCCCGACCTGCTCTCCTTGATGCCACCACAGAGGGCACATGCAGTAGGTGCAGCATTACACACACACACACACAGGTAAAACCTCCTCTGAAATCCCCCTCCTTTTAAATACAGCTCACAAAGCAAACTCAGTTTGCGCTGCGAGTCGCCGGTTTCCACTTGAACTTGGACCAGGCTTCAAAACCAGTTCTAATGTCAGTGCCTGCTGAATCTCCAAGGCAGCCCCCAGCACACTATGCTGTGCCCAGCAGCGGGGAGCAGCCCCAGCACCACTGGCACTGGGTATTCCTCTGAGCCATCACTTACACCTGTGGAACTAGCTGTAAAATGCCCCATCCCGGAGCTCCCGCTGCAGGGTGTGCAAAAAGAGTCTCAGAGCCAAGAGGACCCTCCTCAGGAGGACACTGTCCTCCCGTGACAGCAAGGCAGCAGTCTGAATTCCTCCTTAAATCTGGTCCAGTGCAGAGTCAAGCCCTAGAAGAGAGGAAATTGTGCTTGACAGATGCAATCATATGCAAATGGCTGTAGAAGAGGGGAAATTATCATCTACAAACATTGGGCAGCAATTCCATCTGCCGCAGCCTCAAGAAGGGCTCTTAATAAATTCTGAGACAGCAAAGTGACACACATCTTAATCAAGACTTAATCCACGGAATTAATGCACTGCGCGTCTCTGCATAATTCCGGGAGCGCTGCTAAAAGCCACAGCAAGATCAGTAGCAGATGGACTCCCCCCTACTCCCTGCAAAGGCATTAGAGACAACACAGCCCCTGCCACGCCGCCCCGTGTACGGGCACACGGCGAAGCGACAGGGCTGTGCCCCGCTGCCGCCACAAAGCACAGGCTCCCTGCCGCGGGGGTGTGGAAGACAGCCTCACAGCAGAGATGGAGCCTTCCCTGCACTCACAGCTTCTCTCCCACAGGGCAGGGGAGAAGCCCAGCACCAGGCGAAGGTCTGGGGAACCGGCCCCGGGTCCCTTCGGGAGGCGCAGCTTTCCCAAAGCGGCGCTGGGGCTGAGGCAGCCCCTCGGCCAGGGAGGGCTGGGGATGGAAGGCAAGTGAAGGGGAGAGTGAGGGAAGCTGCTGGAGGTTCTGTGAGCAAGATCTACCACAGAAACCGGGTGGAAACCCATCAGCAATTGCCCTCTGCCTTCTCGCCATGGCCTGGGAAGCACACTGCAGGTACGGGGCTCAGCCTTGCCAAGGGCCCAGCAGCAGCCCTGCTCAAACTGACAGGAGGCTTTAGGCAGCTCTGAAAATACATTCTTAGTCACTGTCATCCACCTCCAAAGGAGGTGCAACAGCTCTGTGATTAATCGCTTGTTTACTTGTCTAAATGCTAGCGCAGTCCAGGCAAAGTACTGCCTGCCACAGACTCTCTCTGACACGCCTGGGTTTGAGGGGCCACGCAGCACTCACCCAGCTAGAACCCAGCCTTCACCACTGGCCTGCACCCGCCGTTTGGAGGTCACAAACCCCTGCTCCAAACCCCTCTAAGCCCAGGGGTCCTGGATCCCAGCACAGCACAGCAGCTGCTGCATTGTTTTAGAGCAAGAAGCTCAGAGCTGAGGAGGTGTCAGCACATCATCCTGCACACAGCAGGGTTTACAGTCTGAAACTCAGACTAAGAGCTGACATGGGGCCAGCTCACCTTTCCAAGGTGGCGTGGCTGGGCTTGCAGCTCTCCCTGCTTCGTACCTGCCTCTTTGTGAGCGGTCGCTGTGGGTCAGAACGAAATGGTGCTCTCAGACAAGCTCTTCTGGGCAGGATGGGTGCAGGAGCATGATGGAAGTAACAGATCCTGGGACAGAGAGGTGTGGAGAGAGGCGGTTAGAAGAGTCCCAGCAGCGCCTGCAGCTGCAGGGAGTAGCACAGTAGCTTCCCAGCTGGGATGCTTTCAGCCAGGGGAGGTGGCTCACGGGCACAGTCCCTTGAGGAGACACAGAGAGCCTGCAGCCAGGATGACCCAAGAGTGGAAGCGAGCTGGGGCTGCAGCCAGGATCCCTTGTTCCCAGGCACCCAAGGGTGTGTAACGCGATTCCAGTGTTAATTCAGGCCACAGAGGTCCTTATGTACCCCAAAGGGCTCAACTTCCACAGCCCAGGTCCCCGCTCGCAGCAGTGGCTGCGTGGGCACATGCACTTTCGTGGTGGTGCCACGCACAGGAGTGCTTTGCTTTTGGGATCTGTGTGTGCATCCCCATTAGCTTCACTTGAGCTTGGCTGCTTGGTGGAGAAGCAAGGCAGAAAGAGAAGGGAAGCTGGGTAGGGAGGATGGGCAGGGGGGGATGTCTGGAGAAGGTGCTAACAGCCCTTGGCTGGCCCAGAACCACTTCCTCAGATCTTGGTTACACAGCATGCTCCCGGCGTTGCTATTTCAGTCTGAATGTCACCTATAAATTGCAGGCTCTTTCTCTGAAGGCTGCAAATAGAAGTGGCAATAGATGATCTTTGATTTATAGGGAAGCTCAGCAGAAAGCCCAGCATGTCCATTTTCCAGCCAGGAAGCTCCAGGGGGGTCCAGGGATCACACAAGGATCCCTTGCTTCTTCCTAGACCTTTCCTCAAGGGTTGGCAAATCCCTTCCAGAGTGGGTGGGTGGGGAAGGGTCACACACAGAGACTCAGCTCCCCGGTTCACCCTGTGCCTACTGCTCTTTCAGATTCCTCCTCCTCCGCCCGCCACCGCTGCCCCATGGATTTCAACCTGCTGGCAGACGCGGAGGCGCGCAGCCCAGCCTTGTCTCTCTCCGACTCCGGGACCCCTCAGCACGAGCACAGCTGCAAAGGGCAGGACCACAGCGGTGAGTGCAGGGCTGGGCATGGGAGGAAGGCCTTGGCCCGTCCCTGTGGCTGGGTGTGAGTGCCCAGTGGCTCACAAGAGCTGGCTGCGTTGACCCTGGGGACACGCCAGGTTCTCTCCCTAGAATGAGACAGATGAGGGTGAGGACAGCACTGCTGGGCCAGCCCCGGCAAGCAAAAGGAAGGCAGCGGGGTGTGTATCACTGGGGTGGCCTCTGGGAGGGCAAAGGGGGTTGCCCACGGTGGGCTTGCCCAGCCCCAGCTGCAGGAAGCCACCCATCTGCACAGGGAGCACTGAGGGGAGCAGAGCAGTATTCACCCAACTGGCTCCTCAGAGCGGGAGATCTCTCTCCACCACGTGGGAAATCTCATCCCAGGCACAGGAAGCTACACCTGGTTAGAATTTGTTTTGAGACTGTTTAAGGGGCTTAGGTTGAAACTTTCCAGGCTCAGGCAACAAGGAGGAAGAGAAACACTTGCAGCAAGGCACAGGTGACCAGGCTTTGCCCACACAGGCAGGGCTCTGCGATGGGCTGCTCCTGTCCCAGGGAGGTGCCTCTGACCATTCCCAAAGGCCAAACAGCCCCTGAGCCTGTCACACTCCTGATCAGGCTCTGGAGAGCAACCACAGCCGCTCAGACGTGAGCTTCCCCTGCACTGTGCATCCATCCTGGGAGAGCCCGGCGTTGCTCTGGGCGCAGCAGGACGATGCAAAGCAGCGTGAGGGGAGGGGAGGGCTGGGCACTGCCTGCTACTCCGCTTTGAAGCCTCCAGGCTCAGCCCTGGCACCACAATGCTGCTGGGAAGTGGCCGGAGGCAGCATTGGGCAGGGAGCGTGGGGGTGCCGGTGCCCGTGGGCAGAGCAGCCGCCCGCCCGGCTCCCCGCTGCACACGCACCTTAGCTGGGCACATCCCCAAGCCCCGCGGCCCCTCGTCAGCTGCTGGGCATGCACGGCCGTCACCTCCACGGCAGCGGCCTTGCCCAGCAGCCCACCCTGGCACGCCACACCGCTGCCAATTTAGGAGCTGACTCGCTCTGCACGAGGCGCGAGCAGCTAATTCCAGCTATGAGCGCAGCCGTTTCATTGAGTGGGCGAACGTGCACCAGATACCTTCCACAGCCTATTTTGGTTGACAATAAACGCTGAGTGTCTGCCTACGTCACTCCCTGCTGTCTTAAATGGTCTAGAAATAAAAGGTTCCTGGGAGGTGGGTGCTTGCCAGCACTACCTGCACACGGAACCTGGCACCAGAGACTTGTCTCACCAGTGTCAGTGAGAGCAGAGCCACCACAGGCTGTCTGGGACAGGGCAGGACTGAGCTCTGCCACTTCTCACCTCTCCTCAAAGAGAGCAGCCTCTCTGCTCCTCCTTGGCTCTGCTTCCTTCATCCACAGTGTTAAGGTATCCTGAGGAAGGGAGCACAAACCTTGTTTGGCTGGGCTCAGCTTGCAGAGATCCTGTGTGTCCTCTGATGGTTTGTGACACCTCCTTCTTTTGGGTTTCCCTGAGTGGTGCAGGTCAGGGGAAGAGCAAGGACAAAGAGCGAGGAGCTGAGAAACTGCCCTGCATCTCCCTGTATTCTGCTCTTCAGCATGGATCCAGGGTACTTGCAGGGTCTGTCCTGCCTGCAGGGTCCCTTGTTTCCCTGTATTGCCAGGCTTTTGGCCTCCACTGCAGCATCCAAACCTCACACTTTTTACAGGGGCTACTTTTCCCCCGCCTAGGGAAGCAGCAGAGCTGGAGAAGACGCTCCCTATAAGCAATGCTTGGGAAGAGATATAGGTAGCAGGTATGGAAATGGAGAGGACAAGCTCAGCATTGGAGCCTGGGCTTAACACAGGAGGCTGAGCTGTGCTGCTCAGGTCAGTGCCAGTGGCAACACTGGAGAGTTCCAAGATGCTCACTTAAGGGGCAGAAGACTGAAAGGTGCTGCCTCCAGGAGAGGGGTCTCCAGGTGGAGCGGTAGGAGGACAGGGAGACTCTGCAAGTACTCTATGGTAAGGTCTGAGGGTCCTTTTCCTACTCGTTAAAAGTAAACACGTGTGCACCCAGGTATGGAGGCAGAGGAGTGAGAAGAGAGGAAGGATAAACACTTGTGCTGCTCAGGTTTGGATCGGTTCAGAGCCTCCACTTGCTCTCATGGGCAATTTACCTTTTCCCATCACTTGCCCACGAAGCCGCTAGCGGATCATCTCCTGAGCTGTCCCCAGAGGCAACCTGCATTCAGTTTCCCCAAGGGCACCTCGGGCAGAGAGTCTGAAGCAGAGCAGGGAACTGCTGCTGGCCCTACTCAGGGGGTGTCTCCCACCTTTGTGTTTCTGGCCCAGACACGGAGAAGTCACAGCAGAACCAGACAGACGACTCCAACCCCGAGGACGGCTCTCTGAAGAAGAAGCAGCGCAGGCAGCGCACGCACTTCACCAGCCAGCAGCTCCAGGAGCTGGAGGCCACCTTCCAGAGAAACCGCTACCCAGACATGAGCACCAGGGAGGAGATCGCAGTCTGGACCAACCTGACGGAGGCACGAGTCCGGGTAGGACTGCAGCCCTCCCAGCCCCGAGCCTGTGGGAAGGCAGCTGGCTGTGGGGCAAGCCCCCGAGCTCTCCCCAAAACAGGGAAGGGATTAGGGGCACTAGAAAATCTCCCTGTCTTGAAAACAGCTCACTGGGCTCTACACCTGAGATTTGACGTGTCCAGCCACACACATACCCCAATCCAGTGCCCTGGGGTGATGCAGAGAGCCCCATCAGCAGCCTGCCCCAACCTGGCAGACCCCTTCCTTGCAGTGCCACCAACCCCCAGCCTCAGCATTGCTGAAGGGCCCTCTTTGGGCTTCCCAAACCACTGTGCAGTCACAGGCACAGCGTGGCAAGGCTCCAGCTGGAATGACAGCTTCCCTCTGCTGCTAGAAATATGAGTTAGCAGCACCATGAATAGCCTTCCAGCAGCTTCCCTGCTCTAGGAAGTTAATAGTGTTTGAATATCTCTGACACTAACAGTGTTTCCTGTTAGAAGACAGACTTCTGCCTAACACCCCACCCCAAACTGGTCCCCTGAGGTGAAGTCAAAGCAAGAGACACTATTTCCTCCTCTCAGCAGCTCTCAAACCACCTCCCCCAAATCCTTTGCTCCCGAGTCCCACAACCCTGACCCCCTCCTCCTTGGGCTGTGGTCACTTGGAAACACAGCAAGCCATGTCCACCATTTGTTGGGTGAGGTGGGTTATTCTGCACGTTGTGAAACAGTAGCAGCTGGGCTCTGGTTCTCACTGGGAGATGAGCTGGCAGTCCAGGCGTCTTGCTGCAGCCCCTTTCCTAGTGCTCAGCCCCCAAGCTCCTGGGAGCATCCTCTGCCTTTCAACAGCTCTCGCCTTGCTGGGCAAAGAGACGCCGGTGAGGGCTCCCTTCCAGGATCAGCCCAGAGCAATTCCCATCGCCTCCTTTCTCACAGGTCTGGTTCAAAAACCGCAGAGCAAAGTGGAGGAAGCGGGAGAGGAACCAACAGGCTGAGCTGTGCAAGAACAGCTTCGGCGCCCAGTTCAACGGACTGATGCAGCCTTATGACGACATGTACTCCAGCTACTCCTACAACAACTGGGCCACCAAGGGGCTCGCCACCAGCCCGCTCTCGGCCAAGAGCTTCCCCTTCTTCAACTCCATGAACGTCAGCCCCCTTTCCTCGCAGCCTATGTTCTCCCCGCCCAGCTCCATCGCCTCGATGACCATGCCCTCGTCCATGGTGCCCTCCGCGGTGGCCGGAGTGCCGGCCTCCAGCCTCAACAACCTGGGGAACATCAACAACCTGAACAGCCCGAGCCTCAACTCCGCTGTCTCATCCAGTGCCTGCCCTTACGCCTCAACAGCCAGCCCCTACATGTACAGGGACACGTGCAACTCCAGCCTGGCCAGCCTGCGGCTGAAGGCCAAGCAGCACGCCAACTTCACCTACCCAGCGGTGCAGACGGCAGCCTCCAACCTGAGCCCGTGCCAGTACGCCGTGGACAGGCCCGTATGAAGGGCTGCCCCTGCCCCCCCAGGGACTTGACCTTAGCCTGACAGAAGCTGACCTTTAGCCCCACCACAGTGTACATCCTGCGGAGAGCGAGCACGAGAGTGGCCAGCGGGCAGTTGGAACTCTAGCAAAGATGTGTCTAACTATCGTATGGTGAATTTTGACTGTCTTCTCCCTTGCCAAACCCCTTCCTCTCCTGCCCACCAAGCCTCCTCCTTTGTGACAAAGAAACCAAGAGAGTCTACTAGAAGCCCTGTGGGGAGACGGGAGCCCCGACACACTGGGCGCCTGACCCGCGGGTGGCAGAATCGAGTGTGTCCCAGTCTGCCCCTCCGAACCCCACAGGTGTGAGCTCCCCAAGCCCCAGCACAGCCACCCCTGCAGGGAGCTGCCAGGGACAGGGAGGTGCAGGGCTGCCATCTGATGCTCGGCTGACCCCTTCTCCCTGCATGTGTGTGAGGCTTCAGTTAAGGATGCCTTGCCCACGTATTGATCATGCAGCCACTAAGGGAAGCCTTGTCTCAGCCACTTGGCACCTCTCTTCACAATGCATATATATATATATATATATATATATACACATATATATGCATGGCCCTTCAGACTTGAAGTTATGATGATACACATCCTCTGTGTGTGTATATATAAATCATATATATATATATACACACACAGAGACACAAATACACAGACATTAAAAGATGTTTTTGTTTTGTCCGTGAAATAACTTGCAGAGTAGACCTTAAACCCAGAAACCCCATAAAGTGAACACATCCGTGGATGTGGCATCCTGCCTGTCATGCTTTACTGCTTCAGTCATTTCCAGTCAGACAGGAACACCTTTGCCAGTATACATCCAAAGCATCCCCTTTTGCAACAATCAATCAGCTGCCCCTTGCATACCTCCTGCCCTTCCCTCTCCACATCCCATTTCCAAGAAGAAAAAAAAAAGAGGAAAAGATAATAAAAGTTGGCACAATCCCCTGAAGGCTGCTGCCTGTCTGGTTATTGAGAGCATGAACCTGGCTGTGAAGACTCAAGAGACCAAGTGCCAGCAGCCCAGGGGAGAGCGACCATCCCTGGAACCAGCAGCACAGGGTGCCTGAGCTTTGGAGGAGCCATCTCTGCTCCTCAGTTGCAGATCAGACATCTGGCTCCTCGGGACAGCAAGAGCCCACAGACATGGTATGATGAGGGAAAAGGAGGCTGCTTCCTGCCTGTATGCACTCGCTGCAGCAGGAGGGTTAAGCCTCTCCTGGCTCAGCCTTCGGGGTCAGTGCCTTCAGGCTCCTGGCAGCCCAGGGCAGGGGAGCCCCCCCAGGCACTTTCCCAGGAGAGAAGCTGATTGCAGCACCCTGCCCTGCAAACCTGGCCCTGCCCAGGGTCTGTTAGGAAAGCCTAACACAGAGGAGGTTCTCTGAAGATGCAGATGCACCAGGGAACCTGCTACTCCAGCTGATACCGAGGGAGGCAGCGGGTTCTTCCCAGGGCCCTGGGAAGCTCCACATGCAGCAGGGGAGCAAGACATCCCTTTTTCCTTCATCAGGCACATGCTCCAAGGGGAAAGCACAACCCCAGCATTTTATGTTTCTCTTAGGGGAAAAAAACCCAACCAAACAACCCAAACAAAACCCCCCAAAGCCCACATCACCACAACAATCTGACTTGAGTGAATGCAACTGGTGTAAATCAGGCTTCTGGGATGTTGTTAGCATGCAGAGAAGGGCTCCTGACTAGAACACAACAAGAGGCCCCTCACAAGCCACTCAATCTTTGCCAAAGCCTATTCCTGCCCAAGGTACTGGTTCAAAAGCAGTCACAGATGTCAGCCAAAGTCACTGCAACAACATTGTTCTCTGAGCTAATCCAAAATGCAGGAGCCCCTTTCCCCTGTACTGAAACAGCCACTGCTGCAAACACAACCCTGTCTGCAACTTGCACTCAGAGACCAACATCTAACACAGACACAATGCATCAAGACAAGACCACCCAACGTAGCCTGGGTGCTGGGCACTGGTGCTGCTGAGGTGGCTTCAGGGGTCAGGCTCCTTCTGTGCTGCTGTAGCCTCCAGCCAGCAGCTTTCCAAACACAGGACTTGGTGCTACTGTTCTTCATTCCTTTATCTGCCCTAGCTCTTCCCTCTAAAGGGGAAAAAAAAGAAGGGCCTGTGCTTCTCTCTTATATCTTCTCCTTCACAGAGCCTAACTTGCAGCAGAGTTCAGCTCCTCTCCCTGATTACCCTGATTACCCAAGCCAGGTGGTGCCACCATCCTCTCCTGCTCCTTGATGAGGAAGCTGAGCTCTTTACACAGTCCTTCCCTGTGCCCTTTCCATACACCCCTGCCCCTCCACCCCATGCTGATGTCAAGCACAGGTCACAAGGCAAAGCCAGAGCAAGCAGCTCTGATGCAGCTTTCCCTAGAGAAGAAACCAAAGGAAGGCTCAGCTTGGCTTTCCCTGCAGCAATGTGTCCATGCAGGGAAAGCAAATTCTCCCTTCTTTTCTCCCCAGCTGAAGCCAGGGGCAGCACAAGCTCCTCCTTTTTAACCTGCTCTAGCAGCTGTGCTTTGCCTTGTCTCTGTGCAGCTTTGGTTGCTACGGTGCTTGTGAAGATCCTCTACTTGTCCCACAGAGACGATGAGGTCCGGTTGGGGCTGGGGTGAGGCTGTGCAAGGCTGACTGCTACTGACTATTGCAGGATTCAGGTGATGAAAGATATGGCCAGACACACAGAGCAGAAGGCCAGCTCCAGCACGCGGTGCTCATGATCTCCTCTTGCAGTCACTGGTGAAAAATTGAGACCTGGTTTAGGTTCTGATTGTCTTTCAGCCTGAAGTTTTCTGTGCAGTCACTTAAATTAATGTTACACCAGGCCGGTCTGGTCTCTGAGCAGGACAGAGCCAGTGCCCACACTTCTTCAGTGCTGTTGTGCTTGTGGGGGCTGCATGCTGTTGGGGCAGCCACAGGCACAGGTGAGGAAGGTACTGGGGGCTGCTCAGACCATGGCTGTCACAGAAAGGGCTCTGGGTAGCACCATGCAGCAGGGACATCACTCTGTTACTTCCATGTCTTCACCATCCGCTCTCTAAAGAGAGCTTCCAAACATGGAGGATAGTTTATTCCTCTTCACCTCAGCTGCCTGTCCAGAGCCAGGGAAGGTGCTGCTCTGCTCCTACCCGCCGTGCTGGGAAGTCCAGAGCAGGAGCCCTGCTCCTGGGGGAAGGCTGGGCAGGGTGCAGGCTGCTGCTGTCTCCCAGAGCAGGAAGCACAGCCCACAGCCCTGCAGCTGCTTCCCAGCCCACTGCCTGGCAGTGCCAATCCCTGGTAAAGCCCAGGCAGGAGCCAGCATTCCCCCAGAGCATCCACCAGCAGCCAGCATCCACCCAGAGGCTGGGAGGCTGGGTGCTCCTGGCCAGACTCGGGCTCCAAGGCTGCTCTTGACTTTGTGAAGCACAGTAGCTTTGAACACGCTGAGCTCAGATGGCAAGAGGAAATTCTCTGTCATCTCACTCATTTCTGGTTCAGTGGGGTGAGCAAAGGGGCTGGGGCAGCAGCACCAGCTGGCAATGACTGCAGAGGGACAGAGCCTGGCAAACACGTCGCTCAGGGTAGAGATGGGGAAGGCAACGCTTCCCTCACGGCTCAGAGCAAAGGGCAGGCAGGAAAAGGGCATCAAACACAACAACACATCCGTGGCAGCATTTATTTAATAAGTCATTTCTACACACCAGGCAGCAGCAGAGGCACCCTGAGAGGAACTGGCTGTGGGACCCTTCTGCCTCCAGCCCTGGTCCTGGGCTGGGAGCACGGGCAATGCCTGACACGCTCTGCAGGGCAGAGCCGGGCCCTGCTCAGCTCCCAGGATGTGAAGCAGCAACTAATCAGATTAAATGGATTGTTTAGCACCATACAAGGGGCACACCTCAGAAAATAGACACGAAAAGTTCAAGAGATTCAGTTCCTTGCAGCGCAGAGGAAGAGGGAAAGCCTAGGCACAGCCCCTCGGGTCTCACAGGAATAACCCCATAGCCCAGAAGCTCCTTTCAGCTGTATCACCAGCACGGGGGCCAACATCTAAACCCGTGTCTGCCAGCTCAGTGCTCACAGCAGGTCAGGTAAGGCATTGGTCAGCTCACTGCCTGGGCTCAGCTCACGGGCTCGCTGTTGCTTTTCCAGCTGTACATTTCATGCTCCAAGCAGTGGCTGGGATTTGGCTGCAGGAGGCATCACCACTCATCCCCTCAGCCAGGACCCTCCAGGGAGTGTGTGACACTGGGGTAGGACCCCACAGACCCCCCTCCTGGGGCTGTGGGTCACACTCCCACCGAGGGGTCCTGTCAGCCTCCTGCTACCAGCTCAGCCCAGATGGATGCCAGTGGGGACAGCATTGTACCCCAGCCCCAGGGGTACAGACCTGAGAGGGGCACTGGGTGAGGTAGGGCACAGTTCCTCCTCTCCATACGTCAGCCAGATGAGCCCAAAAGCAGGCAGCATCATGTTGGCCAGAAGAAGCTGATGGTTTGAAGAGGAAGAGCAGCTCAGAAGGAGCCTTACAAGTTTGTCTCTGGGATGAAAAACACGTTCCTGTTTCCCCTCCCTTACACAACCTTAAAAACCAGCAGGGATTTTCCACCCAGAGCAGCAGCAGGACTGGGCTCTGCTCTCCTGCTTTCCCCCAGAAGTGGAGACCACAGAGAGGGCAGTGCCCTTTGGAAGAGTTCCCCGACTGTTTTGCAAGGCGAGACCTGGCCCATCCAGGTTCCAAGCAGCCCCTGGGAGGGAGAGGAGGCACAAGACAAATCCCAGTGATGCACACAGAAGGAACAAAGCAGAACCACAGCTCAGGGGTCTCTAGCCCCCAGCCACCTCCCCTGTCCCCCTGCTATCAGCCTGCGCCGTCCTGCACCTCACTCTGGCGCGCCGTCCGCTGCCAGGCAGGCGCTCCAGAGGCCAATGCACAAGTGAAGCCAAAGGCTGTCAGCCAGAGTGACCTCCTCCTGACCCCCATCATCACACCCATCCCCGTCAGGCACCTGAGCTCCAGATAGGAGCCAAAAGTTTCCCCTTTTCCCCCTCCCCACCCGCACCCCCCTGCCCTCCACCCCGGCCTCCTCTTCCACCCCTTGTTCTATTCCCTCTTTGATTTCAGGCCGTCCCGCAGGTAAGTCTTGAGGAAGTAGTTGACAAAGAGAACCAGCAGAGTGGTAGACAACAGCCACGAGTGGAAAAGGAATGTCCAGGTGGTAGGGCACTCCTTCTCGTCCTTCCAGATGATAAGCAAGACGTTCATGATGATGTACATCACCATCTGCAGCATCTGCATGGAGGTGATGGCCATGCAGATCAGGCGGGGCACGTTGTAGCCCATGGCCTTCACGGTGTAGTAGGAGTACATGATGGAGTGGACGCTGAAGTTGAGCACGGTGGGCCAGGTGCCGCCAGCAGCCATCTCCTTGTAGCTGTACCAACTGATCATCAGTGTGGCAGCGTGGTGGTACCAGTGCAGGAAGATGAGCGGCTTCTTCCGTAAAACAATGAACATGGTGTCTCCTGGGTTTGGGGGAGAGGAGTGTGGTCAGTCAGGTGAATACGGGCCAGTCTTGCCGTGAGGCAGGAGGAGCGAGCTGCAGTGCTGAAGCCACTGTGGGGCTTGATCCCACCAGGACTCAGCTTCCCGCTGGAATTGTCTGTGTGGATAAAGCCCACGCAGGCTCCTACCTCCTGGCACCTTGATGGTGCAAGAGCCCCTTGCCTCAGGCTTGTTTACCTTCAGAAACAGTACCTCAGATCAGCTCTTCTCTACTTTTGTGGGTGGAAAGTTCAGCCCTGCCCTGCCCACCTGCTGCCCTCTCACTGCAGCCACCCAAGTGCAGAATTGCCTGGCCCAGGCAGAGGGCCTGGGGATCACACCACAGCAGTAACATCAGGCTGCAACCCCACATCTGGGCTGAGCAACAGGGAGAGAGAAAGAGAGACCCGTGTGAGGTCAGGCAACCCCATCCTTGGAATAACACTTGAACAGAGACCCATCAGAAACACCTGTCTGGAAAAGCAAGGAGCTGTGAACATAGGGCACAGTGAGAAGTTTCAGACTCACCCAGCTCCACGAATTTGGTCGCCACAAACAAAAAGATCCAAAGCTTGGTCATGGGGTGGACATAGATGGATCGACCACACACCGTTTGCTTAAGTCCCTTGGTAGAGAAGATGAAGAGTGTGTGCTTCCAGAGCCGAACGGATGCCACGGTACTGCAAGGGAACCAGGGGACAGCTCAACACCATACCCAGGGCCCCGTCAGGTCCTCCAACAGCTCCACACCCGAGAGCATTCAGCTGACTCCACCTTGATGCGCAGGGCAGTCTCAGGAGTGTTTAACTGAACTGTTTTCTTAGACTCCCAAGCAGGTTCCAGCCCCTTCTGTTTGCTGGGCACTGCTTGCCCAAGACCTCTTGGCCGGGATTTCAATGCCCATGTTTCACAGACCAGGCAAGGGCCGTGGCTCACACCAGCACAGCCACGAGGCACAAGCAACCAGGCGGCTGGGAGCCACCAGCGTGGCCCTTTGGCTCGTGTGGTGCCACATGGCAGTGCCCCGAGGATGGCAGCAGCCCAGGCCTGAGCAGCACGGAGGGCTCCCTCCTCGCACCCTCTGCTGCCGCTGCTGGAAGGCACTCGAGAGTAAGAGCTGACACGTCTGGTCAGAGCACGGGGACAATTGTCTTGGTGTCCCATCTCCTAATGAGGGCCAACAGCGCGTGCCCAGGGAGCATTTGCAACCTCCCATGGCAGGCAGTTCCTACAGATTAGGAGAAGGAACATCCCTTTTCTTTGCTACCCAGAACTTCCCATCAATCCAGTGCCTGAGAGAAGGCCTCCAGCTGTCTCTGGCTTTGGGGAAGGCTCTCACCTGAGCGCAGCCAGACCGAAGGACCACAGGGCCAGTGGTGCACGCAGGCTGAAGCCTTCCCGCTGCTTCATGTAACGCTGGATTCCAAAGATCACGATCATATAAACCACAGCGAAAAACAAAGTCACGTGCCTGCAAGTAGAGGAGAGGGAGCAGTCGGGAAAAGAAAGCTCAGACTCACCTATTTGTGACTTCTGTAGCTGCAGCAGAGCCAGTGTCACCAAGAAATGAATGATCTCCCGCTCTAGAGCTGAGGTTGGGCTTTGGCCACAAGCAGCCTGGGCTGACAGTGAGCAGAGCTGCTGAGGAGAAGCCCTGGCGACTGCACAAGGTGAAAGTGAGCTGTCGCACTGGTGGGATTTCCACAGGGACGAGGAGGGACACTGTAAGCTGCGAGCAGGGTCACGAGCAAACGCGTCCACGTGTTTTTATCCACTTCGTCCAGGCAGAAGATGCTCTGCCCAAAGGGGCCAATTGCACAGGACAGCCAGAGGCTCAAGGGCCGTGTGTTGTGTCCCGCTGCGTTCCGAGGCTTTAGGGCAGCAGGGCTGCGCTGAGTGGCTGCGGTACCCATCCGTGGCTGCTCCTCGCCCTCTTGCCACGGCAGGACCTCGACCACCGTCTGCTCTGCCCCGCGCCCTACCGCAGCCCCCAGCCTCCTCCTCCTCCACCTCTCCCCTCGGGAGGAAACCCGGGATGCATCGCGGAGTCCAGTCTCCTCTCCCTCTCCCTCTCCCTCTCCCTCTCCTCTCCTCTCCTCTCCTCTCCTCTCCTCTCCTCTCCTCTCCTCTCACCAGTTCTGCCGCATCCATTCCCTCGCTTCCCGCTCGTTGAAGTTCCTCTCGAAGTCGTACTCCCCCAGCGGCCGCATCTCCGACGGGTCAACGGTCACCTCCATATCGAGCCCCTTTACGGCAACGAAGCCGCAACGAGCCGCTCCCTCACCCTGCACCGACTGATAGAGCCCCGGAGCCGCGCTCCGCCCCGCTATCGCGCCGGGGGGAGGCGGCACCGGGAACCTCCCGCCCCGACGGGGCCACCGGAGCCTCCCCGTCCGGGGGCGGCGGGGACAGAGGGGGAGGCTGCGGTGGCCCTCGTCGGTCCCAGCCGTGTCCCGGCTGCACTTCTCACTCTGCTGTTGCCAGCTCCTGCCAGCTCCCGCCCCGACCCGCGGCTTCAAGGACTGCACCGAAGCTTTCTTTCCTCCCCCTCCTGCTCCCGTTCCGGGCAGAAGCAAGCTCCGACGCTTTGCTGAGTTTCCCTGCACTCCAACCTTTAGCTGTACTCAAAGAAAAAAAAAAGGACAAATATTACGAGTGGAGTGTGTGTGTGTGTGTGTGTGTGTGTTACAGCACCATTGTCAGAGGAAAAGCCTTTGCTAGTGTGAGACACGAGAAGACAGAACTTGCTGTCTGTTAATTTGCACCTACACAGGGCCCACACTGTAACCTCTGCATCCTTTAAGCTTCTCCACTCCACACAAGTCACTCCCAGATGACAGCAGCGACCTTATCTGTCCTTGAAGGAAGCACAGGTGACGAGATTTGCAGCCACACGTTTCTAAAAGGCTCCCCTTTGAGCTGTAAGCAGCTGCACTGAAAGCACAGCAGCACAAAGTCCAGCTTGTCTTTCAGCTCTGATGATTTCCAAGCTTGTTTCCTGTAGTTTCTTAAACCTTAAGGAAAAACACAGAGTGGCAACTTTCTTAACATATCACACAAGGGAGAGTATTCCCAGGCTTACCATCTCCATCCTTCATGGTATGTTTTAACATATACTTTCTCTGCCTACCAGCAGACACTTTTCTGATGTATTGATTGTGAACTGTTAATACCTTTACTATCTACCTCTGACTGCGGTCAGCTGCTCTCACAGGGGTATTCCTGAGAAGCTCTGTTCCCTGGGCTAAGCAAAGTCATCTTGCTGTAGGTTAGAGCAATTTTTCAGCCCAAGTGTCACGGTCATGAGCTACAAACCATCAGAGAAAGCACTGCATTTGTTTCAGCAACAGGCAGGATCTGTACCAGGGCTCAGCCAGCACAGAGAAAATCTGCATCAGTAGACACACAAAATAAGGGAAACCGTAGAGAGCAACAGCTGCTTGAAGATCTCACGTTCCCCTCTGCAGTCCCTGCAGCTCAGCAGCCATCCAGAATGAGCTAGAGAACTCTCTGGAAAGGTCAGGCCACTTGCCCTTTGTCTTTCATCCTGCACTTTGGGCAGTGGAGTCACTGAGCAGAACACCAACAGCACAGGTACCTGCTGAAGACAGCTTTCACCTGCTGCAAGGGCCTCTACACACTGCAGGACTCGCTGCAGCCACCAAGAAAGCCAAGGATAAGAGCAGAACACAGACTGCACGGTGACACAAGCAGGTTGTTTTTTGCTCCAGCTCCCAATGCACACAAGTTGACAGTCAGTCTCGCTATTCAGCAGCGAAGCCACATTGGACACCTTATAAATTCATCCCTCCCCGTGCTGCAGACGATGGTTTTGCTGCTGCTGGCTCCTTTGCCTGCATATTCCCTGTGGACTGGACATTCTTAGGTGGAGTGCAGTGGTTAGTTGCTTGGGGAACTGCAAGGACAGAGCACCTGCTTGTCTGACCTACGCTTTAGCAATTGTTAACCAAGGCCTCCTTTATGTAAGACACCGTATTGCAAGAGTAAAAGTCTCTAAATACCCTTTGTGAGATGGAAGGGCAAGTTGGATTAGCTGGGCAGAAAGGGTGCTGATGTTGACATCATTTCTTATTCTTAACCTAGTCCTGGGATCAGTAGTGAAACTGCAATTTTGAAATTGCTTTTTGTGCCACATGAACAGAACCCAAGAGCTCTCCTGGTCGACTCCCTGACTTTGGAAAGCAGCCTAGGTTTAACACGGATTGCAGCAAAGAACTTGACAGAAGATGCTGGAGCAATGACCCTGGGCTGTCGGGCTGACGTTCAGCTCACACAGAGCCTGTGCCCACAGAGGTAGTGAAACACTGCAACGGGTTGCCCAGAGAGGTGGTAGATGCCCCATCCCCCAAAACAGTCAAGGCCTGGCTGGATGGGGGTCTGAGCAGCCTGATCTTGTTGAAGACGCCCCAGCTCACTGCACAGGAGAACTGGGACTGGATGACCTTTAACTGTCCCTTCCAACACAAACTGTGCTCTGGTAATCCCTAGATACAGCAGCTGGTGCAGAATGAGATCTCATTTACATTTGGTGGCACCACAACTGAGGGAAGCTCTGAGGAGCTTTTTAAAACAAGGGCAACCGCGGATAACGCAAAACAATAAAGAGCGTCGTTGTTCAGAAGCCGAAGCTCTGAGCACACTAACACACACATCTTTGCATAGATTGAGGTGTCATAAGCACCAGCCTGCAACATACTGTCATTTTGATTTGGGTAAAACCCAGGCAGTGGGCATAACTCCTTCCAAGGAGAGGGAAGAGCTGCAGTGCAAGTGTCAAAGGCACAGCTTCAGCCAGTGCTGTCGGCACTGACTCAGGGGAGGCTCTGAGGTTTGGGCACATTTACCCATTTGCCTGCATTGCCTCTCTTTCCCAAGTTTAGCTGTGATCCTTCCTCCCAGCCACCGTGATACAGGTGGGTCTCTTGGGAAGTGGAACAGAAAACAAGGAGGTTAAAACCCAGCAATGGGAGCCGCAGGAGGAGCTGGGGGAGACCCCGACCCCATCCCATCAGGGTGTTTGGTGACCATGAGCCTCTCCAGAGCTGAAGTGGGCTCACAGGTCTGCAAGCACAGGGACACCCTCTGGCACCAGTCACCAGAGCCTGGGATACTGTGGCCTCCAGCAAAGGGGCTCTCAGCTCTTTGGACATTAGAGGGGAGCAAAAGCCACTTAAAGTGCAGAGAGGCATCACTCTCTGAGCAGAGCCCCTCACCCCCCAACAGCAAGAGCAGGCTGTGCCCCTTCCTGACTCTCCTGAGCTGTCAGCTGTCTTCTCCTTGGAGAAGCAGGGCCCTCAGGCCAGGCAGAAGAGAGGATCCACTGCTCCTTGCAAGCAGTCCATCTGCCCTCCTTCTGCTTCCCCAGATGCAGGTCAGCTGCCTTGCCTTACAAGAGTCACCCAAACAGGCAGACAGAAACAGTTCAGGGTTTAACATCTACATGGTACCAGAGGAAACAGCTCTTCCTCTCGTCTCCCTTAGACAGAGCTCAACAGCAGTTTCTCCTCTCCCTGGCAACACACAGCCACGAGCAGCAGCCCTCGTGTCTGTATCAGCACTTGGGCACGGTCCTTTCTGGAGGATGTGTGTGACGACTGAGAAAGCTGGGCAATTTGAGAACGATTTTGCAGAGAGCTAGCCAAAGTATTGTCCCTTGATGCATACATACTCCAAAAGATGTCTTCTAGGACACACACTGGATGGGACTGCCTGCCTTCTGCCAGACAGGACAATGTTTCCCAAACAGGACTCAACCAAAGCAGACTCTGGCTGCGAGGAGGAGGCCCCTGAGCAGGGATGAGCTGGAGCCTTTAGCAGTGCTCCAAGTTACTGCTTGCTCCCTGACCTAGTGTGTCTTAGCATTGTGAAACACTTCCAAAGAGAAAATAACATAAGGGACAGCTGATGTCCTAAGGGTTGAACAAAATGATGGTGACATCAAGAGCTATTAACCCAAAGATATCACAATCTGCAATTACACTTTGAATGAAGGCTATCACGGCTCTAAGCTCAGGCTTACAAATCCCACATGAAACACCAGTGATGAAAATCACCTCTAAGGAGCTCTCTTGTTGGTTTTGGGGTAGCACGTACTGTTTACAACACCTTTTGTTCTCTCAAGCTGTAAGTAGGTCCACTGGTGTTTGGAAAGAGTGGTCAAGCGCATAAAGTGAGCAGCTGGGCTTTTGCCTGGAGCGGCTGCTTTCAGACTTCAGTCTGAAAACAACAGTTGAACACATGTGCAGCACCCAGAGAGCCTGAGGTTAGCAGAGAACTCGACAATTCAGCTCAACAGCATCTGGTTTCACAGCTGAAAATGTAGAGGCTGAGGGAGACCCGGTCTGACTATCTGACAAGTTCTTGGACAAACCTGCGTACAAAAGCCCTGTTGAAGGGCTTCTGATTAAGGCCGAAGGTTTCCTTCAAACAATGCAATCAGCTCCATCCTTATCCCAGAACAAGCTCGGGGTGAGCTCAGAAACACCTACAGGTACTCACGCCTGTCCCTGCTGGTGTTTTCTGAACTGCTCGTTAAGGAGAGGCTTTGTACGAATTAACAATCAGAATTACTCAGCCAGAACAGGTTTTGTGCTTTAAACAAGGGCAAAACAAACCACGGGCGCAGTAACACCATTATTGCATTCGCCACCTTGCCACCTGAGGTGTTGCCTGCGTTGATTGTGGGGTCTCTACCTTGCATTCTCAAACGTGCAAAGCACCTTCTCCTCTGCTAAGCCAAAAAAGAATAACCCCAGGGCCGTTGGGGCAGCCAGCCCATGCCAAATAGCTCTGTGTGAGCCCCTCTCCTCTTCGTCATTCTCCTGCTCCAAAACACAACTAAGTCAATGTTAGTACAAGTGACACCAACACAGCCACACACAAAGCATCTCCTCTTTCCTCTGGTTGAAGCCCGTCAAGGCTGCAGAGTCTTGGTCTATTTACTAATCCCAGGCAAAGCTGAGAGAGGAAAACACGAAAGCTCAGCACTTTGCTTTGTAAAAGCCACCGGCTACAGAAGTGGGACCACAACGCTGTTCCTGCAGCCAGAGCAGAAAGTGCTCGTTGCTGCCTTTTCACAACAACGAAACAGAATCTAAAAGTCGGGATTCATCCTGCTAAGGTTCTGTCTCGGGCCCGTGTCGGCCCCTGGTAAAGCTCTGCCTTCTTTCACGCAGCTTCTCACAGAACCCCTTTGGAAACTCCTGCTCGCCAGAGCCCGTGCTCCTTCATCCAGCGCTGACCTGGACCGGTCAGGAGCAAACCCTGCTCTGCAGCTCCATCTGCTGCACACCGGCCCAAGAAGCTCTCTGTGGGACAGGGGCGCTTGCTCACTCCAGCCTCAGTCTCCATGCCACGCGGCCACTGCTGGGGAGCGGGCACCCACAGAGCTCGGGCTCCTTTGCCTTCCTCCCTGGCGAGCGTTTGCAGCCTGGGAGCATCAGGGGAGGGCGCTGCCCGCCCTGCTGTGCCGGGCTGCAGTGATGCGGCGTTCGCCTGCAGAGGGAGATGGTGCCTCTGGATCAGTCGGAGTTAGCTGACACGGTTTGGTAGCCGCCACCGAGCCGGGATGGAAGAACCAGCCCCGGAGGAGCCTGCTGCAGCCCTGCGTGACCCCCGAGCGGGCTGTGCTGGAGGGAGGGGTGCTGCCGGGGACCCTCCCGCACACAGAAGCGCTGGGGATGAGGCAGCAGTGGTTTAGGAGCTGTTTGCAAAGCTCTGCAGGAGAGCAGCGCTTGAGGCAGCATCAGACCCTGCTGCGTGCTCCGGCCACTGGTACTGGGCTGAGAGAGGGGTCACGACGTGAGCATGTGGCTTCGCCCCTTCCCTGGTCCCAACAACGAGCCGCTCCGGGCAGAAGAGCTGAGCCCAAACCCCAGCGCAGGGTCTGAGCAGAGCTGCGAAGCCACAGCCTGGAGAAGACGCTCATTTGCAAACCCCGGGCGCCTGAGCGCCGGGACGGCTCCCGCTGGCAAGCCGCGGGGCTGGCACACGGGGCAGGCCTGTGGGGAGCTGCCAGGGCTGGGACAACCTGCAGAGCTGGCTCCCGAGCGGCCCAAGGCCGCAGAGCCTCGCCAGGCCCTCGCAGAGAGCTGTCAGCATCGTGCTCGGGCTCCCACTGCCACGCTGAGCGAGCTGGGGAGCAGAAGGCGGCTTTGCGCTGCACAGGGCTCCTCAGCAAGCAGGGCTGCAGCTCTTGGCTGATGCCTTCCTCAGCCCTCCCAAAACCTACTTACTCGTGTCTTACTTTTCCTTGAGGAGAGGAAAAAAAAATCAGGCTGTTCCCTCCTTGCTGCCTCATAAAGCACAAGGTTAATTCCTCTGAGTTACACCACGGCCCCGCTTGCTCACAGGAGAGCCTGGGACAGGGAAGGGAGGGCAGTACCAGAGAGGCACCTCGCCCTGAGAGCAGGTACCCAGCTGAAGGCAGAGCTGGGCTAAAGCTCACCTCTCCTCACCAAGGCTTCTCATGGGCGAGACAGGCTACTCCTTATTAATAATTGAAGGAAATAACTGGCCTGGGGCTTTGTTACACTGTGCTGCTCTGTGTTGTGCTTTGTTATACTGTTACCCTTTCCTTCTGTGTTCAATCCCGAAAGGACAACAAGGAGAAAAGAGAGAATGAAGAGAGGGAAGGCACTGCCTGAAACCCTGTGAGAAGACCAAGAAGAACAGCTGGTGGAGGTTTGTAGGGATCCAGGGGCACGTGTATGGAGACCATCGCAGCAGGAGTGAGAAGGCCTGAGCACTTTAACCTTGCTTGGGCAAGAACCTGGTGCCAGGCTGCGGGGTTTGCATCCAGCCCAGCCTGGAGAACTGCCACACAGGACAAGGAACAGGACTTTATTTAAAAAACCCAATAATTTAGCTCAAACACGACCAGGACTGCAGAGGGCTGATCGAAGCAGGAAGAACAGAGTTTACCCATGGGAATCAAACCAGACCAACCTCATTCTCACATAGATGATGCTTTCAGTGCCCTTTCCTGCCCACAGCTCTACCTCAGGTCCTCACCTGCACGAAAAGGAGTGCTGGCTCCCAGGGCTCTGGGCAACTAGGCAGAGGAGGGTGAGCATCTGCCATGGGTGAGATGCCACCCCCACCTCCAGAGTCTCCTCGGGACAGCCAAAAAGCCAGAAGAGAGACACCAGCATCTACACCAACGTGCAACCCCGAGGGGAGAGCTCACACTCGTGGCTGGCAGTCCAGTCCAGTCCAGTCCACCTCCCCGTGCCCCACTCCCAGCGCTGCCATGCCCAGGGCTGCAGCAGGGACCCTGCCACCTGGCTCCCCGCTGCTGCAGCCCTCGCCCTGGCCGCCGCGGCAGCGCTGCATCCCACAGCACGGGCTGTGCCCCGCAGCACGCCCAGCCGCTACTGCAGCTTCTTCTGCTCTGTGAAGCGGCTCTTCACGCAGGTGCCGTTCTGGTACACGGGGCTGGAGCCCTTCCTCAGGCACCACGCCACAGACTTGTAGAGGACGAAGCCAAGGGCGGCCAGACACAAGACGAGGAGAGCCAGGATGTCCAGGCAGAAGTACTGCACCAGGGAGAGGTCGTAGACGGCCGGGCGGAGGTAGGCTGCCCCGTCGTGCCGGAGGATGTACTCCAGCCAGTACACTGTCCTGTTGAGGGCGGGCATCGGCCTGTCCAGGTGCAGGGCTGAGATCAGCTTGGCTGCTTTGCTGTAGCTGCAAGGGAAGATGACGACAAGTTATCCTCCTGACAGGAGCTTTGCAGCCGAGAAGCGGCCCGAGGTGTCCAGTGGTGCTTTCAGGTCCCAAAGATAGGCACAGAGAGTGGCAAATCTCTTCAGACGTGCCTCTGAAAGCCACTCCGATGGCCACCCTTAGCCACAGCCAGACTGGGTTTTACTCTGTATGGTTTCTTAGCAAAGCCTGTCAGTTCAGCCCCCAGGGCACCTTCGGTGGGGTCAGGTGGATTCCTTCTTTCTGAGGGGTTTGCTACCCAAAGACCTCACCCGGCATCAAGTAACAGTTGCACACTAGATAGCTCATCCAAATCCTCCAAGGTACCCAGTTGCAACACCTTAGCAACTTACATTGAGATCAGCAGTTGGGAGCTCCTAACAGCTAACCAACAAACCCCACAAGAGCTCTCCAGCAGGATCATCTCAAGCCCTATCAGTTGGATGTGTTAGAAAGCAGGAGCCCTGTGTCAGTGTGCTGCAGCAGATCTGGGGAAGGGCAGGCTAGCTGCTCCCTGGAAGGAACAGGTGGAGCATCACCTGCAGGACCCCCTCTGTGCTGTTTCTACAGAGAGCTGTTAGAACGAGACCAGGGAGGTCCCAAGGTGAGGCTGTGATCTCACTTTCCCTGATGAGAGGCTGGCATTGAAAGGAGAAGGGGTTTGTGCCTCAGCATCTCAGCCTACAGCCAGAGCCAAACAGGACTAGATCTCACTAACAGCGGATGCTGCAGTACCCCTGGACTGCATCTCAGCATTTCCAGGCCTGTCTGGGCAGCTGAGCAATGCTTTGCCACTTTGGTGGGACCAGAAGCCACTGAGGGCTGTGCCGGGGTCAACACAGACTGGTCTGTGCCACGAAAGAGCTCTCACCTGGGGTCAGAGATAACTGTGATGACAGCTTGGTAAAGATCCTCTTCCTTCACTCTGCTCCAGTCCATGAGGATGCCCATACCCTTCGCCTGCACCCTGGTCATGATGTCAAACTGGTCCCCGTAGAAAGGGAAGCCCACCACTGGCACACCGTGATAGATGGCCTCGAACACACCGTTCATGCCGCAGTGGCTGACGAAGGCTTTCACCTTGGGGTGGCCTGCAAGGCAAAGGAGGGGCAGCAGCTCAGTGCCTCCCACGCTGAAACATGGCTGCCCGTGGCTGAGAGACGTTTAGGGAAAAGCAGGTCTGCTGAGCAGAGAGGATGGTACCCTTTGGGAACACCCCTGGCTTTTGGCAGCCCAAAACTTGCTGGGTGGTGTCCGGAGGAGAAGGGAGATGGAGGCCAAGGAGCAGCTTCACACAGGCATTAAGTGAGGACCACGTCTTGTACATGTTTTTGTACACAACATGCCACAGACTTAGACCCAAGCAGGCACTGCTGCCCTTGGATGCCTTTGCCATGGTTTGGATGCAGTTTCAGGGGTGCTGGTGGCGGCACACACACAGCCAGAGCCCAGCCTTACCTAGCAGGTCGTTCTGGGGCAGCCACTCCATCATCAGCGTGTTGTCACCCAGGTTTCTTGGCTTCTGCCCAAAGTACCTGCACGAGGGGAGCGGAAAAAGGGAAAAGAAGCACACAGAGAACAATGATCAGTCCCACCAGCTCAAGAGGTGGAAAGCACATCCCATGTTTTGAGATGCATCACGGCTGAGCATCGATTCTCAGGGAACTGGAGTGGTAAGGGGAGCCATTCCCTCCTCACCTCCACACCACCCTCTGCGGGAGGCGGGCGAACGCACCGGCCATCGTCTCCACCAGCTCCCTGGGAAGGGCTCGGATCCCGATGCCAAAGGAGACCACCACGACGCCTGCATCTGCTGCTTCCACCCAGAGACGCAGACCCTGAGGGCAAAACACACACAGCTGCCTCCAAACCTCCCTGCAGAGAGGCCCTTCCCACTGCTGCCTCTGCCAGGGAAAAGCCACCTGCGGAACAGACGAAGCCCAAACCCCCTGGAGCACAAAGCCACCTGCGTTTCACCAGGGAGAAAACTCAAACCACTGTGGCTTCTGCACCCATCCAGGCAGAAACTACTTGAGCAGCTGTTGGGCTTGGGAGCTTGCAGGGAGGTGTCCAACGCTTTCATTCATGGCATTGCCTCCTGCTTTGGAGACAAGAGAATCACTCTTGAGCAAGGAGGGGAAAGAAAGAGAGACAGAGAGACAGAGAGACAGAGAGACAGAGAGACAGAGAGACAGAGAGACAGAGAGACAGAGAGACAGAGGGCCGTTTTGCTGATACAACAGACAGTGCAGGCAGAATGGGGAATGACAACTCTCTGGAGGTTCCCCACAAGCTCTCCAAGCTCTGGCTGGAGGTGGCAGAAGGTTTTGCTGTCCTTGTCAGGAGACTCCTACCTGTCCTTGGCAGCTACTTGGAGGCAGCAGGTTTAGGGTTTGGTCACTAGGCAGAGAAATAGCTCCAGCTCCAAGGAAAACCCAGAGCTGTTTGTCCATCTCTGGCAGGCAGCTGTAATGCCACATAAGCAGGTCTGTATCTAGAACTGAGTCCTTACTTTTTTGGACTGGGGCCAGAAGGAAGAAGAAACCAGCCACCATAGCTGTCGTGGAGCAAACATAGACGACCCCCTTTCCTGCTGGGCTTTCTCAGGGTGGGTTCTGTCCTGCTCAAGCTTTCCCTGTGTCACAACTGGGAATTTTAGGGAAGCTTCCTAAAAACCTTTCTTTGAATGTGAACACTTCCTTGAAATAAACACTGGAGGAGAGCATGAAGGGCAAAGAAATAGTTCTTTCTGTTACTAAAGGAGGAAAATCAGGCGATTAACTCAGACCTGGTGTACAGGCTGGAGGACTGTGGTATGGGAAGAGTCACAAAGCACCTTGTAGCATTATTTTCTGTGGGTGTTTGCCCTTTGTTAGAAGCTTCAGGAACTCAAATCTAACTTTTCAGAAGAGATTAAAAATCCCTAAAACAACCCACCAACCGAGAACCAAAGAGCTTTCAGCAAAGATGTTGGTTTCACATCTTTGGAGTGAAATGACCACTAGAGCTGCTGAAGAAGCACTAGCTGTGCTTTTCTAGGTAAGAGTACAATGACCCATAAGCCAGATCATTGTGTTATCCATCATAACTGGGCCTAAACACTTGACTTTCAGAGGGAGCATTCAAGCAGCTAGGGAAGCACGGCTGCCCACTGAAAGCTCTCATGTACACATCTCTATTTCACCGTGCCCTAATTAAAGGGACTCCTAATCACAGTGTTTCAAGCACAAGGAGACAAACACCTTAATTACACAACTCTGCTCCAGTTCAGATGGGAGATTCCTCAAGCTACCCCTAGGCCTGCAGAGCCCCTCTGTGCTGCCGAAACCCACGTGCTGGGTTGCAGTCCGACCCCCACAGCCTCTGCGCTCGCCTCCCTTGCTCTCCCCTCAGGCACCCAGTCGTTGCTGTGAAGCACATGAGCAACACCACAGCAAACAACTCCCTTCTTTATAAGGCAGCAATGTGTCTGTGTGTGTGTGTGTGTGTGGCCAGGTTGGACCAAGCCAGTGTTTCACAAGGCCTGTGGGATAGTCACTGCCTGACGCAGCTCCTGGAGCACCTGCCGCATGCCGCGTTCCCTGCGCTGCCTGCCTCATGGGAGAGGCTGATGTGCAGACATACACGTCTGGAGAACTTCTGTTCCAAAGCACCTGAGCTCACTCTAACTGCAAAGAAACCAGCACCCAAAAAGCAGTCTCTATTCAAGCTACTGTCAGAGCTCAACAGGCTGCTGATCATTTGAAGCTTCTGTGCATTTCCACCCCTCAGCTGGGGGGCAGGGACACTGACTGCCCCAGGGCCACTGCCTGGGGTTTATTTCCCCTCAGTGTTTGTAACAACAGTAAGGCAATGGGGGGAATGGCAGGCAGGTCCTGCTCTGTTCCCACGTCACCTTCAGCTGGAGGCTTTGAGAGCTTGTCCTGCTGCATTTCTCACTGGGGATGGTGAGGTCCAGGCCAGAGAAAGCCTCTGAGATGCCTGGGGAGCTTCCCCTCGGGGCTGGGCCCTGAGCAAAAGGGGATGACACACTTCAGCTTCGTACACTTTGGGATTCCACACTGAATTTGATGAGGAAACAAGCAGAGCTCTCCTCTCTGGGTTCTTAAGACTACAAGCTCGGAGGCAGAAAAGCCTGTGAGAAACAGGATTAAGGAGGAAACTCTGAATCAACACAAATCACTAAGGAAGCAACGAAGACTAATTGTTCTTCCCATTTCTGCCTCTAGGAACAATCAAACTGCTCCTGATCGAGTCCCAGGGGTAACACTGCCAATCTAGAACCTCCACGCAGCATTTTACACAGGCAGTGAAGCCAAATCTCGCTCCAGGGTGGACACCTCCATCCTACACCCTTCCCTTGCCACTTCCTAGTCCCTAGCGCTGCCCCCGTCTCCCTGCTGCGCCCAGGCTCGGGAGCACAACAGGCTCCTGGGATGTTCCCAAGGCTCTGCAGAAGCAGATTTGCACTGAACTGCTCCTCAGTCAGAGCTCAAAGCTTCGCTGCACTAACCACGGGGAGGGGCTTTGCGGGCTCAGCCAGGATTCCCCCCGTGAAAATGACATGTGGGAGCGTGGGCCGGGGGAAGTCCAGCACCACGTCGTTACAGAGGAAGAAGAGGCTGGTCCCGTGGACCAGGTCCAACATGGAGGTCTTGGGCTCCACTCGGTGCTTCTCCATGAGGCGCTCGAACTTGGGCAGGATGACCAGCTTCGTGGCCACGCGAGTGATCAGGTAGACCAGGAGGTTCCAAGCCCTGCCCAGGAGGCTCATCCTGTCCGTCATCAGGGAGTTGAACTCGGGGACGTAGGCGACAGGGGACGTGGCGCCGATCTCGGCAGGGAACCAGAAGCCGGTGGAGATCACGGCGTACTTGACCCGCAGCACGTGGGCCAGGATGAAACCGCACATCTCGTTGGGGTCCACCAGCAGCAGGTCGAAGCGCTCCTGCTGCAGCTTCTGCAGCACGGTAGAGTTCCCCAGCACCAGGTCGCAGTTCTCCAGGTACTTCTCCAAAAAGGAGAACATCTCCAGAGAGGTCATCTTCCCTTGGAAGACTCGTCTGATCTTCTCCTGCACCCAGGCGTCCGCGCTCTCCCCGCTGAAGGTGCCCCGGTAGCTCTGCAGGCGGAAGCCGTGCAGGGGAGCCTCCGCGTCGCGGCCCTCGTGCAGCAGCAGCACGGGGTCGTGGCCCCGCTCCCTCAGCGCCTCTGCCACTCGCATGAACACTCGCAGGTGGCTGTCGAAGACTATGGTGGGCATGATCAGCACCTTGGCACAGTGAGAGGGCTCCGGGCTGAGCACCGCCACGAGGAAGACAAGAGCAGTGAGGCACGGCAGCACCTTCATTACCTTCATCGCTGCAAGGGGAGAAACGTGCCATTAGTATAAAGAGAATTTAAACAGGGAAGCTCTAGGGAGAGCCCAGCAGGAGGGCTACGAAGATGCCAAGGGGATGGAACACCTGTGTGAGCAGGAAAGGCTGCGGGACCTGGGGCTGTGCAGCCTGGAGAGGAGAAGCCTGTGGGGGCACTGTTGAGTACCTAAAGGGTGGGTGTCAGGAGGATGGGGTGACACTCTTCTGTAGTGTCCAGCGACAAGACAAGGGGTAATGGGCACAAGCTGCAATACAAGAAGTTCCACCTAAACACAAAGAGAAACTCCTTTGGTGCTGAGGGGAGGGAGCCCTGGCCCAGGCTGCCCAGGGAGGGTGTGGAGGCTCCTTCTCGGGAGGTTTCCAACCCCACCTGGACACGTTCCTGTGCCCCCTGAGCCAGGGGAAGCTGCTTGAGCATTGGATCCTCTGCAAGGGCCCTTCCAGCCTCTACCATTCCATGATTCTAAAGGCTCCACCATATATTTGGGAAACTGACAACTGGGGTTGTGGCCGCAAGCCCGAAGCTCATGAGCTTGGAGAGGAGAGCAGTCTGGAGTTCATCACTGCAAAAAAAAACCCCAACAACTCCCCCCGCCAACATACATCACTAATGACAAACTCAACATTTACACCTCCCAAACCACCAACCAACAAACCCAAAGTCAGCTATCAGGGTGTGTTTTCCAGAAAGTCAAACCCCTTCCCAGGACTCTTAAGGCTCAGAAACTGGCAGAGTGACTTGCAGAGAGGGAAGCAGCTGGAGCAGCAATGCCGGGTCTCAAGCTGATCCCTGGTTAGTGCTACAGAGCCAGGTTTCCCTTCTCTGTGCCCAGGCACGAGGGCTGTCTCCCTCCGAGCCCTGGGAGGGAGTCTGGCTGGGACTGTACAGCTGGCTGTACAGCTGGCTGCGAGGCCTGTAGAAACCAGTGGGATCCCCGAGAGGCACGCTGGGGCTCTGGCCCTTGGAGGTGGGCTAGGCACAGAGCACAATGAGCTCAGGTCACAGCAGGACCCTCACAGAGGGATTATAGAATCATTTAGGTTGGAAGAGATCAAAGAGTCCAAGCCCTCCCCTCACCCTGCCAAGCCCACCACCAATCCATGGCCCTCAGCACCTCCAACAGCCCCAGAGTGTGCCGGGCTCTGGCTCTGCGGCTCAGCCGTGACAGGATGGGGAGGCTCTGGGGAAGGGGATGGGAAGGGAAAGCAGGCTCCAGGGAAGGAGATGGGAAAGGAAAGCAGGCTCCAGGCCAGGGATGCACCGGGAGAAGGTGAAGGCAGCACGTGGCTCCAGGGACATGGCGCGAGCCCCGTGGTACAGTGATGCCTCCTGTCACGCTCCTCTGGCCCCTGCCTGTCCCAGCTGGGTGAGACATCAGCAGCTCTGTTGTGCAAGGAAGGACTGTTGCCACACCACGGGAAGCCAAGGCACCTCACCACACCTCCCATCATTCTGGGAGAGGAATTACGTGCCGACGCTTTGGGAACAGCGAGAGGCAGAGCGCTGACCTGAGGAGCCGACACGCTCGGAAGCAGGGCCAGGAGGACACTCCCATTGTAACAATTACAGGTGGATTTTGGATGGCCCCACACACCAAGCCCCACGGAGCTTGCAGGGATGGGATACAGTAGAATTTGGCCCAAGATTTTCTGCTACTGTCTCCACAACACAAGCTCCAGACTCCCCTCAGAAGCTGGATATCTCTGGTCAGACAAAGCACACAGAGGTGCAGAAATGGGAGTGTGAAAGTGTCATATTCACCCCTCAAACCCTTGCTTTCCTGTGCCATGTGGAAATGGACATGGGAAAGAAACAGAGCAGCCACTGTCACAGATCCTCCCCCCGTTTCAAAGGCAACTCCTGCTAGGGTCTGGGCTGCCACTCATCCCACCTGGAGGCAACGGGGTGGCTGTGCCTGCAGGAGCAGGGAGAAGCATCAGAGATGCCAGCAGGTACCAAGGAGATGGTTGGGACCACAGAGCAAGAGTTCCAGGAGGATGGAGACAATGGTGATGGGCTGGAGAGAGCAGGAGCCCTGCAAGGAAAGTCAGGACCTGCCCAGGATCCTACTTCCCTGCCAGCAGGAACCACGGAGCTCCAGCCCATGAAGCTGCTCTAGTTCCCAGCTTACTCAAGAAAGCCAAAGGGGATTTATCCTACACAATTCCAAGGAAGTTAAAGCCTTTGCTATGACATCGTGCAGCTTCTGGAGGAGGGAGGGAGGAAGAGTGGGTGGCAGCCCCATACTGCTGGCTCCAGGACAGCCTCCATGGCAGGAACAGGTACAGGCTTGTCCCAGGGCATCTGGTGGGTTACACACACACAGGTGCTGGGAAGAGCAGAAGAGGTGGTTCTGTACATGGGGTGGGGTGTTCTCTCATTGGGCAACAAGGAAAAGGTGAAGAAATAGTGTAGCTGAAGGGAAGTTACCTGAAGGACAAAAAACCTGCCACCCACCCTCAGCAAGGCCCACGTCCTGCCATGAACCCACGTGCCAGGAGCTACTGAGACACTCAGCTCTGCCATGACCTTCTGGGGGCTACCAAAGTCCAAATGACAAGCAAGGGGTCAGCTTCTGCCCCTGGCAGGTGCAGACACAGGACACTTGCAGACTGCTCTTAGCTGCTTCATCCCTTCCAACTTGAGGAGCAATTCCTAAAGGTGCTGGCTTGGGAATCCCTGCTCCCTGCCCAGGCCACGAGGGCACCTGTAAATCTTCCCAAGGTGTGGGAAGACATCAAGCTGCAGGAAAGGACCTTTTTTTCCCTGCCTCAGATCAATACCACCAGAGCTGATCTGTGCTCTGTCTTTGCCCAGACAGGCAACCTGGCCACAGCTCCAGCCCGAGAGCTGTGCTGGACGCATCACGCAGGTTTTCAAACAGGCACATCCCTGCTTTTCAGTGCTCCTGAGACACAAAGGGGGCAAAACCACCAGCTCAGAGGGCAGCACTCTGCTGGCTCCGTCCCTTGTTCAGCAGCTGGTCACTGGTAGGATCCCAGGCTGATAGCAAAGCCTGGAGAAGACCTAATGCAAAATCCAAGCCAATGACAGATCCCACCTGAGATCCAAGAGCAATGCAGATCAAACCATCTTCTCCTTTGCGCTTTGAAATCCTGGGCTGGGCTGGGGGCTCAATCAGGTAAATATTGCAAGAAATAGCACTGCCACTGCAAGAAGGCCTGTGAAGGGGGAACATTCCCTTCCCTGCTGTTGTGACAAGCACTCAGTATAGCCACACAAACGTTTGGCTCATGCAGAGCAATTCCCCTAACAGCACAACAAACACCAACAGCCAGAAGGCAGCATTCAAGAGAACCATTTAAAGAGCCTGTGCCAGGGAGCATTTGAGTTCCACCACTAGAGCATGCAGGGCAGATCAGGCACCTCGGGAAGAGGCAGGGGCAGAGCCTGCTGCAGGAGGTTGGGCAGGGGGAAGCCCTGTTGTGACTGCTGCTGTAGGCAGCAGCATCCCCCTGCCCTGCACACCCAGCCACCCTCAGCGCCTGGGAACTTGCTTTCAAACCCTCAGCGACACGCTGACGTTGACACAGGAGGCAGCAGAAGGCACAGAGAGAAAACAGCCCTCAGACTCCTCTGAAAAGGCTCTTACTGAAATTGCCCCTGGATTTCGCCCCACGTTTGATGGGGTATGATTTTGGTATCAATGGAAGATTACATCAGTTTAACTTGAGTGAAGTAACTGAACACCTACAGATCTAAGGAGTGAGGTTTCCTTAATTCAGGTGCCTTTTATTATGTTGAAGCACTAAGACGTCTGACACAAGCAGTCTAGGCAGAGAAGCCCATGAAGAAAGGACAGGGAACAGACCCTGTCGCAACAGCCCTGCCTTTTACATCCCTCCCTCTCCTCCAGTACCCTGTGTTGTCTAGCTCCTGCCAAAGATCAGGAAACCCATACCACATGGGCTGGCTTATTTCCCCTCCTGCATCCTAGTCTCTATCCAGCTCTTGCCCACAGTAAGAAGTGTTTTCACTGCAAACTTCACAAGAGTTAAGAAAGCAGCACTATTTATCCCAAACCACAAGGAAAAGTCATCTTTACTGTGATGCTCAAAACTCTTCCTGGAGACAGGAGCCAAGGTTTGCCTCATCTGTTGGGTGTAAGACAGAAAAAAACCAGGATCAGCTGCTACTACTGAGTTGGTGGCAGCCAACCCAGTCACACCTAACGTACGGAAGACAAAAGTCCTTGCAAACAGGCAGGTGCACAGCTCCAAGGGCACTTCTGCCACTGCAGGACACGGGACCTGCCCTGGGGAACCTCTGGTGAAAACCTTGAGGATGCAATGCTCCATAAGCTGAAGGAAGCACACATTGAGGCAGGGAAGTCTAACCACCAGTCACATCCAACCCAGTGCCTGCTGGGCTTCTGTGCTCTGGTTTGGGATTATCACAGACTCCTGCTTCACCAGGTCATCTGGGCAAGTAACAGTAACACCAAATGCCAATGGCATGGTATGCCAATATCAGCTTCACGGTAGACCAGTATTAGTGGTCCAGTATAGGAAACAATGAGCAAGGAAAAAAAAACCCTAAACTCCCCTTCAAACAGGAGCCCCCCCAGGCAGTCTACGGCCCCCAGGCTTTAACAACATGGTTTGCACACCGAGGGAACAGTGCACAGCTGCTCTGCCCCACACAGCACACCGGTCAAGCATTTTCCTTTGGACATCTGCCCACAAGCAGCAGAGAGAACAAAGAAAGCCCAGATCCCCAAAAGACCAAAGGGGACAACCAGAGCAGTGACCAGGTCAGCATCAGAACAACCAGTGCTTTGTACCCACGCTCGGTTCTAGTGCTTCCACACAAAGTGCTCTGCTCATTCTCACCCATTTGGGGCAGGGAGTGATGTGGTTTCCAATCAGTTCCAAACTTTGGGGACCTCGGGCCTTCTCCAACATCCTTCAAGGCTTACTGGAGTTTTACAGAGGAAAACTTCCAGACAAGGTGGTAGCCTGTGGGCCAGCAGGAGGCTGGCAGTCACAGGTCACAGCCAGGGAACCGTGACACTACAGAAAACACTGGTCCACAACAACTGGGAAAAAGAACCAGAGACCCGTGTCTCAGTCTGTCAAGGCACGCGTAACTACACACACCTTCAAGAACCTGAGCTGGGGGGATGGTGTCAAACACCCCATGTTTGCTTCTTCACCTGGCCTCCTGTCATACATTATATATCTGTCTAGGGGGTAGGCAATGTTTCCCCCACTCCACAGCCACAGGCCTCCTAAGTGTCTCCTGAAAGGGACAGAGGTTTGCGACACCATGGTGCTCTCCAAGTTCTTCCAGACAGCCTTTTCACCCCCTCGCTTGCTACACGGCTGCAGACACAGAAGCAGCTGCTTGTGGGGCTGTGCTCCTTAGGAGCGGCCTCAGGTCTGCAACGTGGAAGCACCTCACAACACTGTTTGTAATCCCTGGAATGCAAGAGATGGAAAGGCTTGGGGCCATTTCCAAATGCTCGTGGGAGCCACAGACCTTGAAGTGAGAGCCCGTGACAGTTCAGTGCCCATTTGGGTCTTAAAAAGGCATAGCTATGCCTGTATGACAGTCAAGATGAATCAGCCTTTGGAGAAAAGGACTCCAGAGGAAACCAGAGAGACGCAAGTGCACCAGAACCTAGGGAAGAGGTCAAAAAGGGTGGGGATGAGATGAGCCTTCCATGTACTGCCCCGTCATTTCAGCATCTTTCTGCAGGGATGTGGCCACAGCGAAAAAATAAGACATTAAACACCCCGGAAAGTTGTGAAAGCTTGTGTAGGAAGCAGCAGGAACTGAGAGAGTCCTGACAGACGAGTCTGGTCGCGTTTGACAGAATTACAGAGGTGCAGAAGCCAGAGAGGAGTCTTATCTCCATAAAACAATTAACGCCCTCCCATTAAAAAAAAAAAAACCACCCCAAACACAAACGAAAGCCCCAAAACCAAACCGAGCGGCTCCGTGGCTCTGAGCACGCCAGAGGAACGAAGCCTCGCTGAGTTTCCATAAGCAAAGGGTGAGGAGGGACCCTTCGGAAGAGGCGGCAGAGCGGGAGAGGGAACACGCTGCCGAGATCCGATCTCCTAGAGGAAGATGGAGCGAGTCACGCAGCGTTTGCTCAGGTGCCCGGGCTCCGCTCCTGCGCGCCGCGGGCAGCGCTCCAGCCGCAGCGGCGGCCAGGCTCCCGCAGCCCTTCCCGGCGCCACGGCAGCGCCTGCCCGGGGCTCAGCGCGGCCCCCGGCCCCCGGCTCTCACACGGCCGGCGCTAGACGGACCCTCCCTCGCAGCCCGGGGCGGCCGGACCCTCCTCCCCGGGCCCCTCCGGCCGCGCTGCTGCCACCCACCTGCAGCGAGTCCCGCGGAGCGCGGCCCCGGCAGAAGCGAAGCGCAGGCGCCGCCTTTGAGGCGCCCGGCGCTGGGCGCGGGCGGGGCCGGCCCGGCCCACACACCCCCGCACGGGCCCGGGCCGCGGGGACACGCGTGGGGGCAGCGGCGGCTCCCGCCTACGGCAGCCTGGCCGCTGCCAAAGCCCGGCAAGGCAGCTGTTCCCTGCGGAGCGCCAGGCGCACGGCTCTGCGCTCACCCAGCCTTGCCCCCGCTCCCAGCGATCCTCACGCTTGCTCGGCCAGGCGGCTCATCTCTGAGGCTAATGACATTCCTCGCCTCTGCTCCCGAAACTTCACCCGGCGCTACACCTTCTCCTGCAGCACGTTCGAGATGAAAGGCAGCGCTGGTTACAGGGCAAACTGCTGCTGGCCCAACTCCCCTGGCCCCCCGTCCCAGCCCTTCCACGGAGGGGGAACGCAGGGCTAAAAAGCAGCATCGCAGCACACCCCTCAGGCAAAAGTCTGCTCCCCGTGCCCGTGGGAACACCTCTCAGGGGACACAGACACAGACATTCGGTCTTTTCACCAGGTACACTCAGAATTTCTCAGTGAAGCCTGTTGGTTTCTCTTCCCATGGGCTGGCGCTACTTGATTCTATTGCCAACCTGCCACTCGGCAATAGCTGGGATGAGCTAACCGGATAGTCTGGTGGGGAGGGACTCGAGCAGCCTCAGTTTGTCTCGGTGCAGGCAGAGTTTTACCCTCACGTCTTGGCAGCCACTCGCCAGGCAGCTGAAAACGAAGGCCTGTCACACGCACGTGAGCACACAGCTGAAGGGAAGGAGGATGTGGCTGCAGACAGATGCAGAGCTGCGTGACCCCCCCACCTTTGGCTACCGAACCCAGGCAGAGTACAAAGGCAGCAATCTTTATTTCCCAACACATTCAAAGTCTCACGCTTAAAATACCCCCAAAACAGAAGAGTTCTTAAAAAGCTGGAAGAGCTCCACATGCCAATTTCCTCCCAAACAGCAGCGACAGGTTGGGGCAAACGACGAGTCACAAGCGAGACGGTCACATCCCCAGGCAGAAAATGCTCTCTTCACACCTTCCTTGGGCCTCTTAACCTTCAGTTCCTCCTCACAACACCAGTCTCCTGGCCCCCTCTGCACCACGGCCTCGCATCCAGGCACCAGAGCCACTGTGCAAGCCCGAGGGGAAGCCCTGAAAAATGCTCACTGGAACAAGTTGCAGCTCATGTCTACGGGGGCGGCTGAACAAGTCTCATCCAACCCTCAATTAGGTGACACTGCTCTGCACACAAACGCAGCTTCCCACAACAACAGGGCTTTCCTTGTTGTCACCCTCTGGGGTGGGACTGGGAACGTGGAAATCGGGCCCTCTCTTGGTAGCTGGCAGGCTCATGAGACGGGGTGGAGCAGTTCTCACAGCCCACTCCTCCCTCTCCCTGACACCTACCACCGCTGCTCTGGGCTGGGCAGGCTGCTCCACAAACTGCCGTGAGCTGAACCCACCCAGTAAGGGGAGAAAAGGCAGCTGGGGGAACCATCTTCAAGCAGACGCAAGTTGCACCATAAATAAGGAGGCAAGTCACATAACCACAGGGAAAGCAGTGGGCCATTCTGGCCTCAGCAGCTCACGAGACCCGAGGCTGGTCTGAGTGACTGAAGCTGAGCTTGTAGCCAACACTTCAAACCGTGCAGCAGCAGGCCTGATGATGCGCCTTAGTGCTATGGGCGAAGAAGGGGCATTTCACTCCAGAGGGATTCAACAGGTGGAAAAACAGGTCAAAGGGCAAGTGCTCCAACCCAGAAAGGAAATGTAAGGCATCACTGATACATTCAACTCCTCACAAGCTGCACAGGACACTGCTGGCAGTAAGCTTAAGGTGGGATGTTTTACATTCAGACAGGGGTCACGTCACACTGCAGTCAGAGCTGCCACAACAGAGGCAGGCAGAAATGAGGGCTTCATCTCCACTGCCTCCTTGCCCATTCCTACTGAGCCAGACACCACAACCTCCGTGCAGCCAGGGCTTTCTGCAGGTCTCCACTCTCCAGCCACGCACCTTCCCAAGGAAAGTGCTCTCTCAAGAGTGCTGCAGGCCTTGGCCCTTTTGACACCAGCCCCAGAGTGCAACTGCAGGCGGTTACTCGGCTACTAAGATGTATGTGGGCTCTGCTTCTCCAAGTACTCTGGTTAGTGGCCTCAACAGGAGGGGAAGGAAGAGGAAGGCAAGAATTTATTGCGAGAGGAAACTGCCAAAGAAGGAAAGGGAAGAGGAAGCCTGTCGTGCTGCAACTGCAAACTCGGAACGTCACATGGAGGTGGGGATTATAGTCAAGAGGGTTCAAATCAGTTGCTGCTCTTACAGTAAGTAGCCAAAGGCAAGTTACGAGTCTTGCCCTTTCGCAGGTATCAGAGTTAAACTCTCTGAAAGGAAGTGGGAGATTAAGGTTGAGGAGAAGGATTTCTCTTTCCTTTGGCGGATGGGCATGAAACCAAAATGAAGGATAAAAATAACCACTGCCAGCCTTTTAAAATCAGACTGTAGAAAATGGAAGCCTCGGAGGCCACCCCAGTGCTGTCAGCAACACCAGCTCCGGGACGGTTCCAAATCAGGGGCCTAAACCAGGGTCAGAAATAAAAGGGGCACGTTCAACCATTCTCCCACATCCCAGGCTGGAGCTGCCTGCCCCACGAGGGACCGGGGCAGGCAGCTTTCCAGGCAGCCTCGATGTGCACAATGTGCACGTGCCCATGCAAGGCAGCCTGCAGAGCAGAGCGTTCCTGCACTGCGGAGGGAAGGCTCTCAGTCGCTCTCGAACTTGACGGAGTTGACCTGGGTAGATATGGAGCCCCCGCGGTAGCTGCCGCGCTTCTTCTTGGTCTTCTCGTGGCGGAACGACTTGCCTTTAGTGAACTTCAGGATATTGTTAGCCTTCTCACCCCAGTCTCCAGCTGCTCCTTTCTGTGAAGTCAAAGGGGAGAACACAGAGTTGAGTTCAGCTTTGCCTTCCAATCCCGCCCAGCACACACCACTGCATTAACACCGTCCATGCAATGCCTGCCAGTGCTCACACGCTCCCTGTTGGCACCTCCTGAGGGGCAAAACATCCCCACCAGAAAGACTGCCCACAAGTACACCAAGAGGGATTTGCAGAGGCCAAGGCTTACCCCTCTGGGCACTACCTAGCCCTACCTTTGCTTCAAAAGAGTTATCAGCAACACGGGCATCCACCTCGATCTCTTCTTCCCTTACGCGGCGGAAGGGGGAGGCCGCCTGGTGCAGAAAATGAGACGCAGTAAGCACATATATACATGCATGACATTCCCTTAGCAGCAGTCTCCTTCCCTCCCTGCTCTGCTATGGGGCCGTTAACATCACCTCAATCTTTCACCTGCTTCTCAGATCCACAATCCTTTCCCTTCGTCGGGTCAGGCAGCTCAGGGTGCTCCTGTGCAAGCACAGCCAAGCAACCTTGGCCAGAATAATACTGTGCACATATGTGCACTCTTAGGGCTCTCCAGACAAGGCTCAACTGCTTGAGGAAGGAGCAAGGATACAAACCAACCTCCCCCAACAACGCAGACCAAGCCTACTCAGTCAGGAGGCAGAGATGCCTCTCCCACCAGCCACCACAGTCCAGCCTCACTCACCCGTTTCACCTTGGGAACCGTGTGTGGTGTTTTGGCTTTGATCTTGGCCTTTTTACTGTGTGGTGTCTCTGGCTCCTGAGCATCTTCCCTCTTCTGTTTCTTCCCAGTCGTGTCTGTTAGATGTACAACAGTAAAGCTTCAAAGGGAGCCACTGCAGTGTTAGGAAAGGTAATAGCATTCTGCCCCCCAGAATGCAAACCCAGCATTGACACGGGGGTGAGATCCAGCATTAGCTCACGCAGAAGACAGACTGCTGGAACAGACACTAACAGTCATCCTGGGGCAGCAAGGACTTTACCATCCTATCTTCTGTATTAGTACCTCTGTATTAAGTGATGCAGTGCACTGGGGCAGCATCTGTGGTGTCCCACTCACCACAGACAAGGCTCTCCAGCAGCCTGCCTTGCTGTCACTAACAAACTGGGTGCATGCAACCACTGTACAGAAATGCACCTCATGTCCCCACAGTTCCATTGCCAGCTGTGCAGGCAAAAGGGGTCACATCAAGTTAAGAAGGTGCCCTTCCCTCTCAGTGCTCTACCAGATGGCATCATCTAATAGCACACAGAGATTAGACTCAATATTGTTTAGCTCCCATTCATGCTTAGCTCACTAACACTGACACACCCACTGCCCACACTGTAGGTAATACCTCCATTGACTTTCCCAGTCTCCTCTTCAGAGCTGCTTTCACTGCTGCTACTGCTGCCACCAGCTGGCTTAGACTTCAGGTTGTTTGCTGCTGGGGTGGATGCTTTTGCTTTCTCTGTGGAGGCAGTGGTCTTAGAACTGTTCTGTGCCCCTTTCCCTGCCTTTTTGGGCTTCTCATCCTCCTCACTGGAACTATCAGATGAGCTGCTACTGCTAGAAGCAGCTGCCTTCTTCCCCACAGCTGATTTTGCAGCCCCTGTAGGTTTGGTGGCTGGTTTCACTGCTGGCTTCTTTCCTTTTTCTTCTTCCTCTTCGCTGCTTGAGCTGTCAGAGTCAGAAGTGGCTGCTTTGGGAGCTGGGGTAGAAGGTTTGGATGCTGGCTTACCCATTTTGCCAGCTAACTTAGCCGGTGTGCCTTTGCCTTTTTTCATCTTCTTCTCATCTTCAGAGCTGCTATCTGAATCAGAGCTACTCTGAGCTTTTTTTGTGGCAACTTGTGGCTTCTTTGCCGCAGGGGTTGCTGCTTTAGTTGTGGGCTTCACAGGAGCCTTCTTGTCAGAGCTATCGGAATCTAGAATGCAAAGGAAAAGAAGAACCAAGGCTAAGCCCCACTCCTTCAGCATGAAGCTAACATTCCCAGATTCACTGCTGACATGCAATGCACTTCAGGAGCTGCCTGAAACAACACTGCAGCGGGTATTCCTGTCCCACTCGTACCTGCCTAGAAACACAGAGGTCTGGGCAAGCACTATGTGCACGTGCAAGTTCTTTTCTCCCACCCCAATACCTGAGCTGTCTGAGGAGGAACTGGAGTCTTTCTTTGCTTTTCCAGGCTTGACAGCTGCTTTTTCTGGTTTGGAAGTGTTCTTTGTCACGGGTGCTTTAGCTGGGAGCTTACTCCCTACCTTCTTCTTGTCATCTTCAGAACTAGAATCTGAACAAAAAACGGGATGTTCTTTCAACCTCTGCTGCAAGTTACTTCAGTAATAATGTGTCTATAACTCATGGGGAAGTGAAACGGGCTGTGGCTCAAGGCTGCACCACTAGATAACTGGCAATAAAAACCACGTGATGAACATCTGAAAGGTCAGGAGACAGCGCTCACTGTTCCAGGTATCCTCTTTGTCAGGAGGAAGCAGGAACAGGCAGTGTAAGCTCTTTGCTAATGTGTGCACAGGGAAGCAGATGCTTGGAGAATAATGCAGGAGAAGAGGTACAGAATAAAGGACTGGAGAAGGTACAGGTGTCAGCAAGAACAAACTCAGGGAGAAGAACCATTGAGAGAAGCTACATGGTAAAGATCAAAGAGCTGGCCAGAGATGAGGAAATGCAGGGGAAGTGAGGCAGCAACAGCACAGGGTCTCATTCTAGCTTTGTGCTTCCCATGTCTGATGTGTACAACAGCAGCCTGCAGAGTCTTGCATACGCATATGCTTTTGTACTGTTGTCACAGCCACCTGGAACACTGATCCTGATCCACTCCAATGTTTCTGAACGCTTCACTAACAGTAATCAAACCTCGCCCATTTGTGAGAAACTACACCACAAAACCAGGAAAAACAGAGCTCCTGCCACGTTGCTGAAGGGTTAGCCATGAAGCCTGGGAAGCATTCAAGCTCACATACTAAAGATCTCAGCAGACACATCACTACACCACAACCTGGCCTTAATAAAATATCAACACAAACATCCAAACTTTACTTCTTGAATTACCTGAGTCACTATCAGAACTGGATTCAGCCTTCTTGCTGGTCACAGCTTTCTTCTGGGGGACAGGGGTTGTTTTAACTGCTACTGCTTTTCCTGCAAAAGAAAGTTTATAGTTAATAGGCCACATCTACACATAGGTCCCGAGACCCAAACCTTTCTAGGTGTGAAAAAGCTCCCTTCTCAGTGCACCAGCCATTCAGCCAACAACAAGCCAAGCAACGACGTGGCTAGCTCCAGAAACTGGCTTGGCTTATTCCTGGAAGCCAAGCAACGACGTTGCCAGCTGCAGAAATGGGCTTGGCTTATTCCTGCCAAACTAGAACCCGATCAGTTTTCAAAGCAACACATGTAAAGTAATCCAACCTGCACAGTTTGGACCCGTGGGCTGTATACACACTGTGGTTTGGGACACCTTTAAATTACTCAGAAGCTTCCAGAGAAGCAAAGAGCAACACAGACCACAGCCAAACTGCTTTCTTCAAGCAAACCAAGACATTGCCAAAACATTATCCCTGCCACACGGAACTTCCTCTGCAGCCTCCTCTCCTCACAACATACCTGCTCCCCCCTTTCGGGGCACCTGCTCCTCCTCATTGCTGCTGTCTGAGGAGTCACTGCTCTCAGCCTTCTTTGCTGGAGCCTTGGCAAGGCCTTTCTTTGGCTGTGTGGCTTGAGGAGGCGGGACAGCACTGTACTGACCTGTGGAAAGATACAGTGTTCAGACGTCTGTGTGACAGTGCCAGCAGTAACACAGATGATTGCTGTGATTAGAATAAAGCACTTGTGATATTAGGTTCCATTTATTCTCCTTCTGTAGCTAGTACCATCCAAGGTGCTAGTTTGTAATGTGAAAGGCAACAGCCACCTCACCGCTGCCTCCCATTTCTTCTGTGAGCTTAACTCCTGCAGTTCAGCTGGCTCAGCCACCTCTGCAGAGGTGTTTCCTGCACTTCCAGGGAATGGGAGCTTGTGTTGACAATCTCTGTTCAGAAAAAAGCCCCACACAGATGTCCACTGTTGGTTTGTTTTATTTGCTGCCTCCTCAAACCCTCTGCTGTGAGAATCAGACTGTTTCGATGCTCACTCAGAGCAGGACTGCACTGTACTGAACAAAGGCCCATCAGCTGGGCTTCAACTGAGCAGCCCTGGGTACTCCACAAACCCACACCCAAAACCTTCAGCTGCTGCAGTTACAGAATAACCAAACCACTTGCAAATCACTTCCCAAATCCTGTCAGGCAGGAAACCTGCAAGAGAACGTACTTCAAAGGCTACCTGCAAAGAAGATGGGCAGCACAAGCAAGCAGAGTCTGTCACGCTCTCTCTCACTTCCCATCCCTTGCTGAGGGAGAAGAGGAATTGCACCCTTAGCCCCAACAGCACACATGAAGTGAGCTGCTGTACTTCTGGTTCCCAGTACCACCACCAGCAGCACCTGGGACCTTGTGTGCAGCAAGGCTCGCCCGTGCCCTGTGCAGGCAGGAAGCCCCCTGCCCCACAGCAGCAGCAACAGTACTCAGTCCTTACCAGATTTGGGCTTTTGTTTTGCAGGTGGCTTTTCATCGTCTGAGCTGTCAGATGAGTCCTCACTACTGGAACTCTTCTTAGCTTGTTTGCTTTTCCCTGGGTGTGCCTGAGTAGCTGCAGGTTTCGGCAGAGGAGACTTCTGGGGAACAGCCTTATCACAGGAAACACAAGTTAAAACGAAGTTACAGCAATCTGCAAGTCACTTAGAACCGATTTTGAAGACAAAGGAAGATTAATGAAGGCACTCAAGTCAAGCACAAAGGTCACGAAAAAGGGAACATCTAATGGAAACTACAATATGGTCATGACACAACGAGATCTTCTCCTGGAAAAGGAAGGAGCAGAGGAAGCAGTAAGGAGGTATTAGGGAAGAAAGCCAGTGCATGGAGAGGTGCTAGAACACATGTGTAAAGAAGGAGATGCAAGAGTCAAAAACGCTGTGCTCAGCCTCTGTGCAGTCTGTGCCTTTGTCTACACGTGTCATAGTCCTTGCAAGACAGATATATACCCAGTCTTAATAAATTTATACACCGTTCACAAAGCTCTTCATGGTCTAATTTACCTTCTTGGGTGCAGCCTCTTCCTCATCAGAATCCTCACTGCTGCTGCTACTGCTGCTTGCTGCTTTTCCATTGACCGCCTTGGTGGCTGCCTGGGCAGCTTTACTCCCTTTTGAGCAGTAAAAAAAGACATTAGAAAACATGCCATGGTAGGTGGGAGGTAATGACATCCTGAGTACCACAAAGAACCTCAGGAAGCGAACAGGGCAGGTTAAAGCAGTACTGGGGAACTGCTGGTTTACGCTTCTGCAAGCTTAGAGAAATTCTGCAGAAAACTGTCCACTCTAACTCATTGGAAGCTTCCAGGAGTAAAGCCTAAGGACAGATTTTCCCTGCTCTTTGAGGTGAGGACACTGGCAAAAGCACAATTTAAGCAGTCAACACTGCTGATTACAGCCACTTATGCAAACACCGCAGCATGTGGGACCAGATGCTTTATCGCAGTCAGTCCTACCCCTCTTGCATGTCAGAAGCAGACTGGACCGGAGTCCAAATGGCACTGAGAGCAAGCAGATTTTCAGACTGCTGTGTTGACACATGTGCCTCTGCATGTAGGTACAGCCCTCATCTCTGCTCCCCTGGCTTGCCTGGATGTGCAGTCTGACTTGTGACACAGAGCGAGTCGTACCTGGTTTAGGTGCTGCTGGTTTTGGCGGCTGTTTCTTTGGTGCTTCTTCATCTGAGCTGCTCGAGTCGGAGCTGGAACTCTCTGCTTTCTTCTTCTGAGGCTGGCTTTTGGTTTCAGCTGGCTTTGCTGCGGGTTTTGTGCCCTTCTAAACGGGATGGAAAAGTGATTAGCCCTTGTAGCCACAAAAAGAAAGAGAGACACATGTACAGAGAGTCAGAACAGCTGTCTTGCACAGAGGTTACCATTTTGATCTGGAAACACCTCTTTGCCTAATGGTTGGGGAGCCTGAAAATCCCTGGATAACAATCTTCCTCCAGGAAAACTCTCAAGAGGCTATGGGGAGCTTCCTTTGCACCTTACTCTCCAGTTCTGCCTCTGTAAAATGGGGCAGCTCTGCGGCTGGCACGGCTAGCCTTCTGCACTCCAGCCTGAACACCACAAACACAGACTGAGAACTCTGGCTGGTCTCCTCTAGTGTACACTGACATCACTTTTGCTCCTCCACCTTTCTCAAGACCATGACTGCATCAAGAAAAAGGAAAGAGAAAAGCCTCCTTCTCTATAAAGACACACATGCAGGAAGAGATCCAGTTCGGTTTAGCACTTGTACATAAATCTTCCTCTGAAAAAAATACTATGGCCTGGGAGTCTTAGGATAAAAGCAAGGAGTGGATCTGGAGAGGGAAGTGAGCCTAGTTCAGAAGTGAGTCTAATCTCAGAAAGAATTCTGCTGGTCAAATTTGCTGTTATGCATCACTGTCAAACGTGCATTAAAGGGGCAGGAAAGAAAAAGCTGACCTTTGCTGGCTTCTTCTCCTCCTCTGAATCTGAATCATCACTGGAGTCCTCACTGCTGCTTTCTGCCTTCTTGGCTGGAGGAACTGCTTTTGCCTTGGGCACAGCTACTGCTTTAGCTGCAAATAAGGGACAGCACACGTTGATGGTAAGTTAATTGCCAACTTCCATACATCTATATGCTCATTAAACCGTAACACTGACTTGCTTTCTTGAGCAAAGAGTGGCAGAAGACCCCAAAACGGGCAGGCAAGAAGATGAGACCCATCCCAGGTTTCATCTCTGTTATGAACACATGCAGGTGCAGACTTCTATCCCCAAAATGATGAACACCCAACCAGGAAAGTGTCCCCACAGACTGAGGGTAAGGCTAACTGGGCCTGCACACCTTCCAGCCTACAACAACCCACTGGACAAGCACAGACTGCAATGCTGTGTACAGGTTCCAGACACTTTGTTGAACATCTTGCAGCTATATCAGTTCCTGTCTAGTTACTGGGTTTTAATGATGTGGAACAAAACAAATCACTGTGCCTCAAGTTACATTTGCAACTACCCTATCGAATAAAAATCAGATCCATGCTCGCCCTCAGCTTTAGGATGGGCCAAGTTACAGACCAGTTTCCTTCCCATGTCTCTCCTTGTCTGCTCCTTCTCTGCCACAAACCTACTGCTAGATACACAAAAACTTGCCTACATCACGATTAAGGCCCAAGACAACTCCAGATAAAGAGGGAAAAACACAGCTCATCACATACCGAAGTGCAGTGGAGTGCCAGTGCTAGGACACAGGCTTGAGAGGCAAGAAGGCAGCAGCCTCATCAAAGCAGCAGGTAAGGATGCTTGGTGTCTCTCCAGGACTCAGAGGCACCATGTGCAGCTGCCCTGCCTCAAGCAGGCCAAGCTGCCCAGCAGCACAGAGAAGCCTGATAAAGCCATGCAGGAGTTTTGTTAAGTCATGCATGCTTTACAAATGGGAAAGCACTTGTAAAACCTCTGTCAGTGTTCCTACAACGGTGACATGAGAGACTATTCTCTAAAGCTCTCAGTGAAACCCAGAGCCTCTGGAAAACCACACAGGGAAAAGGTTCCTGAGGTAGCTTCCTCGCATGAAGGGCACCAGCCCAAGGTACATGCACTCCAAACTCAGACTCACTGCTTAAATCAACACAGAACTTGAATGTGACAAAGCAGGCAGGAGCAACCTTGTCCAGACACCTTGCCACTGATTGTTTAGAGAGCAGATTTTCAATACAGACAAGGTAATAGAGGTGCCACTCCAATAGCACCTTCAAAGCTCAACACTGCCCAGTGCCTTCACTAGCCTCAGCCAAAAAAAAAAAAGGCAAACTGAATGTCTAAGGCCCTCTAGAGGACACAAACCCCAACGTGCCTAAGTGATGAATGGATTAAGCTTAGCAGATGTGGCTCAAATTATGGACAGAGCCTTCACTCTTAGCTAGGATGGACATACCTTACACAGCAAAAGACCTGCTGGAAACACGAGCAGTCCCTACACGCCCCAGTCCCTGAGAGCTGCAGAAGGAGCTCCAGCGAGCTGCTGAGGCTGAGCTCTATGTCTGGGTGAGGGGCCAACATCCAGCACAGCCCCAGCCTGCCCTGGGGCCCCTCACAAAGCCCACCTGGTTTCTTGGCTGGAGGTGTCTCATCCTCCTCACTGGAGCTGCCATCGCTGCTGGAGGCTGGCTTCCTCTTGGCCTGGGGGCCGTTAGGAACGAGCTTTCTCTTCTTGGCTGCTGGAGACCTACAGGGACAAGGGCTGAGTTGGGGGCTATGAGGTGAGGGCTGGATGGCGGCCGGTGCCAGGGGGAACAACCCCACCCACAGGTCTAGCAGAGTCACACAATGGCTTCAGCTGGCAGAGACCGTTCAGCTCATGGGGTGCAGCCTCTGTCCCAGCCCCATCACCCACCAGCCCTCAGTTCAGCTCATGGGGTGCAGCCTCTGTCCCAGCCCCATCACCCACCAGCCCTCAGTTCAGCTCATGGGGTGCAGCCTCTGTCCCAGCCCCATCACCCACCAGCCCTCAGTTCAGCTCATGGGGTGCAGCCTCTGTCCCAGCCCCATCACCCACCAGCCCTCAGTTCAGCTCATGGGGTGCAGCCTCTGTCCCAGCCCCATCACCCACCAGCCCTCAGTTCAGCTCATGGGGTGCAGCCTCTGTCCCAGCCCCATCACCCACCAGCCCTCAGTTCAGCTCATGGGGTGCAGCCTCTGTCCCAGCCCCATCACCCACCAGCCCTCAGTTCAGCTCATGGGGTGCAGCCTCTGTCCCAGCCCCATCACTCACCCGGCTCTGAAACCCCTCCAGGGACGGTGACCCCAGCAGCTCCCTGGGCAGCCCCTTCCCAATGCCTGACAACCCTGGCAGCAAAGACATTCCTCCTCACATCCAGCCTGAACCTGCCCCGGCTGTTGCCTCTTGTTCTATGGCTCGTTAGCAGTGAGAACAGACCCATCCCCGCCTCACTATACAGCTGCCTTTCAGGTAGCTGCACAAAGTGAGAAGCTCTCCCCTGAGCCTTCTCCGTGCTGAAAAGCCCCAGATCCCTCAGCCCTTCCCTCACACGACACGTGCTCCCAACGCTTGCCAGCCCGCCTCTGGATCCTCTCCAGCACCTCGGCGGCCCAAAACCAGACACACTACAGGAGGTGCGGCCCCCCCCTAAAGCCGAGCAGAGGGGAACGGTCCCCTTCCCGCGGCCAGAGAGGCACCTTACTTGAGCCAGTAACTGAAGATGTCCAGGAGAGAGGCGGCGTTGGGGTCCTGCTCCTTCTGAAGCGAGAGAGGCCGCGTCAGTTAAAGGGTGAGACAGCCCCCGCCCGCCGCCCCCCCGCCCGCCCC